>KE372835.1:824452-861294 GCA_000418225.1 Zizania latifolia | reverse complement strand
TACTTCCTGATTTCACCACTACGTTATCTATATAGATTTCCACCAGTAAGCCAATCAAATCATAGAATATGTAGTTCATAGCCCTCTGGTACGTTGCTCCAGCGTTCTTCAACCCAAAAGACATTACTACCCACTCATACAATCCAAGGGCGCTAGGGCATCGGAACACGGTCTTGAGAATATCCTCGTCTGCCATGAATATCTGGTTGTATCCTGCATTCTCGTCCATGAAGCTTATTATTTTATGGCCCGACGCCGCATCCACCAGCAAATCCACAATCGGCATCGGATATTCATCTTTGGGCGTTGCCTTGTTTAAATCCCTAAAGTCCACGCATACTCTAAGTTTTCCATTCTTCTTCAATACAGGGACGATGTTTGATATCCATTCGGCGTATCGGCATGGCCTTATGAATCCTGCATCATATAACCTTGTGATTTCAGCCTTGATGTCTTGGTACAGTTCTACCTTGAATCGTCGAGGGTTTTGTTTGAATGGCCGATATCCTGGTTTTATCGGGAGCCGATGTTCTACAATTGATCGGCTTAATCCTGGCATCTCGTGATACTCCCAAGCGAAACAATCCCGATACTCTCGTAATAAATCAATCAATTCTTTTTTTATTGGCTCAGGAAGTGTAGCACTTATAAAAGTTGGTCTCGGTCGATCACCGGGTCCGATGTCTACTTCCTATAGTTCATCGGTCGCAGCGAACCCTTGACCGAGTTTGCCCTCAACCTCGTCTATGGTACCCTTAAAGTGTAAGTCTGGGTTCATCATTATTGACCGGTTTGATTCCATCGCTTGATACGTCTAGAAAGTCACCGTCCCAGGTTCTGCCTGACAGGCAATCGACGCCTTCCATCTCCCAAACTGACAAATCGGCTATCGCTATGTTAACCGATTTATCGGCAGGGATCACCTCCACTTGATCTCTGGTCCACTGAATGAGGTTCTGGTGCATTATAGAGGGGACGCAGCAATTGACGTGGATCCAATCGCGCCCTAGTAGCAAGCTGTAGGAGCCCTTTCCATCAATGACAAAAAATGTGGTGGGTACCGTTTTGCTTCCAACTATGAGTTCCACGTTGAGGACTCCTTTAGCCTCCGATGAGTTGCCGTCGAAGTCTTTGAGAATCATATTCATTCTGATCAAATCCTCCGGCCCCTTTCTGAGCTTCTAATACGTCGAGTACGGCATGATGTTGATGGCTGCTCCTCCGTCCACTAACATCTTGGCCATCGGCTTACCGTTCACGAACCCTTTGATATAAAGAGGCCTCAAGTGCCGATGGTCAGGTTTGTTTGGCTTGTCAAATATGGCCGATTGAGGTGCCAGCACTAGCTGGGCCATTGCCTCGACCTGTTCATCGTCGCTATTAGGGACGGCTCGATATTCTGCTGGGAGAAAGAACACCATATTGATTCCTGCGGATTCATGATCGTTCTGATCGGCCCTTCCCTTTACACGCCATTCTTTCCTGGTCTTCTTGGGGCGATCGGGTTTCTGCTCCCGAGCGGCAAGTCCTTGGAGTTCCCTCTACCGTAGACGTTGCACCCTTCTCTTCTGGTTTTTTGTGAAGATGCCACTCGGACACCATTGCTCATTCTACTCTTGAGGGTTATGCCGAGGCCTTCCATCGGTCGAACGGTCGCTGCCCTCCTGGCAGTTGTCTTCCGAGTTGATAGGCCCGAGTCGCTCATGTACCGATGGTTTACGCGGAGGAGTCCTTCGGTCACCTTCATAAGACCTCCGATCATTATCATATGGTCTCTGGTCATCATAACGGGACCTCCGACTGATTCTGCTACCGTCGCATTCAGGGCAATCATTCATTGATGGTAGCTGCATTCCTTTATTCCAGCAAAACCTAAAGAACTCGCAGTTCCAGTGAGGATTGAACCGTGAAGAGGCTTGATCGGCTTCATAATCATCTTCTTCACTTGCCTTCCTCTTATACTTGTTTATCAAGCCCGATGACATGACTTGTGTTTGGTTCCCCTCCTTCCGGACGCGCCTATCTCCCTCTCCGTGTCGTCCATCGAGGCGCTGGATGTAGACCATATTGGCGGGGAACGGGTGCCCGTCGACGTTCATCGGCTTCTTTCCATCGTCGAACTTAATTCGGCCCTATTAGACGACCGATTGGATTTACTGCCTAAACACCTTTCATTCGTTGGTATGGTGTGACGGAGAGTTATGCCACTTGCAGTATTTTCTTTTCTTCAATTCATCGATCGGTGGGATCACGTGATTGGGTGGCAACTGGATCTGCTTTTCCTTCAGCAGCAAGTCAAAAATTCCGTCAGCCTTGTTGATATCGAAATCATACTTTTCTTCTTTACCCGATGCCTTTATCCAGGGACAAGCAACGGGTTTCTTGTTTCTGGACCACTCAGCGAGTCCAACTTCGGCATCGGATTCAGCATCCTCTTCAGAATCCGATGAGTACGTTTGGGCGTACGCAACTTTCTTTTGGAACTTCTCCCTCCGAGCTTCTTGGAACCGGCTCTCATGGGCCGATACTCGCTGCACCAGGTGCGACAGACTTTCAAACTCCTGAGAGGAAAACCTCTCCTTGATCAGGTTTAGCAACCCCTGAAATGCCAGCTCAGCTAATTGGGTATCGCTGAGACTGAGTCTATAGCATCTGCTGCGCACGTCTTGGAACCTCTGAACATAGTCTTGCACCGACTCATCCATCCTTTGCCGAACCGCTGTGAGGTCCATCAGCTTCATCTCGTGCATGCCGGTGAAGAAATACTTATGGAACTGTTTCTCGAGGTTCGCCCATCCTCTGATGGAATTCGGCGGTAGTGAAGAAAACCAAGCAAAGGCTGATCCCGATAGTGATAACAGGAAGAATCGGACCCTGAGGACCTCATCGACCGATGCCTCCCCGCACTGGGGAAGAAAACGGCTTACATGTTCAATCATGAAAATCGAGTCCTGTCTTGAGAATTTGGAGAAGTCGGGCACCTTGTATCGGTTTGGTAGTGGCACCCGGTCGAACCACTCCGGATACGGCCTCCGATACATATACGTCTGGTCCTTGGGCTTCAGACCAAACTGGTCACGGATGACTTCAGCAATACGATTCACCCAATCTTCCTCTTGTTGGTTTGGCATGGGGTACCGATCGGGTGTGGGCGCCTGAGGGTACTGATCTAGCCGAGGGGCATTGTAGTGGTACTAATCTCTATGGGTGTAGGGTTGTCCTCCGAAGTACGCAGTTTGGTGGTACCCCTGTGGGATATCATTGGGTGCCCCTCTTGGCGGCACGAGGTTTGGCAGCTCATTCCACTCGATGTCGTAGGTGATCTGTGGGGCTTCACACCTCGTCGGCCCTTGCGGAATAGGAGTTGGTTGTTGAGCCGGCCGAGGAGGTTGTGGAGGTTGGGGAGCCTGAGGGTGGTTAGCTGGAAAATACGTTGGACCCCGCAGCGGCTCCTGAGCCACAGTGCCCTCGACGGTCTTCTTGATCAATCCATGGAGAGTGTTGACCAGAACCCCCGACTGGTTAATGAGGGCATGGTTGACTTCTCGGTCAATGGCTTCTTGAAAGTTGACATGAGGGCTGTCGGGCCGCTGACTAGATTCTCCAGTGAAAGTGGACTTCGGCAACTGAGTTTTCTGGATAGGTCCCGATCTGATCATGCCGAAGGATTTGAGGCACATCTTTCGGTAGTCGTCAACGTGCCTCTGCACCTCTACCCTTTGTTCCTCATTCAGCGCTTCCATGGTGACTTGGATGATGTTGCTGTTGTCGAATTCTCCCGCCATGACGGGAAGTGTCGTTGAAGATGGGTCCCACCGGGCGTGCCAAAAAGCGTGTTGGTGAAGTTTTCGGTCACACGCGTGGCCTGAGAGATCTGCTTAACTCTAGTCCAGGTCCTAAATTTGTAGTTCATGGCATGCAAATCAGTTTGATCCTACAACTGATAAGATAGACAAGAAAACATAAGCAGTAACGCCTATCGGCTGTTGAGCCGATGGTTTCAACGCGTATCGGATAACTATAAATAAAATAAGAGCATGGTGAAGGCCAATCAACATAGCATATTGGATGCACGATGTACAAGAAATGTATCTATTATAAAACCTATCGGAATACCGGTATCGGTCCGAGCCAACTAATCTGTGAGAGCAATTGAAAATAATACTAGGGCCGATATCGGGATGCGAAAGCAAGATATAGTAGTACTAGGCTGATGTATATCGCCCGATCCCGATACCCGATACAACGATGAGATCAAAACACAGAGATAACCTATCGGCTTATACTCCGATAGAATCTAGCCTTAACATGCCCGATCTGTGTTTGCATTATCACTTGCTATAACCGCAAGATTGGACCGTACCAAGACAGTCGCTAAATCACAGCAAATCATAACGCTAAACGTATTCGGAGCACATTTCATCCAGATGAATGATACGTGACATGAGTCAAATGCATAACCTAAGATGTCAAACTTAACCGATGAAGCCTTAGATTAATATATTTGACTTAAACCACGCATCTGATACAGCATGAATGATACATAGACTAAGATGTCGGACCTAACCGATGAAGCCTTAGATCTACTAATCAATACATATTTGGCGGAACTTACCTCTCGCCGAAGATCGAAGCGATGCAGCCCCACGAGAAAGCAAGAACTCGCCGGTGGCAAGTTTGGCGATGCGTCGAGAGTTGTTTGTTGATCTGTTTGATGATGCTAAACTAAACCTAAGCATTACATATTTATAGTTTGAAGACTTGCTGTCCTATATGGATACGACCGCAACTGAAAAATCTATCTTTCCTTTTTATTGATACGACTGCAACTGAAAAATCTTTCTTCCCTTTTTACTGGCTTCTTCGTATCTTTACCCAATCAACTGCGCATATTATGGTTGGGCTTCACTGACCATACTTTGACCGGATTCCTTGATTTCCATGGGCTGCGCCAAAATGTGTTGGGCTTGGGCTTTACCAAATTTTGCCGTTAACACGCCCATGTCAACCAGGAGCCTATTCCAAGTGAAGCAGCAGCCGGGAGAAACGCTGCGGCAATATTCACAGCGTTTCGCCTTCATGAAGTCCCAGATAAAAGACCTCTCCACATCGTCCGTGGTTGACGCTGCACGCAAAGGGGTGACCAATGCAGGCCTCCTAGACAAGCTTCATAGGAAGCCTATATCCTCGGTGGCCCAGTTCATGACGTACTTCAAAGAGTATGCTGGCTCCGAAGAAGGCCAGCTCTAGAGAACCACCACCGTCACCCAAGTTCAGACTCTCGAAGTCCAAGCCCCGAGGTCTCCGAAGCTAGCATTTGCTAAACATCAGCCTTCGCAATCAAGATGAAGCCGGAAGCATTTCCGCAACAAAGTGTTAAATATTTCCGGGCCAAGGGTCCTGAAATTTCAGCAAGGTCAAGAAAGGGGACGCGGGACTAGAGCGATGCCATCCGCTGGACCCTTCGCCTCCAGGCAGTCTTTCTTCTGCAACATCCATGGCAAAAACCAAAGCCATAACATCGACACTTGCAAGGCTATACTGGCCTTGCGAGGGGAGTACTTAGAGCGAAATAGTGGCCGAGGGACCACGGATCGGGCACCCGAAGCTGCACGCCCCGAGCACGTCCAGGCCATGGGACGTAGAGAGGCTGACAAGGCCCCTCCTTGGATTCTGGTGGCAAATTTGATGCCATCACTGAAGGTCAAAGATGGATCCGGCCCTCAGAAAAGGGTAGTCTTGCCCATTTCGGGTGGCAGAACCTTAGATAACTTGTCCAAGCAGCAGCGGCGAGACTATGTTCATGAGGTGGGGCACGTTCATGTGTACCGAAGTGCTGGAGTGGGTTCATGTGCCCATCTCCTTTTCAGCCGAAGATGCCATTAGGATCAAGTTCCCACGTGTGGACCCCCTAGTCATCTCTGCCGACATCGCGGGTACCGAAGTGCGCCGGGTGCTCATTGATGGAGGGAGTTTGGTGGATATCATTTTCGCACATGCCTTTGACCAACTATGTATTCCTCTCAGGCATCTTCTCCTAGCTGCAAGGCCCCTGCAAGGCTTCAAAGGTCCTCCCCTCGAGGCAGTAGGCTAGATTGGCCTCCAAGTTACTTTCGGTGAAGGTAACCTCTCATGTTCGGAGGAAGTCATCTTCGACGTCGTCAGCGCCCCGTATGCCTACAACGCCATCTTCGGAAGGGGGATGCTGAATCAATTTGGGGCCATAGCGTATCACAACTACCTCTGCATGAAGTTGCCCACGTAGGGGAGAGTGCTCACGGTGCTAGGCGACCAAAGTGTGGCGCAAAGGGTGGAGTATGGTCATACTGCCCCCTTCGAACCTCGCCAAGTGCATAATGTGCAGCCCCAAGACGAAGTCCATGGCCCCGCTAAAGGCCCCACATTCAAACCTCGTCCTAACGGAGAAATAATAACCAATGTTCTTGTCAAAGGGGGCCTCGAGTACCCTATCTAGTTCGGAGGCGGACTGTCCCCGAAAGACATGGCTTCACTAGAAGAGGCTATCCGGAGCAACCTCGATGTCTTCGCACGGTCAGACGAAGATATCCCTGGGGTCGACCGAAGCGTCATCAAGCACTCCCTGTTAGTCAACCCTAGGGTGAGGCCGGTGCGCCAGGGGCTACGGAAGCTATCGGCCGAGCGCGCGAACCTGGCGAAGATCAAGGTGGACAAGCTGCTCCGAGTAGGGGTTATACGGGAAGTCAGTCATAAGGAGTGGCTGTCGAACCCTATTTTTGTAAAGAAAAAGAACACGAGGAAGTGACGCATGTGTATTGACTTCACTTCGTTGAATAAAGCATGCCCCCGTGACCCCTACCCTGTGCCTCGTATTGATCAGCTCGTCGATGCCACTGCAGGCTCCGAGCTACTGAGTTTTCTCGATGCCTACTCCGGCTACCATCAAGTTTGGCTAAAGCGCGAAGACGAAGACAAAACTAGCTTCGTTACTCCCTCGGGAGTTTACTGCTATGTATGAATGCCCTTTGGTTAAGAAATGCCGAGGCTACTTTTTCTAGGCTAATATCCAAGGCCCTCGAGCATCAGATAGGCTGAAATGTCGAGGCCTACATGAATGATATTGTAATAAAAAATGTTAAAAAGCACGAGCATAGCTTAGACCTAACGGAGACCTTTGAGAGCCTCCGTTCGATAGGGGTCCGCCTGAACCCCGAAAAATATATCTTCGGGGCTCGTGTCGGCAAGTTGCTAGGATACTTGGTTTTGAGTCGAGGTATCAAAGCCAGTCTCACCCAAATCAGCACACTACAGCGCATAGGTCCACCCAAAAATTTAAAATAGGTCCAAAAGCTCGCAGGTCGTCTCACAACCCTCGGCTGCTTCCTCGCGCGCTCCGCCGAACGAAGCTTGCCGATTTTCAAGGCGCTAAAGGGAACTGATGACTTCGCATGGATAACGGAGTGCCAACAGAGTTTCGATGACATCAAGGAGTACCTCGCTAATTTGGCAACCCTCATGACTCCGCTTCCAGAAGAGACATTGCTGCTGTACCTCACAGCTACGACCTCTGCCGTCAGCGTAGCCCTTGTTCGTGAGGCAGACTTTGAAGGGAAGTTGGCTCAGAGACCAATTTATTTTGTTTCTGAAGCCCTCTCCGGAGCCAAAACAAGGTATACCGAGCTCGAAAAAAATGCATATTCCCTTGTCATGGCTTCGCGGAAGTTAAGGCACTATTTCCTCGCACGTAATATTATTGTGCCAATGTCCTACCCGCTCAGAGATATGCTCCAAAACAAGGATTCTACAGGCATGATTGGCAAGTGGTGGTCAAGCTAGCACCCTTTGGAATGAGTTTTACTGCACGGACTGCAATTAAGTCACAAGTAATTGCGGACTTCATCGCGGAATGGACACCCTCGGCAATTTGGTACACCGAAGCTCCTAGTGAAGGTATTTGGACTATCTATTCCGACGGAGCCTATCAGGCCTCCGGTGCCGCCGCAGGAGTTGTAATTATCTCACCCTCCGGCCAGAGGGCTTCGTACTTTGCTAGGCTAAATTTCAAGACTATAAATAACGTGGCTGAGTCCGAAGGCATCCTGTTAGGCCTCCGAAAAGCACGAGCATTAGGCGTCGCTAGAGTGCTTATAAAAACTGATTCCTAGATTATAGCTGGCCATGTAGATAAAAGCTTTTGAGCTCGGCATCCAGACCTCGCTCAGTACCTGTCTGAAGTACGCAAGGCGGAGCTCACGTTCAAAGGGATTTCTATCAGAAGTATCCCGAGGGACGAGAATCAACAAGCAGACGCCCTCGCTAAAGCAGCTGCCGGAGGCCAAGAGCTCCCGGCCGGAGCATTCTATGAAGAACTTCATGCCCCGTCTGCACCGAAGCCAGCTTCAGTTGAAGTGCTCTACGTACAGGAAGACTGGCGAAGCCCTATCATGGCCATGCTGCAGAACAAAGGGGCTATTCCCGATGGGGCTGACTTCGTGAGGCTAAAGCACAGGGTCCGCAACTACCATATCATAGGGGGCTTATTGTACAAGTCCGGCGTTTGCGCGCCGCTGCTGTGTTGCATTCCAACGCCCGAGGGGCAAGAGTTGCTCCGAGACATCCACGAAGGCCACTGCTGGAGCCATCTAGCACCACGGCATTGGCTGGCAAAACACTCCATCAAGGTCTGTATTGGCCCACAATCATGGCGGACGCCGAAGCCCTGGTCCGCACATTTCAAGGCTACCAATGGATGGGAAGACGAAGTCATCGGCCACCCACTCCGCTGTAAGTCATCGCACCGATATGGCCATTAGCCTGGTGGGGTATGGACCTGATCGGACCATTCTGCATACCAAAGGGAACTTAAAGTTCACAGTAGTAGCAGTCGAGTATTTATCGAAGTGGGTTGAAGCCAAACCCCTGATCGTGATCACTTCGAAGAACATCCAGAAGTTTTTCTGGCAGAATATAATTTGTAGGTTTGGAGTACCGAAGAAGCTTACGATCGACAACGGCACTCAGTTTGATACAGAGCCATTCAAAGAATTCTGTGAGCGCCTCGGCACTAAGTTGTGCTTTGCAGCTGTCAGGCACCCGCAGTCAAACGGAGCTGTCGAACGAGCCAATGGTAATATTTTGGCAGGCCTCAATCACCGGATCGTGGGACTCGCCAAGGGGCTATGGGTCGACGAATTATCAAAGATTTTATGGTCCATCTGAACCACTCAGCCGAGGTCCACGGGCTTCACTCTGTTCAGGTTGCTGTTTGGCGATGAGGCTATGACCCCAACGGAGCTAAAGGGAGGCTCCCTGCGAACGTTACTACCTGAAGCCAACAACGAGCAGGAGGTTCCGCTTGATCTATCTGAAGAAACAAGACTCCGAGCCATCACAAATCTGACAAAGTACCAAGCCTAGACGAAGACATGGTTCGACCCAAAGGTGAAGCCAAATGCCTTGCTGCTAGGACACCTGGTACTCCGAACTGTCCTGGCACCCGAGAAGTTGGGCAACAAATGGGAAGGCTCTTACATTGTACTCCGCTCTAATCGATCGAGCTCGTTCAGACTGAGCACTCTAGAAGGGGAGGAATTAAAGCACGGTTGGCATGCGGAGCATCTTCGGCGATACTATGCTTAATTATTCCTCAAGTACTGTGCGAAGCTCCTTCGAATAAATCTCGCACGATGCTAGTTCACCACAAGTACTCTGCAACAACCTCCGGAGCGAGGTCCGCATTATACTTAGCTTCGGCCATACTACTGCGCGATGGACGCATCGTGTTAGTATTAAGGTTGCGAAGGCTATGTTCTAAGCATATGCAATTCCGCTACCCGATGCCACCGGCTCAACGTGAGACAAATCAAGTCTAACACGCCAGAGTGTGCAACGCGCACTGCCATGAAGCCTGAAGCTCCATGTTCGAGGGTCGCTCCCCGAAGTATAGCTAACGACACTGACTTTGGGCTCCGTACTGGACCCTAAAAATCTCGGTGCGATCCACTCCACCATTACCGCTGGAAAGTGCCTCCAGGCCAGGAGTGGTAAAAACAAATAAAAGGATTCTGAGTTAAACACTCGAAGCATCCACACAGGTCTGAAGCGACCTAAAATTTGAAGCCTATTGGCCGAGCACACCCCGACGCATACATTACATGCACTAACATAACTAATATTGCATGCACCAGCTTCACAACGAGCCTCACAGACGCTACGCGCAAGGGAGGGCTGGCACCTATGCATCAGATCGGAATGTGCTTCGGCATGGGCCTTTACGGCAAAATTGGACGAAGTACAAAATATAAATACGAAGTCTAGACAAGAATGAATTTCATTAAAGACGAAGTCATAAGTACAAATACGAAGTGCATCAAGACACTTCGAATACAAATATTACAAAAAAGCGCAATCAAAACCTAACAACTAGCGGGCACACGTCGCTGAGAAGGTGGACCCCTGTTTCTTGTTGCTCTTTTTGCGACGAGGACCCCCTCGGCTCGATGAACCCTCACCGAGGCAGGACCATCCTCGCTTCGCAACTCGAGAGGCCCTTCGCTCTTCCTGCAGGTCAGCCCAAGACCGAGTCACAGGTGGCTCCGAATCAAAGGCCGAAAAATCTAGGGCTTCGTCGCCCGCTTCTGGCACGTTCGAAGGCTGGAGCCCTCCGGCTTCGGGAACGGATTCATCAAAATCGCCTAAGTCAGGGGAAGAAAAGGAGCTGTGAAGGGGCTCAACTTTTACGGAGGCTAATAACTCCTGGATTACTTTGTGTATAACTTTGCCTGTGGGGCCACGTGGTATTTTGAACCGAGGGCGGCCTTCGGATCTAGCTACTTCGAATACTACCCACTATTGATGAAGCGTCTTCGAGGCCTCGAGTACCTTGACATCAATTTCAACACTCGTATCTTGAGCTTGAACAAGTCAAAATGCCCCCGTATTTCATTAAATATACTTGATGCGAAGTTACATTACAATATTGCTAAGTATTACAGAGGGGCCTAAAATCTACACCTTCGGAGGAGGAGGGTTCGCTCCAGTAGGCGGAGAGTGCTGCGCTGCGCGCTGACGACGAACGGCCTGCTGAAGCTCGAGGGCCACCACCCATGCTTGAGCCTTCCAAGACTCTTGAAGTGGGCGCCAGGCTACGGCGACCTCCGGAGCAGGCAAAATCAAGCGGGGGCCACCGAAGTCTACCTTCCCGACGGAGGTCGCTCCTGCAAGATGATTGCACCTGGCTTCGTGAAGCAGCCGAAGGATCCCTTGGCCGGCCACCCTCCCCATCGTTTGAGCGAAGCCCATCAAGGTATTCTCCATTATGCGGGCGGCGGCCTGAAGAAAGCCGAGGCGGTGCCGAACGGGGTCCCTGGCATCAAAGCTGGGGGTCCGGCACTCGGTCCCCAAGCGCCCCAAAACACCGCTAAGTGTGGTGATGGTCTTGTCAGCCTCTTGGGTGGCCTCAGCCCTTTCAGCTTCCAAGGCCAGATTGGTGAAGCGAAGTCGCTCGACTTCGGCTCTTTCAGCTTCCAAGGCCATATTAGCGGCGCGAAGCCGCTTGACTTCGGCCTCGAGATAGCTAACATCAATTGAATCATTGACGTGCTTCTTATAAGCCCTCTGATCCATGGCAGATGCATTATCAGCTGGTTCATCAGGGTAGGGCTCCTCTAGAACAAATTCCTTTTTCTATTGTTTGAGAACAATTCTTAAGTTTCTATGCCAATCAATAAAGTTTGTTCCAGAAAGCTTTTCCTTTTCAAGAATTGACCGCAAATTAAAACTAGAAGTGTTACAAGCAGTGGGTGCCATGATCTACAACAAAATGCAAGTTTTAGCACTATGCTATGTGAATCTTCTATCAAATAAAAGATGCTCCACTACATGATATACAATCGTTTTCCCTCTTACGATATGTAGTGGGACAAGATCCATGTTTAACTAACTTCTAGTGAGCTTTGGCATTACTGCTAGAAAATTAGTGACATAGGTAATCAACCCTTTGCTAATCACATCCCTATATGACTCTTGTTCGTTGCGGTGGCATCCAATGCCTCGACACCCAACTCTATGCCTAAAGGCCAAAACCGTTTTGATAGCTTTGTTAAGCAAACCGATACTATGCTTGTGGATGTCTAACATCCACCCTAACTGGTTAAGATAAAAGATGGCACCCTACTTTGGCAGACCTATCATGCAATGATCAAAAACCTTCGTAGGTGCAGCTATTAGAAAGGGCATCAATGACTCTTAATTTTCTGAGGGAAACTATTCTAACATGGTAATGATGCCTACCACACATAGAACATAAAAGAATAATATGACATGAACATAAGTAAACATCATAGACAATCATATTAACTGTGATATAGTATGACCCTTCTTACATGGTGATCTCCATCTCCACGGTTCCTGTCCTTCAGGTCATCACACTTCAAGTCTCTATGATCTTGTATGAGTCTATTACATCTAATAGCACTATACAAATTACATGAGAAGAAGCATCACATGTCGACACGTAGGTCGTACAACAATAGAACAGCCTTGGGCTGCAATTAACCATGACACGCAGGCCATAAAAATTATATGCATGCGTCACATACATCACAAGGCCATACCAGTCACAACATTCTCTGCAAAAACGAGTTAAGCGTAGAATCTATTCATAACTAAAAGTGGATCCGGAACATCCGGATCAAAGCCTGGAACTTCCGGCCAAAGCCTAGAACTTCCAAAATCAAACTTCTGTATCAAATTTATTTTGGCCAGAACTTCCGGATCAAACCCGGAACATCCGAAAATAACCTTCTATACGAAAATTATTTTAGCCCGGAAGCTCTGGCTAGAGCCCGGAACTTCCAAAAATCTGATGCAAGAATAATAGATCTAATCTATTTCCACCACATATTATCTATATGTGTATGATCTAGATCAAACACTACGCACGTAGGCTCTGATACCACTGTTAGAGAACGGGTAGGCTACACTAGCATAAAACAAAACTTTTTTACCGCGTTCAACCCAGGAACCATGCGATTAATGGAATCATGGATCGTTACCTCTAGTCGTGAGACACGCTAGGGTAGTAGAAGAAGAGTTGGAAAAGCGTGTCCTCGATCAACTCTGCCCAGCTCTATCCAATCGTCGGTGGCGAAGACGATGCAGCACCATGATCTTCACGCTGAGAAGATCAGCACCGTAATTGCAGCGACGCCTCTACGGTATCCACATGAACAGGGATGGGATCACCTCACACCGGTATGCTAGTGCCACGCGCGAGGTTAGGGGAAATGCTGCCACAGGTGAGGCTAGGGAAGAGGTGGCTGCTAGGGTTAGGGGAGGTTCAGTAGCCACTCCTTTTGCGCCCTAGCCTCTCCTCTTGAGCAGGCCCGGAAGTTTTGGTCCAACCAGAACTTCCGGTTCATCCAGAACTCGCCACCAGGGCGAGCCCAGAAGATCTGGTCCAGAACTTCTAGTTCCTCCAGAACTTGTTTCTAGGGCATATTACCATCAGATAGTTCTCTCTTTCTTTCTCTTTCGATATTGTTTGCCTCGAGAGGATCTTGGATGATCATCTTTCCATCGAGAGGATCGGGGGCGATCGTCCCTGCTTTGGCAGGACCGGCTATCATGATGCGAGCGCTCTATCTTCTCCCTTTGAGCGTCTTCACTATCGGTGTATCTCTCTACAATAGAGATCATCCGTGCTATGTTCTTCGGCTTCTTTCTTATGAGGGCCCCGTATAGCTCAGAAGTGCGGTGCAGGGCTTTGATGAAATAATTAATAATGCCATGCTCGTTGACGTTCACGATGGTGGTCCTTTTTTTGGAGAACCTTTGGATAAAACTCCGAAGTGATTCATCCTCTTTCGGGCGTAGTTGCTGCAGGTCATATTGAGTCCTAGGTTTCTTCCAGGTCCCCTGGTAGTTGTCGATAAAGGCCGAGTGGAGTCATGCCCTAGAGTTGATGGAGTTCCTAGGTAGACTAGAGAACCAGTTGTTGGCGGATGAAGAGAGCATGACCGACAGATAATTTGTCATTACCCTTGTATCACCGCTAGCTACGTGGACGGCCGTGTAGTAGAGTCATAGCCATTGCAAGGGATCCGTCTTACCGTCGTAAGGCTCGATCCTATCGGACGGAATGACTTTGGCCACCTTACTTGCCTTAGCTGACTCGTGAATGTGGGAAAACCACCATGATCATCTTGGCTTCTGCTTCTCCTGCGATTGTGGTGGTTTTGGTTCTCACTGCTATAACTGTTGCCACTATCAGTGCAGCTGCCAATGCTACTGCCACCATCTTCAGTATAGTCTCGGTTATCCACCTGCTTGCAGATCTCAAAACGTATCCTATTCTGTCTTCTCGGAGGCAATGGCGGTGTGAGGAGGTCACCGCGTGGACTGTCGACCGGTGGAGTTTGGCCACGCGACGGCTGGTACTGAACTAAACTATCGTTCTCCTTATCTTTTAGGAGAGGAGTCGGTGGTCGAGTCGAAGCCAGGGCTAGGGCATTGATTTGTGTTGTTGTTACCTGGGCCAAGGCTTTTGCTCGTCACAGTTCCGATGTCTCAGGAGAGAGCCAAGAGCCCTCTTGATTGCCACCAAATTGGCAGCCAGAGTTTTGAAGATCTTCTCACCGTCAAACTCCAGAGTGAACTCGTCCTTGAGGTTTCGATGAACCCCATCCTCTTGCTCGATCCCATCAGCTACGACACATCTACGCCGCTCGCTGCTGGTCGAGGATGCCTCTCCCTCAGCCATCATGATGAGATTGGCCGAGAATTGAGGGTTGTTTAATCATCGACTATCGTCGAGTCCACTGACTGACCCGGCCTCTGTCCATCGGCATCAAACGACTTGACCCTTCTCGCTGGAGAAGATGACATAGTGCTTGGGGCCGACCAGACCTTGGGCATGGCTCGGTCGATCGCCCCGCTTGAGGACCGAAGGAAGAGCTGAACTTCTCAACTTGACCAATCCATGAGTAACGCTTGGCAAAGGGTTCGATAAGACAAGTTGTCTCGTCGAATCACTGACGAACACCAAACTCCCAAACATGAATACGGAGCCAGCCGGCACAAGAAAATCCGAAGGGGTACCCGAGATAGTGATTAGATGTGCTTAAGGGAAGCGCAGCGCCTTCGAACTCAATGGTCGACTCTAGAACACAAGCGCTAAGGTTTATACTGGTTCGGATCTCTCGGAGGATAATAACCCTTCGTTCATTGTTTTGGTGTATAATATGGTGGATGCGCTTACAATACAATATAATTAAACTATGGAGGCTTAAGGCGTCAAAAGCAAGAAAACTAAGATGTGTTTCGATGATTCGATTATTAGGTGTCTCTGGGCTGCCTTGCCTCTTTTATATACTTAGGGGGCGAGCCCAACAACCTAGGATTCTATCCCGAGTCGATCTAGGGTTACCTACCAAACTCAGGTGCTAATTCCCTAATTACATGTATTCTGGTACAAATAAATCTCTACATACCATATCCGGAGTCTAGTCACCCAATAAGGACTCAACCTTTCTTATCGGAACTGAAGCCCCCTCCATGGGCCATACCGGACGACAATGCTGGACTTGGACTACTCTCGGCCCGGACTGATAAGCCCAATCGTGGGGTACCCGGGGGTCACATCCCTGACAATTTGCAATCAATTATATTTCTCCCTTCATTAGTAGGTACAAGATGGCAAGTTTTGTTCTTGATCAGTGCACTGTATTCAAGTCCATAGCTTCTTTTCACTGTTTATTAGCTAATGCCTCATCCACACTATGTGGTTCCCCTG
This sequence comes from Zizania latifolia, assembly GCA_000418225.1. Classification (NCBI taxonomy): domain Eukaryota; kingdom Viridiplantae; phylum Streptophyta; class Magnoliopsida; order Poales; family Poaceae; genus Zizania; species Zizania latifolia. The sequence continues at coordinate 845,522 of KE372835.1, read as the reverse complement.
AAAATGTCATGAAATTGTATTTAATCTAGCCATCGGTATATATTTTTGGCTTGGAAATACTACTTTGTGACTGGGTGTGTGGCCGAGAGGGACCAGCTGCAGCAGACGATCCAGCAGTGTCAATTTCTGAGGGAGCATGTGCAGCCGTAGAGATCTGTTCGGAGCTGCTTGGTTCCTTTGCATGATTGGTCACATGCACACCTGTACCTAGGCTAGAGAGATCAGCCACCTATTCTGGTGCCAAGGATGATGATCCTGAGCGATACATCTACCATTGTATCAATGATAGCCTGCCGGCATCGGTAACGATAGCACATATAAAAATCATAATATATCAGTAAAAAAATACAAGTAGGACAATAAACCCCACTAATCGGCTTCGATAATACAACTATATAATACCAATCCTTACGGTTCAAACTAAACCGATGTAGCGTAAAGATATGTTGTTAAGAGCACAATGAATATAATAAACCCGATTGATAGAGAAATAGATAATTTATCGGCTAAAACCCAGATGAACGTCATTTTAACGCACCGGGCTAGATCGTCCCATATGTAACCCCGTCAATGCCACGGATCGGACCTAACCGAGGTAGCGTGCCATTGCCGATTGACATATGATCTAATCTAATTCGATAAGTTAAACCGCTATGATTGGCAGACACAGAGATCCAATCTATAAAACATAGTAAAAGAATGTGAATCAATGTATTTAACCGATAACTAGCAAACCTACTCTATTTGATCATAGTATCGGACTCAAGTGAGAAAGGAGGGTTTGATTGACTGAGTTGCATGAACTTGTTACGATGACTCCAGACTTACATATTTATAGCCGAGTTGACACGTCATCTATGGATAACGTAGAATCCTAACTGACTTAATTATTTGTTAACTAAATGAAAAGCTAATAACGAAGTATCAGCCCACGCCACGCGTAGCCTGTCTCCGCCTGTTAAAACCTCCATTGGCAGCCCATCGGCTCTTTGTTGCCTGAGTCACCTAGCCGATGGTGTGCCGGTCCAAATTCTGGTGTCAACATCAGTGAAAAACTGACAAACTGATATAAGATTTTTCTTTGTATCAGGGAAGTAAAGGACATTGTTTAGATGCAAAGGGCAATGGTGAGTATATATTTTTGTGTGACCAATGTAACTAATGTGCATACCTGAACCATTAGCTATGTGAATCTGATCTCCTCCATGATATTTCTCCGGTACACTCAATTTGTCCAGCTCATCGGTCACATGATCTGTCGTACCCGTGTCAACGTACCAGTTGGTATCGATCCCATACGATTGACTGGCTGAATTCGATTGATAGGCTGAATTCATAGTCTTTTCTTGTGGAGCAAAGTCAGGGTCGAACCAATGCCAGCATGTGTTGACGGTGTGCCCCATCTTGCCGCACAGTTGGCACGTTGGGCGTTCGCCTCCGTGTCCTGCAGCCAAAGCTTGACCAGTACTGTGACCACGACCGGCGTAACCTCGCCCGTGTCCTCGGCCGCGCTGATTTCTGCCTCTTCCAAATGAGGCTGAATTTGCTGTGACTTGATATGTTCCTTGGCGTAGATCGTTTCTTCCTTCAAACCCCAGCAGCTGGCCGTATAGCTCGGCTACCGTTATTGGTTCTTCTCAAGCCGCAACGGTGGACACCACCGGCTTAAAATCTGCATCAAGCACAGCGATGATGTATGCCATGAGATCCTCTTCATCGAGTGGCCTTCCTCCGTTTATCATCTCATCATCACCTAAAGCCTTCATTATAGTAACATATTCATTAATGGTCATGTTACCTTTCTTTGTGGTCGATAATGCAATTCTCGTCTTGATTTATCTGGATCGAGTCCTTGAAGAGAAAATTTGCTCGAGGGTCCTCCATAGTTCTGTTGTCGTGGTGACTGACACGACTTGCGTCATGACATCACACGTTAGGGATGTCATTAGATAGCCAAGGACCTTCTGATCCTTGGCCATCTACTTCATGTACTCTAGATTCTTCTTTTTGTCAATTCTATCATCTTGTTGCTTTTCTTCAATCTCTTTTGGGGGCGACGTTTGATCCATCGAGATACTCAAACATCTGTGCATCTCTTATGGCTGGAAGAACTTGGGCCTTCCATAAGAGGTAGTTGTTCTTTCCCAGCTTTTCTGTCACCGGCACACCAAATGAAGATCTGCCGGCCGGAGCTGAGGAAGAAGATGGTGCGCTCATGGTGATTAGATGTGTTTGTGAGAAGGATGCTCTAATACCACGTGAAAACTGACGAAGCATTTCAACCTCTCTTGAGACCACGTAGCTCTGTTAATGTAGCTGATGAAACACGGCAAAAGATATACATGGTAGTTGCTGCTTACATGGAATATGTGGAGTAGCAGGGAACATGATTCTAGCTAATGCAGAAACTAACTAACCTGGAAACATGCTGTTTTATCAAACAGCACAATCCTTCGTAAACGTCAAAAAGAGAAGGAAGGATGAAGCGCTGGCCTGTGAGGAGGTTGAGAAGCGTGTTAGCGTGTCGGCCGACGCTGAGGAATCCTAGCCACCATCGTACGAACTGAAGTAGCGGGCCACGCATACGTCGTCCGGGAACTTGAACCGGTGGGTGACGTAGCCTCTAAATACGTAGGAGAAATAGGGCCCCCGGGCTTGCGGAAGGAGGATCCATGGGTGAGGCGGTGGTGGCGAGTGCTCCAGCGTGATGGCTTCATGCCAGAAGCGGCAGACCTAGCCCATGTGGCGGCAGTCGACGGGGCATGGGACGAGGTGGTAAATGAATCTGAGGAGATACTCGGGGAGATCACCACCGGGCACCTCCATGGGAATGACGCGTCCATGGGATGGGAGCCGGGAGGGGAGGGATTGTGTTGGGTTTCGGTGTGTACGTTTGGTGGTGGTGAAGGACACAAGAGAGGTGACGAAGGAAGATGAACCAGAGAGAAACAGATAGCAAAGTCTTGCAAAGGAAGCCTCTTACTTGAGGCCCATTTATCACGCTAGTCAGGTGCAGGTGGGGCCTACCCTTCAGCCCAGTTACATTGGGCCCAACTAACAGCCCATAACATTATGCCACGAGCTATCAGTCTCCACATTCTAGAACATTCCGTGTTCTTGATTTTTTCCTACTAGCGAGTCGTTCGTGTTTTGCTAAGAAAAAAAAGAAAATTTCATAATATTATCTAAAATAAATTAAATATATTTTATATGATATATGTTATTGACGTTTTGCTATGAGTGCTCATTTTAATTATATATGTGCTAAATATTGGATGTTGTGTAGTAATATTAAATAATGTCAGGGAGCAAACTATAAAAACTATAGTAGGAATAGGTCAGGTGGTAGATTTACTGTCACCATCACTAGCTATTTTTAAAGTAGTATAGATATTCTCTAAACACCTTTGAGACATTTCTGTGTGTCGGGGAACAAAATTCAGAAATACACGCTAGCATCTTACCTGCAAGTGTTTTCTTGCTGCTAAGGCCTGGTTTGGTAGATATTATTAGGACTGATTCTGCATAGAATTCTAGAATCTCTATTAAACGGATAAATACAAAAATGATTTATGCTAGTTAGAAGAATTAATTCTTTTTTACTGTGAGAGAGAATCACTTGAAACCTTGCTTCTTAAAAGAAATAAACTAACAAAAATTAAAAATATTCTTAAAAGATCAAAGAAATATTTATACATGATTTATGCTAGCATACCATATCATATAATATAACTAATATAATTCATAATTTATATTATTTATTTATTTTTGTTTATATAATTTTAAATAATATAGCATATATATAATAGAACCTAAAGATATGTGATATAATAATTATTTCAGACTACTATTATCTCTTATAAGAATTTTAGAATATAGTCAACTAAACAATTTTATAGATAAATCTGATTCCCTACAAAATTGCTTGTATTAATAATCAAAAATCACTAATCCGAATCTGGATCTACATCAAACTTACCCTAAATATGAATTCCCAACTTTACTTCAGGAACAGCAGAACACATCGCAGCATTGCGCTAACTGGACAAATGAAACATCCTATCTGAACAGATGGCAACGACATCCACTGCAGCAAGAGGAGACAACAGTACAACACAGTGAAAACTAAGCGCATCTCAGGAGAGGAACCAAACCGACGGAGAGTAGTTAGATGGCCCTTGCTCTGCCAAGAAGTTTTCGACACGGGGTATTGGTTCCGCCGACCACTTGCCCCTGTTGCTGCAGGGGTACCGTCTTGTGAGTGTAAAGGGAAAAATTCCTATCTTTGTCTCTAAGTTGTGAGAGAAAAACTCCACAGAGTCTTTCATTCCTATATTAAAATAAAAAAATAAATATAATGTGGTTGACTACATAATATAGTAGATTAGACTCTAAATTAAAATCAGTCGATTAAATGACCTATAGAAAAATAGAGATAGACGGTAATGATGACTTTTTGTAGTTAACCATGTTGGAAAAAATGACCGCATCTCATCTCTTAATAGAGAAATTTCTTGCCCACATGAACATCCATCCTCCTCTCGTTGTAGAATCTCTCGTCATCTAGCAAGTAGACACTTCCTGGAACCCTAGGTAGTTGGTCACATTGAAGGATCTAGAGCAGCCTCACTTGACAAACAACATCCGGCCACCCAGCGCGTGCAGCTCGTTCCAGGTGTACCCAATTGCGTCATCGTCATCGTTGTTAGGATCCTGCACTTGTACCATCTGGAACACTCTGAATGCTGACGTCAATAGGGGAATTGCATGAGTGAGCCTGACGACCATGAGCAGTTGCCCGTGGGACTCCACGAGTGGTTGGCACCGTATGGGCGCACGGCCACGTGACACATCTCACGCCACCATTGCGCTACTGCCGTCCTGCCCCACTGGCTCGTGCAGTGAAGGAAAGGGAAAGGAAGAAAGAGATTGGAGAGAAGAAAGGAAAAGGAGAAAGGAAGAACGATTTTCTGTAAAAATTTCAAAATCTATAAATTTTAGGAATTGCGAGGATTTCTAAGGTATTTTTTGAGATCAAGAAATTATTTGAATTAATTAAATGATATTCGCTGTTTCATAAAAATTGGAATTTCACGACAAAATTTTGATTTTCAAATTTCGAACATGAGTTTTGCTTTATTTATCTATGCAAGACTATAAGTAATAAAAACATTTACATTCTCAACCTGTGGGTCATACTTATAAAGTAAACGAAAAGAAGTTATTTGAATTAATTAAATAATTTTCTTGTTCCGATAAATATTCCTAATTGTTTCGTTCTGATTCGTATTCGATCCGTATTTATCGAAGATATGACCCTCGGTACCCTTCATTGGGCCTTTAGTGAACTAGACCAGACATAGGCCTAGCCCGTTCAGTAGTCCAGAATAGATAAGAAAGTTGAGATAAGTATGTAAATATGCTCTTTTAAATAGAAGATAAATAAGAGTCCAATTATAATCCCTAGCTAGACTATAAAAAACCAAATAGAGATATGATTCCGATTCATACGTGTAACCCTACTGTTCGGCACTATATAAGGGGCAAGGGACCGCCACCAAGGACATCCGATTTTGTATCGTGCTCTAGCCATCGAAGCTTACATTTAACCTTAGAAGCTTTGACACATGTAACCTAAGAAGCTTTGACACATCTTTGTATCCAATATACAAACACTATACAGGACGTATGATTATTATCCTCTTGGAGGCACAAACATATATAAATCTCTTAGCTCCGTTCTTTTAGTCAACCATCTAGCCTAGGATACAATGCTACTGTTGACACAAAATTGTAGATATCTCTACGTTTTCACACTCGAAGGCCTAGGAGAGTCTGCTTAGCTTCAGTGTAAGTCTTAAATAACCTAGAGGTGTCAATAGGCAAGCCAGTTAATTTGACACTACAATTGATAAGGAAACCGATGCAGCATAAAGACATGTTACCGAGAGAACTACAAATAAAATGAAACCGATCAATAGAACAACAGATAAATCATCGGCTAAAACTCCGATGAACGCCAGACCAATAGATCAAACCAAACCAGCTCGTATGCATCCCCGTCAATGCCATGGATCGGACCCAACTACGATAGCATCTCATTGATGATCGGCATACGATCTATCAAACCACCGTGATTGGCAAACACATGGATTCGAGTGATAAAGCATAGTATGAGAAAACAAATCAATGCATTAAACCGATAACTAGCAAATCTACTCCATCTGATCATAGTATCGGACTCAGCCGAGAAAGTCATGAACGTATAAATCAGTTTACCAAATAGGCTATCCCCATCGAAGTCAAAAATCAAACTTAACCGATGTAGCCATGACTCCTGTGGGGAATCATCCTAATGCTACGTACCTAAACTTGGTGATGCACCGAAGCGTTAATTGGTTGGTTGTGTGAACTATTTACAATAACCCCAGACTTACATATTGATAGCCTGGTGAACACGCTATTTGTGAATAACACAGAATCCTAACTAACTTATTTATTTACTAACTAAATGATAACTAACATGAAGTATCAGCCTACACCGTGCGCAGCCCGTCTTCGCCCATTAATCCTTTATCGATGGCCCATTGGCTCTGCCACCTGGTTGGTCAAGCCAATGGCACGCCGGTCTAATTTCTTTTGTCAACACATGCCCCTCGAGTTCGGAATGTGAAATGTCATGTTTCAAAATCTTTACTTGAGAACCGAATCACCAGATCATCGAGCATATATAATACTTGCCCGATAAGCCTTATTCTTCAAGCTAATCATCTTCACCATACACCGGCTTCTTCCCTATTTCCTCTCTCCTGCCATGGTCTCTAACGCCCCAAGCTCTTCGTCGAACAATAAAGTGAAGTTGAGTTCTTCTCAACCCGATGGGTCCGGTGATCATGATCCGGTATGTCTTTTACGGCTTGTTGGTTTCATTTGCTCAACCTTCGTTTCATCTTTTTTGGGCTCTTGCGTATTTCGTTCTTGTTCTTGAATCCTAGGTTCCTACTGAACCGAACCTCAATTCACCAAACCCTTCGCATTCTGGGGATTCAAACGTCCCAACTCAGCAGACCAGCACCGATGGCGATCATGACCCAAATCGCCTCAACTTTTACTCTGATGAGGATAACAGTTCTGAGGATTCTCTACTGGCCGTGAGTGCCTCGTCCGTACGTCGATTTCATCAGGTAATCTCCCCCTTGTCCATTACTTTCTGTGAATTCATCGGCTTACCCTCTGTCCCTTTTAGGAATCCCAAGCATCGGACAAAACTTTCTCTCCTCGGGACTCTGTTCAAAGTGACCTATCAGCCTTGCTCGATCACCTCCATCGTCCGATCGGCCTCTTCTTCTAAGACATTAAGGCAGCGTGAGCCTGTCTCTAATCTGTGGTTGATTAGCTTCCCGTAGATTTGGCAGATAACTTTCTGCGAGCCTACTTCTGAGACCATCAATCAGCTTATCTCATTGCATACACTGGTCTGGCCGATCGTGCGATGCAAAGGGTCTATCGGTAAAATTTTGATTCAGCCAATGCTAAGGTACACGCAACCGAGCGTCAACTTCAATTCCTACTTATGTTGCCCAATCAAAACCAGGCATACCTGAATCGGCTTAGAGTAGAGGAAGATCATATCCTCCAACAAATAGATCTCTGGGCCGACAGACTAAACCAGCTCTGGACTTGCATAGCAACTCGACAGGAATTTTGTACGATCTGCCACTCAAGATTCAGTTCAAGAAGGCTAATTTGATCAACCTGGCTGAGGAGCACTCCTAGAAGCAGCAGGCCCTTCGACCGATCGATGGAAGCAATGAAGACGCAACTGATACAGCAGTGTGCTTTGAGAGGACCCAGGCCGATGTAGCCCTTAACTTAGAACGTTTCTTAAGTACCTTGTAACTGTTTTAACCCCTGCAATAGGCCTTTTGTAATACTTTTTCCTGTAAATAATAAAATATCTTTTGGAAGACTTGTCTTTGGTAAAATCACCCCATCGGCTATCATCCTTACACCTTTTTTCTTTCTGCCGATGAGTCCTTGAAACTTGCACAAGAATTTAAACTGTTTGGTCGAACGAGTTCCCCGGTTGGCCTACCGGTGCTACTGATCAATCACCTCTCTTCTTGTGCTATAATATTTGAAAATTTTCATAGATTTTGACTTTAAACTCCTGACCGTTATGCTAGAAAATCTTCTGTTCATTGATTTTTGGGTTCATTGGCTTTGGACATGCGTGCCCCCTGAGTTAGTCATCGTTGATGAATTTTGACTATCTCCCATAAATAAGTGTGTGCCGGTTGGGGTACAACTGTAACGGTACGCCGTATGCCTCCCGAGTTCGGGACGTGGGAGAACACGTTTTGAATTCCTCCTGGAATATCGCAACCGTTGTATCGCTTGAATTTTGTATCGGGGATCCAACCGTTGCTGTTCTCTCTACTATAAAACATGCGGCCTTCTCCTTTCTTTGTACGCTTACTATTCTCTTGCCCCCAAAACAACCCTTGAGCTTTCCACCGTCGCTAGTCGAGCCTCACTGTTGTTCGTGTTTCTAATGCCATCTGTTCCCATCAACTATGGCCTCGTCATCGCTCATCCCCAAGTATCTTCCTGCCTCCTATCAGTTTGGATGTTGATTACTTTCTCTAGGTAATCTCTTTTACTCCTCTTTTCATTGCTGTTCTTGTAGAACTTAAAGAACCAAATCTTGATACCATGTGCCAAACATCCCAATAGCTATTTTCTTGGGCCTTACGGGAAAGATGACCCTTTGTATTTGATCAACGCCAAAACCAATAGGTTCCCGTTCAAACAATCTGGTATGCAGTGTAAAGACTGGTCTTAAGCGTTTTGTTCTTGGGCCAACCCCATTGATGGGTGGAGAGGGTGGTATGTGAGGGTTGCTTCGGTTAAGAGCACAGATTGGGAGATCAGCAATATCAACCACTGTATTGGACTTACCATGGCCAAAACTGAGTGGAATGATGCAATGCTCACTGGCGCCTTCTATTTCTTGCTGGATACTGTTAATGCCTTCATGTTCACCAATGGCCCAATATCCCTGACTCTTCTTGATATTCTGATGTTGACTGACCTCAACGTCACCGATCCTTTGTGTGAAGTCGACTTTAGAGGAAAGCCGACGCATGACCTTGAGGTGAAGAAGCCTGGTGGCTAGATCAACTATATGGCCACCTACAATCAGAGGATGGGTCCAGTTGAAGATAAAGAACATGTTGTTTTTCTAAATATGTGGCTGGAACGTTTTGTTTTCTACGGTACCACCCTCGGCTCTACCAAGAATTGGTAGAATTTGGCCAAGCGTCTTGTCCAGAATGAAAACCTGCCGCTGGCCCGACTATTGCTTGGATCTTGTTATCGCCTTCTGTATCTTGTCTCACAGTATCTTTAGGCTAGTATGCTCGTTGTGAACGTCGGTGGCCCTTGGTGGTTTATTCAACTGTGGCTTAATCTGTACACTGCCCGGGTGATGGAGCGCTATGATCTGCCCAGCTACGAGATGGTCATACTCACCGATGTGCTTCAATTGGTGAGGCTGTTGCCACCTTTGCTAGGGATGACCTGTAGCTGGATCTTTTGGTCAGGTGGTTCAGCACCTTCTACTGTGGCCTTTCTGAAGACGACATCGTCTTGTTCCCCTATTTGGAGGCTGCAGATTTTTCTTGTCCTGGCTGATTTCGGTTTGCCTCCCTTGGCTCTAATGATACCACTGATGCTATAAATCGGGCCATTATCTCCCCTTCTATTTTGCTAGTTGGCTTTTCCGGTAGCCGGGCGAAGCCGTCTTATGAGTTCTATCACCCGAGTATCTGTGCACGCTAGCTTAGACTTAGTCAATTGCCGATGAGTTTCTTCTTCATCAGCAAGGTGGAGTTCCATGGGACCCTGACTCTATCGAAGTATGGGTTTCTGCTCAACCTACCCACCGATATCCCTTTCGGTGACTTCCAAGGTTGGTCACTGAGTGTATCCCAGAGCCGATCGTTTACTCGCTTCTGGGATGAATTAAAACTTCATCTATTTTCTTGGGGCATCTCTTCCTACTATGCCCTCATTGATCCTGACTCTGGCGAGGCTACCATGGGAATGCTCTTGTCTTATTCATGTTTCTATTATTTTTGCTGACTCTATCTATAACTTTCTCCATTACTTGCTTAGGATCAGGATGCGGCGACGCCTATTGTTAGCAATAGCAACAGGCCGATTGTATATATGGTGTCATCGTCGACTCCAACCTTGAGGATCGGCGTGCCAAACCCATCTACCATTGTCGGTGCCGATCCTGCATCGTCCCGGGCCTCCGGTCCCAACCGCCAGAAATGTCCTGCTGCACCGACGATGATCAAGATCCCAGCCAAAAAGAAAAAGAAGGCCCCTGCTGCTCCTCTTCTGGCTCAGCCGATCTCCTCTGCCCGTGTTGCCTCTGTAAGAGTTTTCTCAATTCAGTGTATTTATCTTTTTGTATCTTCTCTTCTTATTTTGTTGTTTGTTTTCAGTCTAAGGCGGCCAATATGCCGGTTACCCCCGCTATGGTTGTTGAGGCTCTGGCATCCCTGGTGCAGCCTATATCTCCCCCGTCGACTCATCCTGTTCTTCTTGCTGACCTGGTGGTTATCGATTCGGCTACGATTACCTCTGATCCCGTTATTGTTGGGGGTCAGGAGTCGAGTTCTAGTTTGGCGGCTGATGTTGGCGCTAGATCAGCGAAGGAGGTTACTGCTCTTGACACTAATGATGCCGCTCTTCCAGATATCACCGATCCAACTGTTGCTGCTGATCTCCCTGATGTACCCTTTGTTAATGATGCTTTTTACCTTCATTGTCTTTTAATTTTCCTTACGGGCTTGTCATTTGATTGCGAACTTGTTGACGATGACGCAGCGGTTTAGTTTGAAGTCTCCGTTACCGAACCAATCTCTGCGGAGACCCGTGCTGCCCTGCTTGATGTTCTGCATCGGCTCAAGGAACTGATCGATGACCTTGTTACCGATTTGGGACTGATCAGGGCGTGTTTTGCCACTATAACAGACATGCTTCCATGGCATTAATGGATGACTTAACTCTGGGGTCTTACCTCGAAGGTCATCGGCTCCACTACCGGTGTCTTAGGGATCAAATGGCTGCTCACGCCGAGTGTTGCTTAAGGCAGCAGAGCGTCCAAGCCGACCAGGAGGCACTCGACAAGAAAAAGGCTTTCCTTGGCGCCCTAGAGGCCGAGCCTGCCGAAGTTGAGGGACAGATTGCTCAGCTTCTTGTGGAGGAGGCCGATCTTGCCTCTCGCTTATCGGTTGTATGTGCTCGCATCGCCTCCTCCCACCAACGACTGATGGAACTAGCGGAGAAGATCGAAGCCGAACGGCAAGGATTTGCAACTCTTGCCAAGGAAGTCCTTCATCATTATCAGGATTCAAAGCCTATTCCTAGGAGTGATGAAGAAGACCGTAGGGAGTTGGCCACCATAGTTGACATTCATGATCGTGCCGTGGCAACTCTTGCTAGCTTTCTAGGTTTGGACGATCATTGAACAATTGCTTTTGCCTTTGTAATACTCTGACTACCAACTATTTGCCTGCAACGTCCTGTTTTTATTTTTGGCTAAAGGCGATACCCTTGGTATCAGCTATCTGATTATTTCTAAAGACGATACCTTCGGTATTGGCTATTGGATGATGTCTTTGTTCTGCACATATCGGCCTACTGGTCGATTAGGTTTCTTGTTCTGCACATATCGGCCTACTGGTCGATTAGGTTTCATCTAGACGCTCAGATAGTATTTCTTCAAGTACTTGCCGTTGAGCGCCTTTATGAATTCTTCTCCTTTTAATGTATTCAAAATATAGGCATTGCCTGGTATGACTCAGCTTATCCGATAATGACCCTCCCAATTAGGAGACCATTTGCCGAAGCGGTTATCTTTAGTCCCGATCGGTAGCACGAGTTTCTAGACTAAATCATTTTCCTCAAACGTCTTGGTTGATACTTTCTTATTATAATGCCTCGCCACCCTCGCCTTGTTCGCTTCTATCTTTCTGAGTGCACGAAGCCGATTCTACGCCAAGTCTTCTAACTCATTAGTCATCAACCTGTAGTAGTCATCGGCCATCAACTCGTTCTGAAGAGCAAGACGCTTAGAGCTCATGTTTGTTTTCAATGGTAGCACGGCTTCATACCCGTAGACTAACTGATAAGGTAGCACTTGAGTTGATCCGTGGCAAGCCATCTGATATGCCCATAGTGCATTGGCTAGCGTGATGTGCCACTTTTTGGGCTGTTCTGCAATTTTGCGCTTGATCAACTTTATCAGACTTTTGTTTGAGGCTTCAGCTTGACCGCTGGCTTGGGCGTAATAGGGCGATGAATTTAGTAGCTTGATCCCCATGCCAGCTGCAAACTGCTGGAAATCTTTCGACATAAATACCGATCCTTGATCAGTGGTGATTGTTTGCGGAATCCCAAACCTGTAAATAATGTGCTCTTTGACGAACTCTATGGCCTTATGAGAAGTCACCTTTTTCAAAGGAATTACTTGTACCCACTTGGTGAAGTAATCAGTTGTCACTAATATAAACTTATGTCCCATGCTAGACGATGGGTAAATTTAGCCGATCATGTCTATTCCCCAACCTCTAAACGGTCATGACTTGATAATCGGATTCATGGCCGATGCGGGAGCTCGTTGCATATTTCCAACTCTCTGGCAGTCTTGACATCCCCTGTAATACTTAAAGTAATCTTCGAGCATCGTCGGCCAAAAATAACTGGTTCGTCATAGCAGCCACTTCATCTTGTGGGCCAATTGATGGGTCCCGCAAATCCCTTCATGTACCTCGCACATCATGACTTTGTCTTCTTCTAGATTTAGGCACCTTAATAAAACCCCATCAATCGTCCGATAATATAATTCCTCATCCAGTAATACATACCTTACTGCTTTATAATGGAGCTTTCTCAAGGCTGATTAGGATGGGTCCCATAGGTAGCTTACTATATCAGCCCTCCAGTCTTCAGCGTCGATGTCTACTATTTCTGCTTCAACCATCTTATTCGTCAGCTGATACCCTGATGTGGCTTGTGCTAGGTCATTAGCTTCTAGATTCTAATTCCTTGGCACGTGTGTTAGTGATACCATCTTGAATCTTTTTAATAACTCCTTGTATTTTTCAAAGTAGGCCCTCAAATTTTTGTCTTTGTAGTCATACTCCCCGGACAGCTATCTGATTACCAACAAGGAATCTCCCATAATCTCGATGGCATCGGCTTCTATCTCAGCTAATAACTTCAATCCTTTGAGGACCACCTCGTACTCCGCCTGATTATTGGTGCGGTAAGGCTTAATAGTGTAGGCGAACTCGAAACTTGCCCCCCGAGACGATATGATTACCAGCCCGATGCCGTATGCATGCCTACAAACTGATCCATCAAAAAAAGTGTCCATGGTATCGGCTCCATAAAATCTGCTGCTCTGTCTCTGTGCTGCACAATGAAGTCAATGATGGCTTGGCCCTTGACTGCTTTAATCAACTCATATTGTAGATTAAACTCTATTAACGTAAATACCCATTTGCCAATCCCCCCCTTAAAATTAGAGCCAATAGCATGTACTTGATGACATCGGCTTTGCAGATGACCGTGCATTGTGCCGATAATAGATAATGCCTTAACTTAGTGCAGGAGAAATAAAGACATGGGCATAACTTTTCAACCGCGGGGTACCTTGTTTCGGCATCTAACAGTCGTTGGCTTAGGTAAAACACGACGCACTCTTTTTCTTCTAATTCTTGAATCAACACTGATCTGATGCTTTCATCATCGGCTGACAAATATAACTTGTAAGACTTACCAGGCCGTGGCGAGATTAACACTGGAGGAGAACTCAAATATTTCTTAATCTCTTCAAATGCCTTTTGATGTTTATCAGTCCAAAAAAAACCCTCTCCTTCCTTTATCCTTAGCAAAGGCATAAATGATTCCAATTGGTCTGATAAATTCGATATAAACCAACAAACGAAGTTAATCTTGTCGATTAATGATTGCAACTCTGTATTATTCCCTAGCGGTATTGTCTTCTTGATGGCTTGAATAATGTTCTGACTTAGTTCAATTCCTCTTTCATGAACCATAAACCTCAAAAACTTTCCAACCGATACGCCGAAGGCACATTTCTTTGGATTCATGCGAAGGCCATATTTCTTAGCTCTTTTTAAAACAATTCTTAGATTGGCTAAATGTCCTTCATCATCATGCGATTTCACGATGACGTCATCGATATAAATTTCCACCAGAGAACCAATTAGGTCATAAAATATATAATTCATTGCTCTTTGATATGTCGTCCCGGCGTTCCTTAGACCGAAAGTCATAACGACCCACTCAAATAAGCCGATGGCATCGGGGCACCTAAAGGCAGTCTTTGGAATGTCTTGTTCTACCATGAATATCTGATTATACCAGACATTTTCATCCATAAAGTTGATAATCTTTTTTCCTGATGCCGCATCAACCAGCAAGTTCACGATTGGCATCGAGTACTCATCTTTTGGTGTGGCCTTGTTTAAGTCTTTAAAATCTATGCATACCCTCAGCTGGCCATTCTTCTTCCATACGGGGACTATATTTGACACCGATTCCCCGTATCGACATGGCCTTATGAAATTCGCTTTGTATAATCTTGTGATTTTGGCCTTTATATGGGGATACATCTCCGACTTGAATCTTCTCTGACTCTATTTTACTAGCCAAAATCATGTTTTTATTGGGAGCTGATGTTCTACAATCGATCGACTACGTCCTAGCATTTCATGATATTTCCAGGTGAAGCAATCCCAAAATTCTTTTAATAATGCAATCAATTTTTCTTTTACAGTAGAACGTAATTTAGCACTAATATACGTCGGCCTTAGCCTGTCTCCTGGTCTGATGTCTACATCTTCTAATTCATCGGCTGACGTAAAACCTTTTCGGAGCTTTCCCTCTTCATCATCTATTACTCTAGACACGGATCCTGGCCCAGAATTATTTCGTTGATCGGCTGGAGGCCAAGATCCGATACCCTTATAAAATCCCCTTCCCAAACTCGTCCAGAAAGGAAATCCATCTTCTCAAAGTCAGGCGCATCGGTCGTTGATACGGCAACTAATCTATTGGCTTGAATGACTTCGACCTGATCGCCCTACCATTGCATTAAACTCTGGTGCATTGTAGGAGGAACGCCACAATTGGCGTGAATCTAGTCCCTTCCCAATAAAAGGCTATATGAACATTTTCTGTCAATCACAAAAAACGTGGTTGGCAGAGTTTTACTTTCGACCATGAGTTTGATGTTCAAGGCGCCGTTGGCATCTGATAAGTTACCACCAAAGTTTTTTAATACCATGTTGGTCTTTACCAAGTCTTCATTTACTTTACTGAGCTTGCGAAAAATAGAGTAAGGAATTATATTAACGGCGGCTCCTCCATCGACCAACATCTTTAACATCGGCTTGCCATCAACGTGTCCTTTGATGTATAGGGGCCTCAAGTGCCGATGTTCGTCTTCCTCTGGCTTCTTGAAGATCATTGGTTTTGGCTGTAGTAGTAATTGTGCAGCCAATTCCTGTTTATCTTCATTGTCCGATGGTGGTGCCCTGTAAAACCGTGTTTACCTCCATCGGCTTATCTTCTGTATTGGCTTTCTTCTTTAGGCATCATTCCTTTCTCACCTAGCGTTTACTATGCCGATATTCCTCGTACTCTCCCACAGTTGTTCTTGACGCCTTTGACGTTGAAGCCATCTTTTCTGACTCCATGTTAAACCTTACAGGCACCATCGGGTCTTTTGCACAGGGTTTCGATCTCTTTGCCACCTATCTTCCTTTTGAACACGCCGATCAACAATCTTCGGCTCTTGCTCGGACGACCCCAATCGATCTCTTACAGGAATTTGCTTCTTTGGGCACTGATCATCGGAACTGCTATCATCTTGGCCCTTTTCGGTGCATTCTGGGCAGTCCTTGATAGATGGTAGCCTCATACTGTTTTCCCAGCAAAACTAAAAGAAAGTGCAGTCCCAATGTAGATTAACCTTCTCATCGTGCCCATCTGGCGTGGCACGTTGCTCCCTTTCATGACGTCGATGAGCTTTGATGTGGTGTCTCAAAGTTCAGCTTTCCTCGACACGAAAGTTCAACAAGCTGACATGCACCATGTTCATTGGGAAAGGATTGCTATCTATCTTCATCGGCTTTGTTGTTTTATCAAACTTTATCCTTTTCTATTTGACAGCAGATTGAGTTTGTTGACAAAAAACTTTGCACTCATTTGTGTTATGGGATCCAGTATTATGCCACTTGCAGTACTTCCTTTTCTTCAATTCTTCCATTGATGGAATCACATGATTCGGCGGGAGTTGGATCTGCTTCTCCTTCAGTAACAAATCGAAAATCTTGTCCACCATGTTAATGTCAAAGTCATACCTTTGTTCTTTTTTGGTGGCTTTAACCCATGGATAAGTTACTGTCTTCTTTAATCTGGCCCATTCGGCCAAAGTGATATCACCATCGGAGTTCTACTCTGAATCCGATGAGTAAAATTACACCTGGGCTACTCGATTTTGTGTCTTCTCTTTGCGCATCTCTTGAAATCGGCTTTCATGTGCTGATACTCTCTATGCTAGGTGCAACAAGCTATCAAACTCTTGAGAAGAAAACCTCTCCCTAATCGGCACCAATAGGCCTTGAAATACTAATTTGGCCAACTGAGCGTCGGTCAGGCTAAGACTATAACATCAGCTTCTCACATCTCGGAAGTGCTGAATATATTCTAGCACCGATTCATCAATACATTGCTTCACGGCCATCAAGTCTATCAACTTCATCTCCTAAATCCTAGCGAAGAAGTACTTATGGAATTGCTTCTCTAAATCGGCACATCCCTTGATCGAATTCGGCGGAAGCGAAGAAAACTAAGAGAAAACCGATCCCAACAGAGATAACGGAAAAAAACTAACTCTGAGCGTCTCCTTGGCCGATGCCTCTCCGCATTGTGTGAGGAAGCGGCTGATGTGCTCAACCATCGAAGTACTATTCTGACCAGAAAATTTTCAAAATTTTGGGACTCTGTACCTGTTCGGTAGCGGCACTCTATTGAACTAATCAAGATATGGGTGCCGATACATATAACTCTGCTCTTTCGACTTGAGCCCGAACTGATCCCTCATAATTTTTGTGATCTTGAGGGCGAAATCATCTTCTTTTGGTGTCGAATACTACTGTACCGATGTCGTTGCTCTCTCTTGATGCTGGTAATTATTCTGGGGCACTGTTCCCTCAAAACCCATCGGTTGACGTTGCGACTCATAATAGGCCGTGTGATGGTACCCCAGCGGAGGTGCACTTGCTAGAGGTTGGTATGCTTGTGGCTGCGCACCAATTGGTATCGAGGCTGGCGGTATGAAGCTTGGCACCACGTTGGGCTCCAACCCGTAAGTCACTGGTGGTAGGAGAGTTGTCATCGACGAAGGCGAGCTCTGAGTGATGGGCGCTGATGACCTCTACAGAAGATAGACCGGTCCTTGAGGCAACTCTTGGGTGATGGATCCATCCACCGTCTTTCTAATCAACCCGTGTAGAGTGTTTACCAATACACCGAATTGATTAATGAGTGCATGATTTACTACCTCATTAACAGTTTCCTGGAATGATCTCCGTGGGCTATAATTGCTAGACTTGGCTTGCAGAGCTAGAATCGGTAGTTGAGTCTTTTAAATCAGCCCGCGCCAAGTCATACTGAAGGACTCTAGGCATAGCTTCTAGAAATCTACAATGGTCTGTTCTACCTCTTCACTCTGTTCATCGGTTAGAACTTCCATGGTGACTGGGATGACAGTAATGTTGACGATCTCGGCCTCTTTCCCAGTCATGGTGCCGATGAAGAGGAGTAGTCTTGAAATTTATAAAGTGGTCCCACCGGGCATGCTAAGAAAGCGTGTTGACGTAAAAATTGCAGGTATCTCTACATCTTCACACTCGAAGGCCTGGGAGAGTCTGCTTAGCTCCAGTACAGGTCCTAAATAACTCGAAGGTGTCAATAGGCGTGCCAGTCAATTTGACCCTGCAATTGACAAGGAAATAAACGTGAGATATTCTAACGCTATCGGTGATGGCCTATCGGCATTGGCTTCGATAGCATGCTTGAAAACCGCGATGCATCATGGAAAGCACATAAAGTATTATAAATCCTACCAATCGGCTCTAGCACTAACACTCTAAAATATCAATATCTACGGTTCAAACTAAACCGATGCATCGTAAAGACATGTTATCGAGAGAACTACAAATAAAATGAAACCGATCAACAGAACAACAGATAAATCATTGGCTAAAACTTCGATGAACGCCAGACCAATATATCAAACCAAACCAGCTCGTATGCATCCCCATCGATGCCATGGATCGGACCCAACCGAGACAACATCTCGTTAATGATCGGCATATGATTTAATCTAATACGATCTACTGAACAGCCGTGATTGGCAAGCACATGGATTCGAGCGATAAAGCATAGTATGAGAAAACGAATCAATGCGTTAAACCGATAACTAGCAAACCTACTCCATCTGATTACAGTATCGAACTCTACCGAGAAAGCTATGAACGCATGAATCAGTTTACCAAATAGGTTATCCCCATCAAAGTCAGAGATCGGACTTAACCGATGTAGCCATGACTTCAGCGGGGAATCGTCCTAATGCTACATACCTAAAGTTAGTGATACGTCGAAGGATTAATTGGTTGGTTGTGTGAACTGTTTGCAATGACCCTAGACTTACTTATTTATAGCCGGATGAACACGCTATATATGGATAACATAGAATCATAACTGACTTATTTATTTGCTAACTAAATGATAACTAACACAAAGTATCAGCCCACACCGTGCGTAGCCTGTCTTCGCCCATTAAGCCTCTATTGATAGCCCATCGGCTCCGTCACCTGGTTGGTCAAGCCGATGGCACGCTGGTCCAATTTCTGGTGTCAACAATTACCCTATCATACAAATCACCACCTTAGGTACCTTCATTGGTGGACTGCTCGATAAAACAACGATAGTTAGCGCACCAGGTAGGGGATCACCGTTATTCTCTTCTATGTTTTATGGCAGTTTTTTGTAGCTTCGACATCAGCATTCCCGTCTGCTCTACCTTCCTCTTTAGGAGCATTGCGTTCGTCGAGGACTCTCTGGGCCAGCATGTCCTTGTTGGATCAGATCTGACCCAGGATGCACGCTCGACATCAAGCATGGTAGACCACCATACCAACTCCCCTTAGGACTTCATCATCTTCTCCACTCCACGGGGCCGAGTCGTCCAATACTAGCAGTACAACACCAAGTGCCATACACAATCTAGGGAGGAGCCTCGATCTACTAGCTCAAAGTGTAACACCCCAGACCACTAAAAGTTCAAAATGTCATCGACAGAACCATTACTAATCAAACCTTTTTCAGTAGACCAACAAAATGTTCTCCAAGATTACCAAATCTCTAACTCATAAGCGTATTCAAATGTGCATTATTTTAGCCATCTTAACCTAATTGGATAAGTAATGGTCTAAAAGCAAGTCTCATTGGAGTGACAATGGCTTAACTAACAAATGAGGAACTCTTATTGATCCAAACTAAAATAGTTGTGGCTCATCTTGAGCGTGCATGCTTCTATCTAACTTCCCAATGAAACATGACTTAGCTGTAAATTCTAGAACCTGCATAGAAAAACACCACACAATTGTGAGAAAAATCTTAGCAAGTAACAAATGCAAATTCAATTTTTATCATTTAAAGAGTCAATCAACCAATAATAACCACCTAGATCCAATACTAATGAATAATTCCCACCACTCCATAACCATGATCTAAACCCAAAGAATGGTGATGCATATGCAAGAACTCCATTTACTGCTCTAATAGCAATTATGCGCTCCAAGTACCAATACGTCAATTGCTCACGATGATGCAATAATCTCTGAGTTACCTGTCAGTCCCCTCACGGGACTGATATATGAACCATGCAGTCACCACATATTTTCTCACGAAATATTCAAAGGCCAAAAAACAATATTATTAATGTTCCATGTAGGGATTTTACACCATCATGTTACTTGCCTCTACCCATGATGATTGTGCACTTGCAATGATGAATCAATCCCTTATTGAGCCAAGCTACTACCTCAGCTAGGAAAAAAAAATCCTAACAAGAAAAAGCTTAGATCCCTTCTTCACTCTTCCTTTCCTCTTCTCAGTTTAGATCACTACAGCAGCTTGAGGGAGACAATAGGAGGAGAAACTATCTCTCCTCTACCTCTACCTCTCTTCCCTGCGGCTGCGAGGAAAACTGCCTCTCCGTTGTAGGACCGAAACTAGCGACCAGAGAGGGGGTGAATGGGCGCAAACAAAAATTAGCAGCGGAAAAACAAAAATCCTAAAGCTTAAATATCGGACTTGCAAGTGACCCAATGAGATTCAGTCCAAGACAGGACAATAAGAGTCACACCTAGCAAGTCGATATAAAAACTTCAGAAAAGCTTCCTCAAACTCAAGTATCGGACTCGCAAGTGACTTGTCAAGATTTAATACAAGGCTAGATAATAATTGTCACACCAGGTAAGTTGATACGAATATCTCCACAAAGCGCTTCTCATAAAAAGATCATCCAAATAAAAATTAAATGTTAATCAAAGTATGTTCACAAGTGCGACATGCGTTCTATTGAAAAAGAAACGCTCAAAGCACTTATGCATGACCGATCGAACACTTGGTGTGTGAATTCGTGGACAACCTCAACAAATCATGTCATGCGAAGACACATAAGCAAAACAACAAACACTTGAAGTGCACTTAGATCACATAGACATTTTATCAAGCATATGAAGTGCAGTTCAAAAATCAAGCGCTTGAACACATTTCATCAAACACATGGCATGCATCCCAAATCTGTCTTTGGCATTTAATCAAACAAGTGGTGTGCAAACAGAGATGGATAGAGAAGCTATACAAAGAGCTCGCCGGAGAAGATTGC
>KE372835.1:688923-718147 GCA_000418225.1 Zizania latifolia | reverse complement strand
GGCTCCGACCGGAACTTCCGGTACATCGGAACTTCCGGCTCCAAATCAGAACTTCCGATTTGGACCTTCTGTCCAGAATTTTATTTTCCGCTGATTTTCTGTTTTGCGCCCATTCACCCCCCCTCTGGTCGCTAGATTCGGTCCTACAGTTACTGCTTACGTTTTTCTTGTTTATCTTATCAGTTGCAGGATCAAACTGATTGGCACGCCACGAACCGCAAATTTAGGACCAGCACTAGAGTTAAGCAGATCTCTCAGGCCTCGCGTGTGACCAAAAACTTCACCAACACGCGGCTAGAGGTCAAGAGCTCCCCGCTAGAGCGTTCTACGAGGAGCTATCTACTCTAGCAGCAGTGAAGCCAGAATCATCCGAGATACTCTGCGTACGAGCTGATGACTGGTGCAGCCCTATCATGGCCATGCTCCAAAACAAAGGCATTCTACCTGAAGGCCCCGAGCTCATAAGGCTACAGCACAGAGCCTGCAACTACAACCTCATCGATGGCCTATTGTACAAATCCGGCATTTGTTTGCCCTTGTTACGCTGCATTCCAAAGAGCGAAGGGCAGAACATACTCCGAGGGATTCACGAAGGTCTGTGCGGAAGTCATCTCGCGCCACAGGCATATGCAGGGAAAACACTTCGATAGGGCCTCTATTGGCCTACTATCATGGCCGATGCCGAGGCCCTGGTTCACACGTATCAAGGCTACCAGTGGATGGGTAGGCAGAGTCATTGTTGGCCCACTCCGCTGCAGGTCATCGCTCCGGTGTGGCCCCTAGCCTGGTGGGGTATGGATTTGATCAGAGCATTTCCACAAGCAAAAGGTTGCTTGAAGTTCGCAGTGGTAGCAGTTGAATACTTCTCAAAGTGGGTTGAGGCCGAACCACTGACTGTAATAACTTCGAAGAACATCAAGAGGTTTTTTTTTGGCAGAATATAATTTGCAGATTTAAAGTACCCAAGCAGCTCACAATCGACAATGGAACTCAGTTTGATGTGGAGCCCTTCAAATAATCCTATGAGGGCCTCGGCATCAAATTATGCTTCGCCGCGGTTAGGCATCCACAATCCAATGGAGCAGTCGAAAGGGCTAACAGTAATATTTTGTCGGGCCTCAACTGTTGGATTGTGGGCCTCGCTAAAAGGCTATGGGTCGAGAAGTTGCCAAAAATTTTGTGGTCCATTTGAACCACCCAAGCACGGTCCATAGGATTCACTCCGTTTTGACTACTGTTCAGTGACGATGCAATGATCCCTACAGAGCTGAAGGGGGGCTCGCTACGGACATTACTTCCAGAAGATAATAGTGAACGAAGGGCTTCGCTCGATCTCACCAAAGAAACAAGGCTTTGAGCTGTATCCAACTTGATGAAGTACCAAGACCAGACGAAGTCATGGTACAACTCCAAGGTGAAGCCCAATGTCTTATAGCCTAGCCATCTAGTACTCCAAAGCATCCTAACGCTCGGCAAGTTGAGCAACAAGTGGGAAGGGCTATACATTGTACTTCGCTCTAACTGGCTGGGCTCATTCAGGTTGTCCACTCTCAAAGGAGAGGAGTTCAAGCACACCTAGAACACGGAGCACCTCTGGCGATACTATGCTTAGTTCTTTCACTCAAGAGTTATTGCAGAGACCGCTTCGAATAAAGGCGCCCCAAGGGCAATTTTCGCACCAAGGTAATACATATCCTCCTAGGGACAAGGTTCGCATTCAACCTGCCCTTGATCATAGTATTGTAGCGATGGACGTATCGCTATGACACTAAGACTTCAAAGGTTACATTGTATGCATACCAATTTCCGCTACCCGAAGCCCTGGCTCGGCGCGAGATAAATAAAGTCTAACACACGTAAGAGTGCATCGCACTCTGGTGTGATGCCCGAAGCCAACTGCTCGAGGGTCGCTCCCTGAGTAGAGCTAACGGCACTGACTTCGGGCTCCGTTTCAAACCCTACAAAATTCGGTGCGATCCGCTCCACTATTATCACTGCAAAGTGCCCCAGGCTCGAAGCGGTAAAAATCAAAGGATTCTGAGTAAAAGCTCGAAGCGTCCACAATGGTCCAAAGCGACCAAATACTCGAAGCCCCGTCTTCGAGCACTCAACTAAACATGCACGAAGCACATCTACATCGCATTAATATTGCCCGCGCTGCGTATTCGTCGAGGCTATTACCCACCACGAGCAAGGGGGGACTAGACGCTGTGCGTACGTTCGAAGTGCACTTTGGCATAAGCCAACACATTAAAAGGCTGGTTACACTTCGAATAAATACAACATGTTAAAACCAACTTTTATTCATGGCCAATTCGAATTATAAATATGAAGTACAACAATAACACTTAGATTGAAAATATTATGAAAAGGTGCTATCAAAACCTAACAACCAGCGAGCACACGTCGCCAAAAATGTAGACCCTCGTTTCTTCTTGCTCTTTTTTGTACGAGGGCCCTCTCGGCTTGAGGAGCCTTCGCCGTTGTGTGAGTGCCCCCGCTTCACCGCTCGCTGGGCCCTTCGCTCCTCTTGAAGGTCGGCCCAGGTCTGAGTCACGGGTGGCTCCGAATCAAAGGCCAAGAAGTCGAGCACCTCATCATTACTCTCATCTGGCTCTCTCGGAGGATGAGCTCCTTCGGCTTCGATAGTAACTTCATCAAATCTAGCCAAATCGGGAGAGGATGATGAGATGCGAAGGGGCTCCATCTTCACAGGAGCCAATAGTTCACGAGCGACTTCTGTTAAGACCTCGCTAGCAAGGCCCTGTGGAATTTTAAATCGTGGGCAGCCTTCGGAATTGGCTACTTTGTAAATTACCCATTAGTGGCGAAGTGCCTCTGAGGCTTCGAGTACCTCAACAATGGCATCGACGCTCACAGCTTGATCCTGAGTAAGTCCAAAACACCTCCGTATTTCATTAATGACTTGTTGAAAAATTACATTGAAGTGCTATGGCTAAGTATTATAGGGAGGCCTAAAATCTACACCTTTGGAGGAGAAGGGTTCAAAGCCGCGGGTGAAGTATGCTGTGCCACGTGGCGGCAGTGGTTGGCTTGCTAAAGCTCAAGGCCGGCTTCCCTTGCCAGGGCTTTCCAAGGCTCTTGGAGCAAGCGCTAGGCCTCGACCTAATGGTAATATGCCCTAGAGACAAGTTCTGGAGGAACCAAAAGTTTTGGTTGGACCAGAACTTTTGGGCCTGCCCTGGTGACAAGTTCTGGAGGAACCGAAAGTTTCTCAATGAAAGATCTTAGAGAGGCAGCATACATATTGGGCATAAAGATCTATAAAGATAGATCGAGAAGGCTAATTAGATTAAGCCAAAGCACGTACATTGACAAGATATTGAAACGGTTCAATATGCAGGATTCTAAGAAAGGTTTCTTGCCAATGTTACATGATATTACTCTCAGCAAGAGTCATTATCCTTTGACACCGGATGAGCTAGAGAAGATGAGTGTGACCCCGTATACTTCCGCAATCGGGTCCATCTTGTATGCCATGCTTTGTACACGCTCAGATGTCTCCTATGCTCTAAGTGTTACAAGCAGATACCAATCAAACCCGGAAGAATATCACTAGGCGATAGTGAAGAGTATCCTCAAGTACTTGAGAAGAACTAAGGATATGTTCTTAGTCTACGGAGGTGCGGAGGAGCTCGTCGTAAATGGTTACACCAACGCTAGCTTCCAAACCAACAAGGATGATTCGAGATCACAATTTGGATTTGTGTTTTGCCTTAATAGAGGCCCAGTGAGTTGGAAGAGTTCCAAGTAAGAAATGGTTGCAGATTTAATGACGGAGGCCGAGTACATAGCAGCTTCTGAAGCTGCAAAAGAGGCTATTTGGATCAGAAAATTTGTTTCTGAGTTGGGTGTTGTCCCAAGTGTGTCTAGTCCAGTGGACCTCTATTGTGACAATAGTGGTGCCATTGCACAAGCCAAGGAGCCTAGGTCGCACCAGAAGTCCAAGCACATACTGCGGTGCTATCACCTCATCTGAGAGATCATATATAGAGGTGGAAGATATGCAAGGTGCACATGGATTTGAACATTGCTGATCCATTGATGAACCTCTCTCATAGCCCAAGCATGAGGTGCACTTGAGCTCTATGGGTATTAGATACTTGCGTGATTGAGTCTAGTGTATATGAAAGAAGGTATCTTGTCTATGCTAAATGTATTTTTGGATAATTGGTTATCTTATTTCTTGAATAATTATCTTTTACATTGATCAGCAAGTATGTGACTTGTTTGTGAGACTCTTTGTTTTATAATGATGTTATTCTAAATGATCCCTAATCTCATATCATCATAAGGGACGTGATGATTTATAGTTTAACACATCTGACTGATTGATGATCATGTTTCATAGATCATAGATATAGAGATATCAAATCAGTGATGTGGACACATGTTAGAGAACATGGTGTTGGATAGACCCACCTTGAGATATTACTAGGATTGTTGTTCTTGATGTGCCATCAGTTATCATCTCAAATGGTGTACCTACATAATCCTTTGACCTGAGATTGTCATTAATTCCAGAATGTGTAGTAACATACTTAGGGGCTTCCAAACGCTTTTATGTAAGTGGGTACTTATAAAGGTTGCTTTCGGGTATGTTATGAAACATGTCTTGGAATATGAGCGATCAAGATAGAATTTACCCCTCCTAAATAACGGGAGAGACGTCTCTGGGCCCCTCGAGATAGTTGGATTGGGAATATGCATGGCCATGCCGCTATGATTAAAGAGTTAATCATGATTAATCCACTACTTGATCGAGTGAAGTGTCGAGCTATCACAAGGGTAGCATGAATCTCACCTTAAGCTTGACTGATGTCGTGTGGTAAAGGGATTGGTGCGTGAGTATATCAAGGTTCAGTTGATATGATATTTGTATGCATTCGGGGGTCAGTTTCTGCTGCTAGGTACCGCTATTGACTTGCGATCTAGAAAAGATTTTCGGGTAGCGGTTGTTTACATATGAACCTATCGGGTCACATGCTTAAGGAGATAGGATTTAAAGCTTGCAAGTATTGACTATAGTGCAAGTGGGAGATTGATGGTAATATGTCCTAGAGACAAGTTCTAGAGGAACCGAAAGATCTGGTTGGACCAAAACTTCTAGGCCTACCCTGGTGGTGAGTTTTGGAGGAACCAGAAGTTCTGGTTGAACCGGAACATAACCAGAACTTCTGGGCCTGCTCTAGAGGCTAATTCTGGACGAACCGGAAGTTTCGAGCTTCGGTCAGAATTTCTAGGCCAAAATAAATTCGATACAGAATGTTATTTTCAGAAGTTCTGGGCCCCGGTCGGAACTTTCAGGTCGAACGTGCAGATTAGATCTGGTGAGTTTTAGTGTTGATTAAAGGCCCATCAGTGGGCTCTATATAAGGAGAGGAGAGTCTAGTGCGCAAAAGGTTGCTGGACCTCCCCTAACCCTAGCTGCCACCTCTCCCCTAGCCTCACTTGTTGTGGCCGCGTCTCCCCTAGCCTCGCATGTGGTACTAGCATATCGGCGTGAGGTGATCCCGTTCCTGTATGTGTGGATACCGTAGAGGCGCCGCTGCAATTGCGACACTGATCATCACGACGTGAGGATCACAAGGCTGCATCATTTTCGCTGCCAATGATTGGATGGAGCTAGGCGGAGTTGTCCTAGGTTAAACGGGGTAGAAAAAGTTTCGTTTCATGCTAGCATAGCCTATCCGTTCCCCAACACGACCACCTCCAGAGCAGGCGAGGTCAGCCGGGGGCCCCCGAAGTTCACCCCCGCCACAGAGGTCACCGCCGAAAGATGTTGGCAGCTAGCGTCATGAAGCAGCTAGAGCACCCCTTGGCTGGCCACTCTTCCCGCCATTGTAGCGAAGCCCACCAAGGTCCTCTCCGTGATGTGGGCAGCGGCCTAGAGGAACCCAAGACGATGTCGGACCTGGTCCCCAGCATTGAAGTCCGGGGTTTGGCACTCGGTCCCCATGCGTGTCAGGACGCCACTAAGTGTGGCAATGATCACATCGGCCTCTTGAATGGCTTCGATCCTCTCGGCGTCCAAGACCTAGTTGACGGCGCGAAGCCTCTTGACTTCGGCCTCTAGGGAGTTGTTGGCTCGACGGAGTTCTTCTGCCTCCATGACCGCCGCAGCCCTGGCTTCACGTTCTTGCTGAAGCTCGCCCCTCACCGCTTCGGTGGCCGCTTCGGCCTATTGATGCCTCTGAGAGGCCTCCGAGGCCTGCTAGCGGAGGGTTTTGAAGTCTCACCCGATGAGCTCCTCTTGACGATTGATGGTGAGGGCAGCTCCGTGGAGCAAAGCGAAGGCCTACAAAAAGAAAAAAGTTTGTTAGAAAAAAAGAAAACTGCAAGGGGCTGGCGAAGCACACCTAGGCTCTGCTGACTTGAAGTAGGGCCTCTTTAGCAGCCGCCATGAGGTCCCCGTGGTGGTAACAGGCCATCTCCGCCACCAAATCGTAGCTGGCGAGGCCCTCGCTGCCTCGAAGGAATTGGAACACCTTGTTGCCAACTGGTGCCCCTGGCAAAATAAAGGGCCTCAGTAGAGGGACCCTTCCCACTACCCCCTCTGGCGCTAGGCTCCGACGGGTGGTTGCGGTCCCATTCGTTCGAAGGGGCTACACGGGTTGCGTTGTCTTCGGACTCCTCTTCGTCATCGTCATCCAAAGAGTCCTCCTTGGAGTCCTCGCTGACCCCTTCGCTCTTGCTTTCAGACCTCCTTGCCTCTTCGGCCACCTCGACATATAAGTCTTGGTCAACATCATGGTTCGCATTGTCCTTGGAGGCGGGATCTGCAGGAAAAGTTAAGTCAGAACAAGATGTGGAGGGGTTTCGAAGTGCTCGGTGTCCTCATGTACCTTCTGTTGGGTTATGGGGAGGCTACGCTAGCATTAAATTCAAAAAATTTACCCCGTTCGCCCAGGAACCATGCGTGTAATGGGATCATAGATCATTACTTCTAGCCAAGAAATGCGCTAGGGCAGCGGAAGTAAAGTTGATGAAGCACGTTCTCGATCTACTCCGCTCAGTTCCGTCCGTTCATCAGCGATGAAGACGACATAGTTCAGCGATCTCCACGGGAATATCAGCACCGCAGTAGCAGTGGCGTCTCTACGGTATCTACACGTATAGAGACGGGATCACCTCACGTCGGTATGCTAGTTCCATGCGGGAGATTAGGGGAGATATGGCCATAACCGGTGTAGCCAGGAGAGGTGGCGGCTAGGGTTAGATCAAAGCAACAACCAACAGCAGTCTTTTTGTCCTAGCCTCTCCTCTCCTTATATAGTTACCTCTCATGACCCTTTAATCAGTATTAAAGCCCAACAGATCTAATCTGTTCATCTGGCCCGAAAGTTCTAGTCCAGGCTTAGAACTTCCGAAATGACCTTCTGTACAAATTTATTTCTGTCCGGAACTTCCGGTCCAACCAAAAATTTAATTGTCTTGCCTGTATGATTTTGTACCTCATTCTGGAACTCCTTGAACTTTTCAAAGGATTCCGACTTATGCCTCAATAAGTAGATGTAACCAAATCTACTAAAGTCGTCGATAAAAGTAATGAAGTACTAGAATCCACCTCTAGCTGTAGAACTCATTGGTCAACATACATCAGTATATACAATAGCCAACAATTTATTTGCCCTCTCACTTTGACCAGTGAAAGGTGTCTTAGTCATTTTACCAAGTAAACAAGACTCACATGTGTCAAATGACTCCAAAAGTCCATCTTTATGAAGCTTTTGCATGCGCTTCTCATTTATATGACCTAAACGATAATGTCAAACATAGATAGGATTCAAATTATTAAGCCAAGGCTTCTTAGTATTAACGTTATAAATATGTGTATCCTTAAGATTCAGAATATATAAGCCATTAAATAATGGACAAACGCCATAGAGCATACCATCCGAAAATATCGAACAACACTTGTTCTTTATTATGAATTCAAAACCGTCTTCCTTTAAACATGAAGAAGAGATAATGTTTCTGCCTAAGGCAGGAATGAAATAACAATTATTCAATTCCAAAACTAATCCTGAGGATAGCGATATAGAATAAACGCCGACGGCCAACGCAGTAACTTTTGCACCATTGCTGACGCAGACATCAAACTCGCCTCTAGCACACTTCCTTGTCCTATTCAGTCCCTACAACGATTGGCAAATATGAATCATTGATCCAGTATCAAATACCTATGAATCGCTTGGACGAGTAGCAAGATTAATTTTAATAACATTTATACCTAAAGTAGAAGTTATACTTCCCTTCTTTTTCTTGAGTTCTTCTAAGTACAACTTGCAATTCCTCCGCCAATGACCAGTCTTATTGTAGTGGTGGCAAGTGTCAGAAGTAACAGGGCCAGTCTTGTACTTTCCAGCTGGTTTCGACTTATAGCTCGAGATCATATCTGAAGCTTTAGCCTTTCCCTTGAATTTTCTCTTCTTGCTATCCTTCTGAACCATTATCACATGTCTAGAATTTCTTTTTAATGCTATCCTCAATAGTCTTTAGCATCCCATACAATTTAGCCATGCTTTTCTCTATTTTGTTCATATGAAAATTCAAAATGAATGGCTCGAAGCTCACAGGGAGCGACCGGAGAATCACATCCATGGTCAAATCATGGTCAAGGGGAAAACTAAGTTTTTTTAGGCTCTCAATGTAACCAATCATCTTGATTACATGAGGACTGACTGGGCTGCCTTCTGCCAACCTGTACGCAAACTAAGACTTTGAGATGGTGTATCTCTCAGTCCGTGCTTGGTTCTCAAACATGCATTTGAGTCCCACGATCATATCATAGATATCCCTGTCCTCATATTGCTTCTGAAGCTCAGAGGACATACAGGCAAGCATGAGACAGCTGACATCAATTGAATCATTGGCGTGCTTCTCATAAGCCCACCGATCCGCGGCAGACGCATCATCTTTTGGTTCATCAAGATGGGGCTCCTCTAGAACATATTCCTTTCTCTCTAGTTTGAGAACAATTCTCAAGTTTCTATACTAGTCAATAAAGTTTGTTCCAGAAAGCTTTTCCTTTTCAAGAATTGATCACAAATTAAAAACGGAAGTGTTCTTAACAGTAGGTGCCATGATCTACAACAAAAATACAAGGTTCAGCACTATGCTATGTGAATCTTCTATCAAATAAAAGATGTTCCACTATATGTAAAATAATCGCTTTCCCTCTAACTACACATAGTGGGACAAGATCCATAATCAACTAACTCCTAGTGAGCTTTGGCATTGTTGCTAGATGATTATTGATATAGGTAAGTAATAACTTGCTAATCACATCCCTATGTGACTCTTATTCGTTGGGGTGGCATCCAATGCCTCGACGCCCAATTTTATGCTCCAAAGCCCAAAAGTGTTTTAATAGCTTTGTTAAGCAAACTAATACTATGCATGTGGTTGTCCGACATACACCATAACTGATTAAGATAAAAGATAAACATCACAGGCAATCATATCAACTGTGACATAGTATGGCCCTTTTCACATGGTGATCTCCATCTCCATAGTTCCTGTTCTTCGGGTCATCACGCTTCAAGCCTCTATTATCTTGTATCAGTCTATTACAACTAATAGCACTATACTAATTACATGAGGAGAAGCATCACATCTTGACTCGCAGCTCATACAACAATAGAACAGCCTTGGGCTACAATTAACCATGACACGCAGGCCATGAAAATTACACGTATACATCATATACATCACAAGGCCATACCAATCACAACATTCTCTGCAAAAATAAGTTAGGCGTACAATCTACACGTGACTGAACAAGACCCAGAACTTCTGGCTCAAAGGCCTGGAACTTCCGGTCGAAGGGACCGAAACTTCCGAGTCAAACCCGGAACTTCCAAAATCAACCTTCTGTGTCAGATTTATTTTGGCCTGGAACTTCCGAGTCACACTCGGAACTTCCAAAAATCCGACGCAAAACTAATAGATCTAATCTATTTCCACCACATATCACCTATATGTGATCGATCCAGATCGAACACTATGCATGTAGGCTCTGATACCACTATTGGGTTATGGGGAGGCTACGCTAGCATTAAATTCAAAATTTTTACCCCGTTCGCCTAGAAACCATGCGTGCAATGGGATAATGGATCATTACCTCTAGCCACGAAATGTGCTAGGGCAGCGGAAGTAATGTTGATGAAGCACATTCTCGATCGGCTCTGCTTAGTTTCGTCCGTTTGTCGGTGATGAAGACGATGTAGTCCGGTGATCTCCACGGGAAGATCAGCACCGCAGTATCAGCGGTGCCTCTACGGTATCCACACGTACAGAGATATGATCCCTTCATCTCGGTATGCTAGTACTACATGAGAAGTTAGGGGAGAGACGGCTACAACCGGTGTAGCCAGGAGAGGTGGTGGCTAGGGTTAGGTCAAAGCAACAACCAGCAACAGCCTTTTCGTCCTAGCCCCTCCTCTCCTTATATAGTGCCCTCACATTGGCCTTTAATCCGTATTAAAGCCTAACAGATCTAATCTATTCTTCTGGCCCAAAAGTACTGGTCCACACCTAGAACTTTTAAAAATAATATTCTGTATCAAATTTATCCCGACCCGGAACTTTCGGTCCAACCAGAACTTTCGGTTTGTCTAGAATTCACTTTTTAGGCAGGCCTGGAACTTCTGGTTCCTCCAGAAATCGAAACTGGGGCTAGCCCAGAACTTCTGGTCGCACCAGAACTTCTGGTCGCACCAGAACTTCTGGTTGCTTCAGAACCCGAAACTTTCGGCCTCAAGCCAGAACTTCTGGTTCCCCTAGAATTGTCTTGGACACATTTTCATCAATCTGCATTTTATTCAATGGTTGGTTTTGCGGATGCACTAGGGCCAGAAAAATTTTCTGGTGTGCATTTTAAGAGATGGCAAGTAAAGGTCCGTCTCTGGCTTACTGCTATAAATGTATGGGAAGCGAGACTTGGCAAACCTGAGGGTGAACTTGTCGGTCAGAGGCCAAAGGTCATGAGGCCTGTAGTGCTTCGAACCAGCCTTCGAAGCTACTGCTGCCACTGTGGCCGCTGCTTGGGCCTACATCAAAGTGGATCCTTCGGTAGCCATGAGGTTTTTGGATACCGAAGACTTCTTCGTCATTTTGTGGAGCTAGTGCACTACTTCAAGAAGGAGCGAAGAAGGGGCTTTGGGAGCTAGAGGCTAAAGACTCAGCGAGGCGCGAGATCTAAGAAGAGAGCAGAATACTTAAGCGTGTAGTGAGCCTTAGGGCCTGAGGGGGCTTATATAGGCGGTAAGAAGTGCCCGACGCACGCCTCGGAGCTATTTTTTACCACCCCGCAAGCGCCTTCCATAGTCTATGATTGGTGGGCACAAGATAAAAAAGGGTCAAGCACATATAGCAGGGTGATGATTTGTTTCAGATTCTTTGTTCGCACCCGATGTTGCTTGGAGTTTCATGGTCAGGCTCCGAATTTTTCAGCTTCAAAGAGGGCCGTTCGAGGTTATTATTCATAGAGGCACATTTTACCCCTTCAATCAAAGAGCTACATGCGAGGGGCTACTATTGGGGAAAAATACTTTTACCTTACAAGGCCGCGGAGTCCTTTGTAGACTGACGGTTCGGAGCCACCCCGCATAGCAAAGCCCCCCTTCGTTTGCAGGGCCACAAAGGTTGAAACCACTCGAGGGTGATGCTGAAACCAAGTGCTCTCCATCCCCTCCGACAAGACATGCGCTTTGCCCTGTTCACACGAAGCGTTTCTAAACTACCCCTATGTAAATTCACTGTTTATGCTGTAATAGTCGGTTGAGCATAGGGGGCAACTTCGTATTACCCTATTGTTACCGCACCTATAAATACCCTCCCCCTTACAGGGCAGGGGGATCGAACACTTGAAGTGTTGATCAATACAACTCCTACCCGAAGGCTATTTTCTGCTTCAGAGGCCTCAGGCTCTGTTCGAACCCTTGTAAAACACTCTGAACTCTTCGAGGTTCTAAACACTCAAACCTGTTGCGTATTTCTATATTACGCCAATAGGTATCCTTTGTTCTTGACCTAGATCAGCCTTTTATCTCATGTTAGCGGTTCAAGCTAGAGATGATATCCCCATCAACTTGTTTAGATGTACCCTAGCCACATTATCGAGATCCTTTGATTTTAATTTTGCAGAACCCGAATAATCTGGATCAATCTAGATGGTCCGGGCCGAGAGAGTCCGGATGAATCTGGATGCTCCGACTTAGGATGCATTTGAAGTATCTAATCCTTGATTCATTCCATTCTTGTGGCAGTCATCATCATGACTGATGGAAGGCACAAGAAGGCCAGGCATGGCCTAAGGAATAACTCTGGTGATGATAGCGACACCGAGGGTTCTCCTTCCTAGGGTTCAAGTGCCGGATAGCAACCCTCAAGGGGGCATGTCAAAAGAACTGCCTCGTGGAGCCACCAGTCTAGAATCCACATGCTAGACATTGGGATCCAATCATCTGCTGCCGCAAGTGTGAGACCTCTGCCTCAAGACAAGAGAAAGAGGGTTGCCTTAGGGTTGTCAAGTCAAAGTGATGACGTCCTTTAGCTTGTGAGAAGAAAGGTCCAAGAACCTTCTTTTGTTGGTGGCAGGGTCACTCCAAGGACCCAACTCAACTACATGAGGAGGACACTTGAGGCAGGGCGAGAGAGAAACCAAGATCCTAGGGATTTTGTGAGAGATGCCTCTGATTACCGTTTCCACTCAGGGTTTCAGTAGGATTACTACAAGAGTGTCATGCTACCCAAAAGACACACTGTTGTAGAAATGAAGTGGTTCAATTGGGCTTCAATGAAGAAGAAGAACAATTCAGTTTTCAACCAAGTGATCTAAATTTGCCAAGCCAAGAATCTGTATGGCATCATGGAGCAGCAGCAAAATTGGTGTGAGGAGGCCATTTGCCAGTTTTACTCCACACTCTTCCACACCATCGATGATGGAGAGCCTTCTTTCCATTGGAGGCTGGAGGGGACCAAGTATGAGGTCACTCTTAGTGACTTCACCGCTATACTCGGATTTGGAGCAAACGACCTCCGTGAGTACCGCTTGGACCAAGAGCCAGTACTAGCAGCTGATGTAGTTCTCTTCTTGTATGAGCCGGGCAGCTATTATGGAGGGAAGACAAAGGGTCTCTCATCAGTCTTTGCAGTCCTTAACAACATCTTTAGGAAGACCCTTCTGTCAAAGCTTAGGGATTCATCTTCATTGTTGAGCAATGCCCGCAATCTTCTATCAGCCATGAGGGAGGACAGAGCTTTATTCAGCATCTCCCACTTCCTTTGGACCGAGATTTACATCACTTTTGTATCTCCAAGGAAGAGTTGTGTGTACGCCCCATACATACAACTTATGATTGATTGGGTCATCCGCCAAAGGATGATTCATGAGGTGGAGCACCAAGGATACACACCTCAGGTGTTAGCAGCAAGAGCTCCTCCAAGTCACCCATCTTCTGGAGCTCCCTCACCTCCTCTAGCTACATGTAGCCCTAGTAGCTCCCGACGAGCTCCTCCTACCTATAGGATCGAGCGTCAGCCCGGCTCCTCTAGTTCACCTATCATATCAAGAGGATGCTGACTGCCATCTCTAGGATATGTTGAAACAACACCGTGGCACACCAGAGGCATTCTGAGAGGCAAGATAGGCAAGACAGGGCCAATAATGAGGTTCGCCAGCATGTTGGGCTTCCTCTAATGGAGGCTTTGCCTACTCCTCAGGAGGACTTCGATCCTAATCTGTTTGCCGTCTGCTCAGATCCCTACTCATACTTCTTTGGACCTAGCTCTGGAATCTATGTCAAGGATGTGACCCTCAGGTACCCCATGATTGAGATTATCAGTCTGGACCGAGAGCAGGCTAAGTCCAGTATTGTCGTCTGGTATAGCCCATGGAGGGGGGGTTCAGCTACGATAAGAAAGGTTGAGTCCTTATCAGATGACTAGACTCTAGATATATTATGAAGATATATATTTATACTAGAATCCTTGTAATTAAGGATTTAGCACATGAGTTTGATATGCAATCTTAGATCGACTCAGGATAGAGTTTTAGGTTGTTAAGCTCACCTCCTGAGTATATAAAGGAGGTGAGACACCCCCCAAGAACAAGTTATTCATCTTGCTTTCGATGCCTTAAGCTTCCATAGCTTAATTGCGTCATATTATAAGCTCCATAACTATATTATACACCAAAACACTGGACATAGGGTTATTATTCTCTTGGAGACCCGAACCATTATAAATCTTGGCTCTTGTGTTCTAGAGTCGACTATTAGGTTCGAAGGCGATGTGCTTCCCTTACACACATCTAATCATCACCTTGGGTACCCCTTGGGTGGACTGCTCGGTGATTCACCAATAGTTGGCGCGCTAGGTAGGGGGTCATGTCGCTTTCATCAGGATCCGATGGCATCTCCTTTAGATTTCCTTGTGCCGGCTGGCTCCGTATTTATCTTCGGGAGTTTGGCATTCGTCGAGGATTTGATGGGACAGCCTGTCCTATCGAGCCCATTATCGAGCGCTACTCATGGATCGACCAAGTCAAGAAGCTCGGCTTTTCCTTTGGTCCTTGAGTGGGCTGGTCAGCTGAGCCATGCTCGGAGTCTGATTAGCCCCGAGCACTACATTATCTTCTCTAGCGAAAAGGGTGAAACTGTTCGGTGCCGGTGGATAGAGGCTAGGTCAGTCGGTGGGCTTGAGGCTGGTCGATGGTCAAACAGTCCTCGATTCTCGACTAACCTCATCATGATGGCCAAGGGAGCGACATCCATGATCAGCAGCGAGTGGCGTCGACACGCCAAAGGCAATGAGATCGGACAAGATGACGGGGTTCGCCGAAACCTCGAAGATGAATTCACCCTGGAGTTCGATGGTGAGAAGGTCTTCAAAACTCTAGCCACCAATTTGATGACAATCGAGAGGGCTCTTGGCTCTCTTCCCGACACACCAGAACTACGACGAGCAAAAGCCTTGGCCCAGGCGGCGCAACACAAATCAACGCTCTAGCCTCGATTCCGGCCCAACCACCAACTCCTTCCCCGCAAGACAAGGAGAACGATAGTTTGGGTCAGTACCGCTGTCGCATGATCAGACTCCACCAGTTGACAGTCTGCATGGTGACTGCCTCACACCACCGCCACCCCTAGGAAGATGAAACATGATACGTTCCAAGATCTGCAAGTAGACAGATGGTCGAGACCACATTGAAGGCGGCGGTAGTAGTATTGGCAACAGCACTGATAACGCCGGCTCCTATATAAGCGAGGGCCAAAACCACTGCCACCATAGAAGAAGCAGAAGTCGAGATGATTACGGCGGTTTTCCCGCATTCACGAGTCAACTAAGATGAGTAAGATGCCCAAGGTCATTCCATCCGATAGGGATCAAGCCTTGCGACAGCAAGACATACCCCTCCCAGTGGCTACGACTCTACTACACGGCCGTCCATGTAGCCGGTGGTGATGAAAGAGTAATGGCTAACTACCAGCCGGTTATGCTCTCTTCGTCTACCACCAACTTGCTCTCTAGCTTGGCCAAGAACTCCATCAATTCCTAGGCACAACTCCGCTCAGCTTTCATCGACAATTACTAGGGGACCTGGCAGAAACCTAGGACTCGATATGACCTGCAACAACTATGGCAGAAAGAGGATGAGTCACTTGAGAGCTTTATCTGGAGATTCTCCGAAAAAAGGACCACCATCGTGGACGTCGAGAAGCATGACATTATCAACTATTTCATCGGAGCCCTCATAAGAAAGAAGCCAAAGACTATAGCGTGGATGATCTCTATTGTAGAGAGTTACGCTAATAGTGAGGATGCTCGAAAGGAAAATATAGAGCATTCACATCATGAGAGCTGGTCTCACCGAAGCAGGGATGATCGCCCTCGGTCCCCTCGACGAGAAGACGAACGACCAAGATCCTCCCGAGGCAAGCCAGATCAGAAAAGAAAGACAGAAAGAACTATAGCAGCGGCCTATAGTTCGAGACGCCAATAAGATGAAGCCATGTGGGAAGAGCTGGACAAGCCCAACCTAATGAGGACATCACTGCTAAGGATACAACCACACTTGATTACCAAGGACCGATGACTCGTGCTCGAGTTCGTCAATTAAATTATCAAGTGAATTCGTTCCTCGTTACTCAAACAAGTCCTTCTATGAATGGAATACTACTAAGTTCAGGTTATGATTGTATTATACTTAGGAACATCGGAAAAAAGACAGTGGATCGAATAGCCAAGTGGACAAGTGGAGATCAAGACTGCCGACCAGGCACTCGGGAGATGGCATGTTCAGGCCGCCGACCGTGACGATCGGGAAATCGCCGAGTCGGACTACTAGACTAGTCAGGAGTCGGACTACCAAACCAGTCGAAAGTCAAGACCAGTCAGGAGTTGGGCGTCAGATCAATTCGAGATAGAGTCCTAATAGGTTATTCGAGTCAGTCTTAGGTTTAGGGTTTATTTTTGAGTCCTACTAGGATACGGCCCACATTATGAATGGTATCTCACTTTTTGTAACCCTATAAATAGTAGCCGCCGTCATTGTTTGACTTGGGTTTTGCTTAGATTATTTTGTCATTGCAGTTTCGCCGTAGATCGGTTTGTAGAACCCCAAACTTCGAGTTCTTCAGATTAATATCAGCAATCCAGATTGCGTTTACCTTATTCTTGCAAAGTTCTTCAATTGTTTGCAGGATCAAAACCTTCATGGTGAGGTCGACTACGTGAAAGCATGGTTGATAATGACTAGACGTGTAGGTGTAGCGATTGCAAGGTTATGATCGCTGATCGGAAGCCTTAAAACGTGAATGTCCACTCGTCGCCTCAATCGAACCTATCGGAAGATCGGACCACTAATCGCACCAAGTGCACATCACCGCCCGTTCTATCCTAAGGGCAATCATACCATGCGTAAATGCTATTCCTTGCAAGATGCACTGGTCAAGAAATCTCAAAATAATCCCCGCCAGAGCAAGCGACGTCGGGACGACGACGATGCCCTGTGAAAAGATAATCGACCCTAGGACAACAACGATTTGTAGGAGCCTCACAAGATGGTTAACATCATCTTCGGGGGTGCCTCATCGGCTGA
The DNA here is from genome assembly GCA_000418225.1 of Zizania latifolia. NCBI lineage: Eukaryota > Viridiplantae > Streptophyta > Magnoliopsida > Poales > Poaceae > Zizania > Zizania latifolia. The sequence continues at coordinate 701,019 of KE372835.1, read as the reverse complement.
GACCAGGTGGCAGCAAAAGATCTTGGACCAACGGATCAACGCTGCTAGGTTTGAGGAAGTTCAACAGCTACGGTGGTCAAAAGTCCTGATCACCTTCTCCCACGATGACCAGTGGGCTAATGTCCCAAAGACTAGGCGATGGCTGCTAGTTGTCGACCCATTTATATTCAAAGTATGAATGAGGCGAGTCCTGATCGACGGGGGGAGCGGATTGGACATTCTTTTTGACCAATCCCTTGTTGACCTTAGAATATCAGTTGATAGCCTCCGAAAAGAGGACAACTTTCCATTCTACAGCATCATACCCAGACAAGGCTCGATCACCTTGCCAGTCACGTTTGACTCTCGGGACAATTACAAGACCGAGCATATAACCTTCTGGGTCGCATAGTATGACATCTCGTTCCACGCTGTCCTCGGGAGACCTTCCATAGCCAAATTCATGGCCATTGAGCACTATCCATACCTGGTACTCAAGCTACCGGGTCCTAACGGGCTCGTTCATTCACTCGCTGGGTAAGGAGGCAGTGACTTACAAGACTTTTATCCGTTGAGCAACGACCCTTCCCCTCACTATGCGGGGAAACATCGGCACTTCTCACGCATGCGAGAAGGACAGTCTCACCCTAGCCGAGGCCGTCAACCTGTCAGCTCACGTAGAGGAAACCCTCAAACAAGTTCGGGCAGATCCCCCTGAAGCCTCGGAGGTGCTAGCTAAAGCGCCGTCTTCCACAAGGATCTCCACTGCGCCCTCGAGCACAAAGAAGATCATCCTCTCTGAGACTGACCCATCAAAGACAGCGACAATTGGGGTAGGACTCAACCCTAAATAGGAAATCACGCTCGTTAGCTTCTTGTGCTCTAACATGGACATATTTGCATGGAAGCCCTACGACATGTCTAGGGTTCCTCGGGAGCTGATCAATGAACTCCATGTATACCTAACTGCCAAGCCAATAAAACAGAAGCTACATGAGAGAGGTGATCAAGGCCGAGATCACCCACCTCCTAGCAGCAGGATTTATCCACAAAGTCTACCACCCAGAGTGGCTCACCAACCTGGTCTCGATGAAAAAGAAGATGGGCTAATGGCGAATGTGCGTCGACTACACTGACTTGAACAAGCACTGCCCGAAGGACCCCTTTGGATTACCGTGAATAGATCAAGCCGTCGACTCAACAGCAGGATGTTCTCTTCTATGTTTCCTCGACTGCTACTCTGGGTATCACCAGATCATCCTCAAGGAAGAAGGCAAGGAGAGACATCCTTCTTCACGCCCTTCGGAGCGTACTATTATTCCATCATGTCATTTGGGCTCAAAAACATACGAGCAACATACCAGCGGCCCATCAAGCGATGACTATCGTATCAAATCAGCCGCATGTCGAAGCCTATGTCAACAACATGGTTATAAAATCCAAAGAAGATAACCTCATCAACGACATCGTCGAGACATTCAAGAACCTGTGGAAGTTCCGATGGAAGCTCAATCCTAATAAATGTGTTTTCGAGGTACCATTAGGGCAACTACTCAGGTTCATCGTCAGCAACTGGGGTATCGAGACCAACCCAGACAAGATAGCTGCAATAATAAAGACGGAGAAACCCAATAACACTCAAAAAGTTCAAAAACTCACAGGTTGCATGATGGCCCTCGGGAGATTCATCTCTCGACTGGGAGAAAGGGGAGCTCATTTCTTCAAACTATTGAAGAAAGAGGAAAACTTCCAATGGACGACCAAGGCCAATAAGGCATTTTCAGCACTAAAGATATTCTTGACCTGGCCTCTGATTCTTAGAGCTCCAAACCCAGAGGAGGTCCTTCTCCTCTATATCGCTATCACAACTAATGTTGTTAGCATGGCGGTGGTAGTCGAGTGGTCCGAGGAGGGACATGTTTTTCCGGTCCAAAGGCCGGTATACTTCATCTTAGAAGTTCTCAGCCTATCAAAAGCAAGATACCCGCAAGTACAGAAACTCCTCTACACTGTCCGGAAGCTAAAGCATTACTTCTAAGCCCACAAAATCATGATAATCACAAAATACCCTATAGGGGATATACTCCATAATCGGGTGCAACTGGGCGAATCGTAAAATGGGCCATCAAGTTAGGGGAGTACACAATGGAGTTCTGATCCCACACTGCCATTAAGTCACAGGCTCTAGCAGACTTTATCGTAGAGTGGACCAAGATCCAACTACCCCCAAGCCAAGAGGAAAAGGAGTATTGAACGATGTACTTCGACGGCTCCCAAAGCATAGATGGGGCCAGCGTAGGAATTCTCCTTATATCTCCAAAGAGGGAAGAATTACGTTATGTACTGCAGCTACTATTCAAAGCATCCAACAACGTGGCCGAGTACAAGGCCATGATACATGGCCTTCGGATAGCAGCATCACTCAGGGTAAAGTGACTCATGGTCTACGGAGACTCCAAGTTAGCCATCAGCCAGGTTAACAAGGACTAGTTTTACACCAGTGACAAGATAGATACCTACTACCCCGAGGTTTGAAAACACGAGGGCAAGTTCTTCGGCCTAGAGCTTCACCATATCTCCCATGATGATAACTCATCGGCCGATGCCTTAGTGTGCCTCGGGTCCTCTCGAGTTATGGTCCCTAAGGGCGTGTTCATTTAGGAGCTCACCAAACCGTCGATCAAAGATGACAAACTCTAAGCCGCTAGACCACCAGTAATTATTGCCATTACCGAAGACATCGATGACTGGCGGCGGCCAATCATCGAGTACATCTTTAAGGGCACAACTCTAGAAGACAAAACCTTGGCCAAATGCCTAACACAACAAAGCAAGCAATACGTTGTCATCAGGGACAAGCTTTACAAACATGCAACATCAACAAGGGTACTTCAGAATTGCATCCTGCCAAGCGAAGGCCTCTGGATCCTCAACGAAGTCCACACAAGAGCATGCGGCAATCATGTAGGGGCTAGAACCCTGGTCAAAAAGGCCTTCCGATCAGGCTTCTACTGGCCAACAGCTAACAATGACACCAAAGAGTTAGTCAAGAAGTACAACGGGTGCTAGTTCTTTGCCAATCAAAGTCACCTATTTGGCCCTTCGGTTGCTGAGGGCTCGATATGGTCGGCCCTTTCTAGAAGGCCCCCCAATGAATCGACCGGCTACTGGTAGCCATTGACAAATTCACTAAGTGGATCGAAGTGATGCTACTAAAAAACTGTAGAGCTAAAAAAGCAGCACAATTCATCGAATGAATCACCTATCGATTCGGCGTCCCGAATCAAATCATAACCGACATCGGGACTCAGTTCACAGCAAATGATTTCTAGGATTTATGCAAAGAAAGATTGATCGAGGTCAAGTATGCGTCAGTCGCGCACCCTCGAGCCAACGGGCAATGTGAGCATGCCAACGGAATGATCCTTCAAGGTCTAAAAGCCCGAATCTTTGACCCCTTACAGAAGTACGCCGGGAGATGGCTACAGGAACTCCCTACAGTACTCTAGGGCTCCTCACTTAGTCAAATAGGGGCACGGGACAAACACCCTTCTTCCTTGTCTATGGCTCCGAGGCGGTTCTCCCGAGCAACATGGTGCACAAATCCCCTCGAGTCCAGTATTACGACGAAGGAACAACAGAGCAAACTAGGGCCGAAGATATTGATTCCATCGAAGAATCTCAGATAGCAACCACAGAACAAGCAGATCAATATCAATAGGCCCTCCGGCGGTATCACGACTGCAATGTGCAAAGCAGAAGTTTTAAGGTCGGTGACTTGGTACTTCGCTGGGTACAATCAACCGTCGGGATGCACAAACTCTCTGTCCCTTAGGAAGGACCTTTCATCATCGCCGAAGTAATAAGGCTAGGGGTCTACAGGCTAATAGGAGAAGATGGGCAGGCAGTACCAAACTCATAGAACATCGAGCACCTTCGTTGATATTACGCCTAGCAATATTTTGTAAGATAACTTTTTCTGTTGTCAAATTATGTTCAGGACTCATCGACCCCGGGGCACTGTTTCTTCACTGACCTTGCCGACTACTTCCCTCCCCTAGACAAACCGCTGGAATGGGAAGGGGTAAGCCTTAGGGTTGTACACCCACAGTCGAGTATATTTTCTCGCCAACCTCACCGACTACTTCCCCCTGGACATGCAACTGGCCTGGAAGGGGTAAGCCTTCGGGCTATACACCCACAGTCAAGCATATTTTCTCGCTAACCTCACTGACTACTTTGCCCTAGACATGCAACTGGGTCGAGAAGGGGTAAGCCTTAGTGCTGTACACTTGCAGTCGAGCATCTTTTTTCGTTGACCCATGCCGGTTACATCCCCCTCCATGTTGGGTGCTAGATGGTCACCGTGCATGCAACCACACCTGGGAGAGGGTAGACTCTTTAGTCGTACACTCACAATCGCGCATCTTCGAAACCTCGCCGACCTATGCAGACTACATCCCTCTCTGAGTTGGGCGCCACATGGTTACCATGCATGCAACTGGATCTAGGAGAGGGTAGGCTATTTATCCATACACCCATAGTCTTGCATCTTCATCAAGTTCATCAAATACACCGTGTGGGTGATAACACACAATGCACAGTAACAATCGTGTTAGGCAAGGAATATCAAATCGTCTTTATTTTTCAAGACTAATCTTTTACAGGGATCACATTACTTCAATGAAGGGGACACAACACTTCTATGACGATTACATTACTTCAAAGAAGGGGACACAACCTCCTTCAATAGAAGAAAAAGATGGAAAGATGGCCAGAGACAGCATTCTGTAAAGCAAACGTGGCAGCTGCGGAAGATGAGATTCTCACAGCAGCTTCACACGATGCAGCATTAGCCTATCATGACCGCCACGAGCACCAAGGATCTCGGGGGCCACCACTACGGCAGCAGCGACTCCGCATGACCCTCATTTTGACTAGAGGAGATAGTCACCGACCCTGAGAGACCAGCACAAAGGGACACCGCCTTCTTCACTGAGAGGAAAAACAGCGTGGCCTTGATGATGAGGTTGGCGACTGGGTCTAGGGCGCCTACTTCAGCGGATGTCACCAGCTTCTCTCGCCGGATCGGGCCTCTATCTTGGCATCCAGGCATTAAGGTAGGCAGCGCAGAAGCACCTGATGGCAAGACGTCGACGAAAGGGATGACACTGGGAAAAAGCTCCGGGGATGGCGCGGTATCATCCTACATCACACTAGGTCAAAGATCACAGATCATGCAATGAAGACAAAGCAAATCCATATGAGGATGAACATACCAAATAAACCTAAAGTCGTGAACTCTCAACATTTAGGCCTGCAAAGTTAATGTATCAACTGATGCACCACAGATCCTTGGGGCAACAAGCAACATCAATAGCTACAACGATGATCCTTCCCTTGCCCAGCACATCAGAGATCAAGAAGAATGATATGAGAGCTTTGGTAGAAGGCCCAACAGAAGAAACACTCAAGGATGTGAAGGAGCTCCGTTGCAGAGACAAAGGGACTGCCACGGTTTAAATAGGAGTGCCACCTCAGACGTCAGCCATGATCGCAACTGGGAGCGACTCTTCGGGAACTATGTGCTTTGTGGCTAGCGGGACGGGACGGTTTCACCTCCTTATCCGCACTCACGTTTTGCGCTTGCGCGTGGCCTTGTTAGAGATAAAGCATCCCCCCATCCTTTCATCTGCCATGCATTTATTACAAGCAGGGGAAAGGATTATAAATCATCTTTTTAATTACGTAGGTGGAATCCGTGACGTTTAGGTTCGTCTATGTTCGTGGGTCCCATGCCTGGGGGCTCGTGTGCGATTGGACCCATGTGACCGGGGCTTGCATGCTCGAGGACACCTAACACTTGGGGGCTCGAGGACTTGTGTGCTCAGGGGCCCCCACGACTCGGGGGCTCATGCACTCGAGGACTCACGAGCCCGAGGACCTTGCCTTTTCAAGGGCTTAAGAGCTCGAGGACCTAAACAGTCGAGGAGACAAGCCCGAAGACCTAAGATCAACCATGCTCGAGACCACCATGGTCTCGGGACTTCAACCACGGCCTCCTCCCAATGAGGTCTCAACGCTAATGGTTTTAGAAGATAAGATCATCAACAAAGTTTCAAAAGAGGCTCCTTAAAGAATGTATCAGGAGATAGAAGTTCCAAGAGGCTTCCTTTGCAGATTATTTTTGACCCTTGAGTCAAATGTTCTATTTAACTCGAGGCTCAGGGGCTACACCGTGTGGGTGCATCTAGGTGCACCTCACACGGAGAGAGAAAATCAAAGCTTTTTTCAAGACCATCAGAATTCAGTAGAAGTGTCAAGGTTCCGATCAAAGAAGAGCTCCTTCCAGCTTATTTAGTCAAAGATTTTCAATGAAGCTATGCAGAGCTCGGGGGCTACTGTCAAGGATGTGACTATTGGGGAACACGGAGGCTAAGCTAGCCGAAAACAAAAAATTTCTATCGTGCACACCAGGATATCTTGCTAAGAGAGGGATCATAGATCATTACCTCAGGCACGCAATGCAGTGGAAGGTGAGTTGGAGTAGCTAGCCGATTCAACTCGAGCATGCCGATGTGATCAGGAAGTCGATTAGCGTCCTTGAGAAGCCGATCAACGTCTTCGGGAACTTCTGAGGACTTCTCTCGAGGACTCCTCCTTTGAGCCGATGACGCCGCTGATCTAATCAGCGATGCCGATGCTGATGCCAATGCTGATGCGAAGCAGAACAGCAATGCCTCTATTGGTATCCACATATTCAAGGGTGAAATATCAGCCGATGGTGTACTAGCAACCGAGCGGTCGATGAGATGGTTAGGCTCTCGAGAGGTGGCGGCTAGGGTTTGCTCTCGGTGGCTAACAACTTAGTACGAGAAACGCATTAACATGCGATTAGCAAAAAGCTCTACTTCTCTGTGCCCTGCACCCTTATATATATAGACGTCCTAGCTTGGGCCCTACCGTGCCTAACTAGGACTCTATTCGGATCTCCATCCGAACTGTTTGGATCTCTATCCAAAGTGAGCCCAATTTGAATCCTATTTGAATCCAATATTCCAACCCGTTAATTGTGTGACCCTGTAGGTTCACGCAAAGCTTGATTAACATATGGAAACTCCTTTCCATACTCCATTAATAGTGACCTCTAGCAAAGCATATTAACCCAAGTATATGTCAAAATCATATCGGCTGAACCATGTAATATTCCATATATACATGTCCCTTTGCCTCACGATATCGATCGAGCACAAGGTGAGATTTATGCCATCCTATCAATAGCTCGATCCTCTCTCGATCTTCGTATTGGATTATAACCTGTGATTAACTTCTTAATTATATCGGCATGGCCATGCACTTCCATAATCCATTACATCGAGGGGCTCAGAGATATCTCTCCTGAAAAGGAGGGCAAATTCCACCTTGATCACTCATATCCCACTACATGATTCATAGCATACTCGAGGACTACTTTTATAACTATCCAGTTACGGAGTAGCATTTGGTAGACTCAAAGTAGTTCTTGGTCTGTGAAGATGCGTTGTTAGGTGCTCCATTTTCCCATTGAGGACGAACCTCAACCTATGCTCGAGAGATAGCTCTCCATACACTGATAAGGGATGTATGGATTCTCGAGAAGAGTCCCTGGGAACTTATGTATGGATATTCTTCGTAAGCTTTGGCTTCGTCTGCTGACATAAAAACACCCCTTCCATAATAAAATAAAGGAACCCTAGAATTCTGTTTGCATAAGGTACCCTACCCCATACAATCGAAATAGAAAAGAAAATAGGGTATGGAACGATTAATGACTTTGAAAACGCGAAATAGTTGATGAGAGAGAGAAATAGGAAAGTGGAATGAAATCCAATCTTAGTTAAATATTTCATATCTCTTCTTGTTAATTCTGGTTTATCGGTTTTATAATGAAAAGTAGAGGGCCTTGTTACTTCGCCAATGACTTCCCCATTAGGTAATATTTTGTTAGCCCAAGCCTTTATTTGTTGAGGGGAAACGAGTCCAATTTGAAGTTGTTGATGTTTATATTGGTCAATCATAAAATAGAAATAAGAAAAGAATTTATATTTATTCCGATCAAACTTCTTCCCTATTAACCTGGAAGTTCTTCTCAGATACAAGGAAATTATAGGCTACTACGTATGTTGGGAACAATGATGATCTCAGGTCTAAGGACTTTACATAAACACTACTGAGACCTACTAATGACACATCGAATCTCAACAGTGTCTCATAGTGGGTCTATCCAACATATTTTCTCTAACATACGTCTATGTTATTGAGTTGGTATCTCCATACCCATGATCTATGAGACATGATCATTAATCAATACACATACCGATCTCAGTCATATCTGTCCCATATATGACCTATATCCGATCAGGGATTATTTAGAAATAGTCACATTATGAGTCTCATGAACAAATCACGTATTTGTTGATCCACAATGATAATCTATTTCAAGGAACAGTAACTTTATTTCATAAACATAGTATGCCACATATAACATCTCTATGTTGCCTCTAGGGCATAATGCTAACAGTGACCCCCGGGTATCCTACGATTGGGCTTATCAGTTCGGACCGAGAGCAGGCTAAGTCCAGCATTGCCATCCGGTATAGCCCATGGTGGGAGGTTTAGCTCCGATAAGGAATACTGAGTCTTTATTGGGTAACTGGACTCTATATATGGTATGAAGAGATATATTTATACTAGAATCCTTGTAATTAGGGATTTAGCACTCGAGTTCGGTAGGCAATCTTAGATCGACTCGGGATAGAGTCCTGGGTTGTTGGGCCTACCTCTTGAGTATATAAAAGAGGTGAGACATCCCCCAAGGATAAGTTATTTATCTTGCTTTTGACGCCTTAAGACTCCATAGCTTAATTGTGTCATATTATAAACTCCACCACCATACTATACACCAAAACACTAGATGTAGGGTTATTATCCTCCGGAAGACCTGAACTAGTATAAATCTTGGCTCTTGTGTTCTAGAGTTGACCATCGGGTTCGAAGGCGCTGCGCTTCCCTTACACACATCTAATCTCCACCTCGAATACCCCCTTGGGTGGACTGCTCGGTAATTCACCGATAGTCTGGGTATCTAGGATACCAGCAGCCACCACCTCAGCAACAATCTTCTTTCGACGATGAAGAGAAAGAGGAGGATGAGGACAACTCTGAGTGAGTCGAGCAGGAGGTTTCTCTCTTTTTGGTGTCTTTGATGCCAAAGGGGGAGTAAAATCTCAAAGAAATAGTCACGCCTTGTCTTTTTAGCTATCCATCTAGTATTTCACGCCTTTGATTCCAAGTTTATATCCGTGTCATGAACACTTTGGCTTGTAATAATATTTTATCACTCTTATGCCTTTATGTGTGACATGGATGTAATGAACAATTTGGATATTTCAAGCTTAAATGTTTAATTAAGTTCATTTAGCTCATATGTTTATTTTTTGTGAAATATGATCTTGTGATGCCCTAAATGCAAATTATGACATAATTATTGTTGATAAACTATTGCATGCATTTAGAGGGGGCTATTTTGTTAAATATTCATCATTTATGTAATGTTTATCACTTCTTTGATCATGTTATCGTCAATCACCAAAAATAGGGAGATTGAAAGTGCATCTTGATGCATCTAGGCTCTAATTAATTTTGGTGTATTAATGATAACCGTGATCAAAATCTACTAATTATGTTGCTGAGATGAATGCAGAAGTCAAAACAAAAACGGTGTTGCAATTAAATAAAATTTGGAGAAAAAGCTCCGTTTAGTCCAATACAGGCTCAATGGCACAAAATTAATACTCTACATATGAGATTGAGTCTAGGTATGTCATACTATTAAGAGGGATGCGTTGAAAAAATTATTCCAAAACTTTGTGTTTAAAGAAAAATCTTTTTGAAAAGTTTTTGGATCTTTTCTAAGTTGAACCAGAATTTTCCAGCAAGCCCGAATGCTCTGGACCATCTAGAAATGTAGTTCTATTCTGAGATTTTTTATATGCCGGAACATCTAGGTTAATCCAGATGCTCCAAAATTGTGTTCTGTCTTAGATAATTTTTAATGCTGGAACATCCGGACAAGCCCGGATACTCCGAAAATGTAGTTCTGGATGAAATTTATTTTAAGGCCCAAAACATCCGGATACGTCCGGATGATCCGAAAACACTATTTTGTTTGGATTTATTTCAAAGGTTAGAGCCTCCGGCTCAATCCAGAACATCTGGGTTTTGAATTCCGAAACATCCGGGTTGGTCCGGATAATCTGGATGAACAGTAACATAATATTTCAATCAACGGCCAATTTTGGGCAAGGGGTATAAATACCCCCTCTAGTAATTATTGCAGCATGGATCCCCAAAAACCTATCACGCCAGAAATTTCAACCATTTCCTTGCGATTTATTGTGTGAAAAGTCCCTCATCTAGAAATCAGCCGAGACACACAATAGATAATTTATTGGAGATTGAAAGTATTATTGTTCACGATGAAGTAAATAAAGTACTTATTATAGATGTGGCATTGGAACCTCAAACAATAATGATAACCATTAATAACTCCTAAATAACTTTATTGACGCAGCGGCGACTCCACTCCATAGGCAGACTTGACTGGGTCTAGCTCAAAAGGTGCCACCTTCATCTTCGCTGACGACCTCCTCTTCTGGTGGTGGGAGAATGCAACAATGAGTATTTTAAATACTCAGCAAGCCATCCAAGCGGAACAGTTATAATGCACTGTGGATACAAAGGATGGCATAATAGGGTTCATCTATACAAAAAGAGCATTTAAGAGAGGTAGAATTTTAAAAGATAATTCTAATTAAGTTGGAACCTTAAAACAGTATTAATCCAATCACTGAATAACTCATACCCAGAGTCATCAGGCCCAAAAGAACCAACCAATCCACTCTAACCAGAGCTATCCAGGTTGAACAGAAAGTAAAACAGGTTAATTAAGTAATCATGGGACTAATCACGAGTGACCCTGCATTGCCGTCCGTAACCGTGGGCACAGCTATTTGAATAGTTTTACTCTGATCGGAGGTGCACAACTTTACCCACAAGACACAACCCTACAACATGTCACCATGCGTCTCAATACCACCACGGTACCTTGGAAAAGAGCTATGATATGACCATCCGCCTAGATCCTCCAAGCTTCACACCCTAGGATCCCATCACACCCAACATCCCCTTGGCGTCCCCATCCGAATAGCAAAGACTTACCCAATGCAGAACTACTGGTCATCTCGATGCTTCACCCAGGATCTCTAGACTTCCGATCATGCCATTACCCATTCTGGCTTGTGGTGAGTGTGAGTTTACATTGCAGAAGTGGCCCATGAACCGGTACTTAAAGTGTCATAAGTACGACTAGCAGAACCACAGACCTTGTACTCATAACCCACCTTAATCAAGTTTTAGTAGCAATTAAGTTATGAACCAGTCCATTATTCCACTAGTAATCATAAGCCAACATTAATCATGTAAGTAGTATTAAACAGCATGATGAAATGTGATACTAGTTTCTAAGCAGGGCTAAGTAATCCTAGACATCTAGATAAATCATAATAATGATTCATACTGATCAGGTTAGATAACCCTAGGTAGACAAGGAACAGGTAAATAACAACAAGGGGCAATACAAGCAGGGTTACATCCCAATTCTAGTGACATTCGAAAATAAAATGCCCTTTTGAAAGAATAATAGCTTTGAAACATGGGTTCAATATAATCAAATAGAGAACTTGAATAACTTGCCTTGCTGAACAGGGATGAAAATGGATGACTCCTCAACGTAAACTGGCGCTTCGGGCACTCAGAGACTAAACAGCAGTACAAGCAAACAATAATAAATTAAAACAGTACACATGCGCATACATTCTCTGTGTGAACATGTTTTTAATGGGTAGATGAGGAGTCATGGTAGTCACCATGAGGTGATGAGTGCTTGTCAACCGGGGAGATGATGTGAAGAAGAGGATGAGAAGACTTGACCGTGACGGAGTTCACGTGCGACTCAGGTACACGGATGGACGCTGGTCGGACAGAGGGGTCGTGAGGGCGTGCCAGTCCAATCCGGGT
>KE372835.1:627882-648269 GCA_000418225.1 Zizania latifolia | reverse complement strand
GATACCACATTTCTTAATGCTTGAAGATGAATCTTTATTATATAAGAGTGTTTACAAGGTGCATCTAAAGCACACCCCACCAAATCCACATTTAAAACCCTAGATGAAGAGCAAAAGGCTAAATCCTAATTTTTCTCTTCATCGTTCTCTTCTTCGATACCCTTTTTCTCTCCTCTCTAGTCTATTTATAATCCCCCATGGCTGCCATCATGAGCCACGAAATTTATAATTTTTGGAATCCTAATCCAACTAGGAATCCATATCTCTTACGAATCCTCAAATATTAACTTCCTCTAAATTTTCCTCTCTTTCCATATTCGCATACATCCTGCATACGCCATATGGAAACATATCTTTTCTTTCCATATTCGCATACATCCCGCGCATGACATATGGAAACCTCATCTTCACGTGTAGTATTCTCTAGCTCGAGCGTCCCGCATGATATCCTCGATCGTTCTGAACCTCAGCTCCTCCCCGAGCCTAGCTCCGATCCCGTTATTGACCATGACTCGCCCTCAAGCAATGCTTGCATATGAACAAACCAATAACCCTTTCCGAGCATAAGTTCTTTTCAACTTGACTCAATCAGTCCAATCAATCATAAACAGAAACCCTTTCCTCCAGCACAAGTTCTTTTCAACTTGATTCAATTAATCCAATCAATCATAAATAAAGTATATTTATTAAATAAATAATTTAAAGCATATGATCTAACTCGAACATCAAAAATCTGAGTGATCCAAATCCCGAGTGCTAAAATTTCTCAAGTGCTAAATTTTCCCGAGGACTGAATTTCTCGAGGGCTTAATTTCTCGAGGGCTGAATTTCTTGAGTGCTAGGTGCTGAGTACTGGCTCTCGAGTGGATTGCCCGACAACCAGAGTGCCCGACCACTCAAACCAATCAAAATCAATTTTTTCAATATATATCAACATCAAACCAATTTATTTATCATATATCAATGATCATACATATGATCTCACACTTGCTCTTGTGCTTTAGCATTGGGAGCGGCAAACTAGAGTCGCTCGAGGGAACTGGGTGCCATAGCGGTCAACAACCGTCGGGTGCTCGGGGAGCGGTGGCTATGAGAAGAATGCGATATTGCCCTGTAGCTAGGCCACATTACACCATGTGGGGGCATTAGCGACAATTTCAAGAAGCAAGCAACATGAAGACAACAACAGCAAGATGGACAAAATCAACGAGAAGATTATCGACGGTCGAGGGTTCGAGACGTAAAACATCACGAACCCGAGATTTGTCGGGAAGCCAGGATTCCCACTAAAGAACTAGCAGAGGAGCTTGATGACCTCCCCCTTGACCATTCAGTCCACCATCGGATCGTTTGGGTCCCATGGCCCGAACGCTTCATACGTCGACGATGCCCACTCCTTCAGCAGCAACGTTCGCCACGTTAGGAAGCGGGCCATGACATTGACCCCACTCAACCCTTCGTGTCAAAGCTGCATCACCAGCGCTGCCATCTCTTAGACCTAGTCCTACTCCGATGAGCGGCCCTAGTTCATTCACCGCAAGGAAGCTTCTAGGCGACAGTTGATCTCGGCGGGGAGGGCTAGCGCATGGTTCACAACGTAGAACCATTCTACATGCTAGCCCTTGTTTGATGTGGTCAGGGGTATTTCTAGGTACTCTACCGCCTTCCCCTCATAGAGCTCAAGTGTCGTGCCACCGACCACCTTCTGCCCCGCCATGCGGTGGAGGCAGAAGAAGTACCGTAAGAGGTTTCAATGAGGATCCACTCCTAAGTATGCTTCACACAGATGTACGAAGATAGAGATTTGGAAGATGGAGTTTGGATTGAGGATGATTAGGGAGATCTTATAGTGGTGGAGGAGCCCACGGAGAAATGGGCGCATGGGGAGACTGAGCCCGTGGAGGACGAAGGTCTCAAAAAGCACAACTTCGTCGGTCTCCGGCATCGGGAAATCTTCTCTCGCCATCACTCACTAGCCTAAGATGGCCGCTGGTAGGAACTGCACCGCCTCAAGCACCGTTAGCTTCACTGGTGTCATCGATCAGTGACTTCTGCCACTCTGTGGAGCGCACTAGGCTATCAGGGGCCATCAGCTTCAATTGAAATGGACGACGAGCGATGTGGTGGCACACTACGCAACGACAATGGCATCCCGAGTGACGGGGCACCAGTGCAGGAGCAAAGCAAGGAAGAAGGGAGGAGACAAGTAGTTTTGGCAGAGCTTGGGCGAAGGTTTGAAGTGGAGGTGTGCGGAGGAAGACAAACGGGAGCGGTTTATATAGCCGCACGATCATCGCCATGACCTCAGCCATGATTGCCGTGAACCGGCATCGCTTCAGTTGCTGTACGTGCCTCGGTCATGCTAAAAAGATGGTTCTGCCTCTCTATCTATGCCCAACAACTGTGGCTGGACCAATAAGAGCAAAGATCCCTGCTTATCTCCTCAACTACAATGCATTTATTGTGCTCAGAGCGAGCCAAAAAGCAACTTTTCGCCTTGATTCTAGAGACGACCGGTGGAGCTCGTGACGCATGAGTTCCCTAGAGCTCGGGGGCTCGCGCGCTTGAGGCCTAGCATGCTCGGGGCTCAGTACTCAAGAACTCGAGGGCTCGGGGCTCGATTGCGCTCGAGACCTTGACTACTCGAGGGCTTAAGTCGACGACCGCGCCCATCGATCGGCCTCGCTCGAGTACACGCCAACTCCTGACTAGTGTTTGTGCCTGACCGCCATTCTCTATCAAGCATTCAAGGCTCAACTCCACTGAAGTTGTCATCCCGAAGATTTCAATCAACATGCTTTTTGACTGTCGAGCCAAATGTTTCATTTGCCTTGAGGCTCGGAGGCTACACCGTGTGGGTTCACCTATGCAATGCACTTGACACAATGAAGAAAAGATTTTTACAGAATTATCAGACTCCAACAAGGCATGAAGGTTCAAGTTGAAAATCAGCTCCTCCTAGCTTATTCAGCTGAAGATTTTTTTACCAAGATATGAAGAGCTCGGGGGCTGCTGTCGGGGATATAATCCCTGAGTATCCGTCGATGGGCTTATCAGCCTAGAACAAGAGCGGATCAAGCCTAGCATTGGAGTCTAGTATGGCCCATGAAGAGAGGTTCGATTCTGATAAGGAATATTAGATCCTTATCTGGTAACCGAGCTCTATATCTGGTATAAAGAGATATGTTTGTACCAGAATCCTTGTAATTAGAGAATAAGGACCCAGGTTCAGTATGTAATCTCAGATATTTAGGAAACTGACTCGGGATAGAGTCCTGGGTTGTTGGGCTCGCCCCTTGATTATATAAGGGGGGCGAGGCATCCCTTAGAGGCATGCTTTTGTGCTTTTGTCGCTTAGGCTCATAGCTTGAAGGCACATTGCTTTGTAAGCTTAGACACCATAATAACCTACTAGAACACTGGACGTAGGGCTATTATCCTCCGGGAGACATAAATTAGTATAAATCTTGTCTCTTATTCTTTAAAGTCGACCATAGGACTCGAGAGTGCCACACTTTCCTATCTATCTATTCACCACCTTGGGTACATCCTTGGGTGGACTGCTCGGTAATTCACCGACACCTGGCCCATCTAAGATTCCAGTACAACCAAGGGAGATTGAAACAAGTATGTAAAGATATCCTTAAAATAGGAGATAAGCTAGAGTTCGATTGAAATCCCATACAAATAGAAACTAAATAGAGATAGAATCTTATACTTGTACTCTCGCCCTCTAAATTATATAAATAGGGCGAGGGGTCCCCAGCTAGGAGACAGGCATCTACTGTCATCCACAGATCAATCCACAAACACATAGAATGTAGGGTTATTATCCTCCGAGATGCCAGAACCTATCTAAATTTATTGGCTCTGTTCTTTAATTTGAGTCGACCAAAGGACTTAGAATACATCGCTTCTCTACGTACAAATCTCTACCACATGTAATAACTTTGACCCTATTACTTTGATAATGACCAAGCCTCTTATCCTGTGATTGTGTAACACGTGTGCGACAAGTTAGCTAGCCCTGTACCGGATCAACAATTGTACGTGCATGTGTATACACTGTATAGTAGATATATGATTTCAGTGACATTTTCTTTGGCTACAGTAGGGCCCTGCTGTGGACCTGCCTCTACAAGACTAGACCCAGGTCCTTTTTTACCAGTGCATCATTAAGGTCAGAGCGTCGTATATATGTGTGTGCGTGTCTTATAATTCACCAGTGTGTCCCCGTGTTGTTCCATTTCTGCCACACATTATCAGCCACCCTTGCCACATACCCTACCCCTGCTGGCTGTCCATGCCACCCTCACCATCGGTTGTCTACAGGGCTAGCCCTAGGATAGGGCGGAAGGTGCAATCGACCTAGGCTCCCACATTCTAGGGCCCCTTACAGCGGTGGTTGAATAAGTATATATACTATGTACATGTGTCCTGATGATAAGATGCTTTGGTAGGAATGTGAGATGTAGAGTTCAATCCTAGGGGCTAAATATTTGAGTGTTTTTTCTTTGGTTGTGTTCAGTCTGTAGCATGGTGTTTTTTCTTTTTCTTTGACCGTTTTAGGTAAACCTTATTAGTATAATGTTTCTAATTTAATATTTTAATTTAAGACTTATTATATTATTTAGTATATTAATATTGAATTATGATACAAATTTAATAAGTATTTACTTAATTAGAAAAATATTTTTACCGAATTACATATAGAAATTTTGACATGGTATACCCATAGGTAAAATCCTAGGTCCGCCACTGCCCCTATAAATAAGTACAGTCCACCGTATGTCCGTCAGTCCATTATCAGTGACTTCGCATAAAGAAATGTTAGAAAACATTTTAAGCTAATTTAATATGTACATATTATTCTATATGAATATTGTTTTGGATGTATTTTAATTGTGTATCAGTAAAACTTTACATATATATAAATTAAGTACTTATTATATCAGTATAAGGACCCCTCAATTTTGTTTTGTCCTATGCTCGCAAAATCTCAAGACCGGCCCCTTGGTCATCCATATCACCCTCGTTGCTCGTCCCTACCACCCTCACTGCCGCCTGTCCCTACCGTCCAGTTTTTGAGGTCTCGTCGGGTCCTTGTCTAGGTTCAATATTAGTCAACCCGAACCCATCTCGCTCCGTTGCCACCCCTAACCATGAACTTGTCAATATATATCCTTATTTGAGCAGACCTCAGTTCAAGCCCATATATGGGCCAGAATTTTAGTCGAAGTTCTATTTATAGACGAAATCAATGACCATCCAAGCAAGGCTTTATGGGCCTTTGTCGATAGTTGGGCCAATGTCATTCTGGTGCTTCTTTCTTAGTTTGTTCTCACACTAGGCTTATTAGAAGCCCATATATATGTTGCTCACGTTGTGATTTTTTAATACTCATTTTTACTCAAAATTACAATAATGATCGAGCTGGTCTTTTAAGAAATTATAGACTAGACCTCTATTAACCATTGGTCTATCGATTTGATCCCTATCGAAGAACCAATGGTCGACTATAGGCTATATCTGCCTATTAGACTCCTATAAATCATTGATTGGTCTATAGAGCGACACACGGGCCTCTATCAACCAATCAATGGTCAAAATGAGCCTTTATATATATAGAAGTCGAACAACCCCCTCTCCTCCATGCCCTCACTTCACCTCTTCGTTGTAGACTTTCTTGGCTACAATTTCAATAAATTTTCTTCTTTTTAAGCTAGTTAGCTTAGGTAGGTTAGTATGAGTAGTTAGTTTAGTTAATAGAATTTGATTAACTTAGTTAGTTTAGTTAGCACAACCTAAATAGTTTAGTTAGCAAAACTTACATAGTTTAGATTTGTGTTGTAATTTAGTTGGCACAACCTAGTTAGTATTGTAGTACATTAGTTTTTGTTGTGTATTGCTCTATTACTTAGTTGATTTATTTATGTATTGTGTCATAATTTAGGCAATGTGTTTGTTTAGTAACTCAGTGTAAATAATTGTATGTTAGATGACCATGTGGCGAGTAACATGGGTAGAGATTTGAAATAGCCAAAACTTTAGATGATTATTATGTTAGAAATCATTCACTACCTTTTGATATGGACAATTTTACACAAACATGTTGGAGAGAGTTTTATTTAGAATTTATTATGTAGATGATCAAGTTGTGAATCGTCCCGAGGGGACACATCTTAGTAGTTTTCGATTTGTGGACATGAGTCTTAGTTAGGTAACCGAGATGACCTTAGATTGTCTGATGAGTTAGTTGTACTAGATATTTTGTTCGAAAGCTGACCAAGTAGAGTTGTAGTTGTATTGCCAGTGCAATTGTATGGTGGGAGGGTATTACTAGGAACTGGTAGAGATCTGAAACACCTTAATATAATTAGGATATGTGACAATAGCACTGCAGCGTGGATGAGAGCGAGTACTTCTCATCTTTACTTCCTCATGTAGATGGGAGCAAGTACTTCTCAACTTTACTTCCTCACGTGTCATCCCCCTTCACACAAACATTGTTACAAGCTAGATCTAGCCAAATGGAGTTTGAGGTGGGTCATAGTAGCTAGGCATAACCTGAGCAGCTAGAGGCGAACGTAGAACCAGAAATCTTGTTTCTTCATTTGCTACCAACACCTCGAGTGACCGAGGGTCAAGTGGGAAAAGGAGAACATATACAATTGATACCAAATTTGTTGGAGTAGGAGGACCGAGACTTCGAGGTTGTAGTCCAAGTAGGCGGTAATAAAGATTTCAATAAAGGGAAAAAAAGAGAAAGAAGGCCACAACAAAGAAGAAACTAGTGTAATTCTGTCTGAATGAACAAACCAACAATTTAGCTACCTCGTTATTAACAAGGGAGTCGACACAAAATGAGAGTATGTGAATAATGAGGTAAAGTCCAAGATGTAGTGAAATCATGGATCATATCACTTCAAAAAACATTTTGAGTGAATAAGTCAAATTATACCACTTATGATGTGTAAAAGGTGGATAGCTATCCCTAGAGGCTACACATACAAACCTAAGTGGGCCACTTACTAGGTATACTCTGATGGAATTGTGCCCAAGAGAATTCTAGGGGAACCGGAAGTTCTAGCTGAGGGCCAAAAGTTCCGAGTTCTGGAGCATCTGAAAGTTTTGGGCCAGCCCTAGTTTTGGTTTTCTAGAACAGCCGGAAGTTCCGGTTGGACCGGAAGTTCCGGGCCTACCTGGATGAACCGGAAGTTCCGGTTAGACCAGAAGTTCTAGGTCGAAATAAATTCGATACAGAAGGTTATTTTTGGAAGTTCCGGCTAGAGCCAGAACTTCCGGTCCAGGCGAACAGATTAGATCTGTTGGGCTTTAATACAGATTAAAGGCCCGTGACAGGGCATTATATAAAGAGAGGTGAGACAAGCACGAAAAGGTTGCTGGTTGTTGCTGCTGTTGCTTCTGGTTGAGAACCCTAGCGCCACCTATCTTCTCTCCTCGATTGCAAGTGTTGTGATCGATCACCCTAGATCTCGCGAGTGGTGTTAGCACGCCGACGCGAGGTGATCCTATCCCTGGACGTGTGGATACCGTGGAGGCACTACTCCAATAGTTGTGCTTGTCTTCTTCCCGTAGAGATCGTCGGATCGTAGGATCGCGTCATCTTCATCGTCGGATCGCCGATGAACGAACAGAGCCGGGAGGAGCAACTCGAGGACGCGCTTCATCGACTCTACTTCCGCTACCCGAGCGCGTCTCGAGTCTCAAGGTAATGATCCATGATCTCATTACACGCATGGTTCCTGGGCTAACGGGGTAAATTTTTGAAATTAAGCGCTAGCGTAGCCTCCCCATAACCCAATAGTGGTATCAGAGCCTACGTGCATAGTGTTCGATCTGGATCGATCATATATGGTGATATGTGATGGAAATAGATTGGATCTATTGTTTTTGTCGTCGGATTTTCTAGAAGTTTTGATTGGACCGGAAGTTCCAGGCCGAAATAATTTTCGATACAGAATGTTATTTTTGGAAGTTCTAGGTATGACCTAGAAGTTCTGGGTCCGGAAGTTCTGGTTGGACCGGAAGTTCTGGACAGAAATAAATTCCATACAGAAGATTATTTTCGGAAGTTCCGGGTGTGACTCAGAACTTCCGGGCCAAAATAAATTCGAGTTAGAAGGTTGATTTCAGAAGTTCCGGCCCTGAGTCAAAAGTTTCGGGCCCTTCGACCAGAAGTTCTGGGCCTCTGAGCCAGAACTTCTAGGTCCAATTCAGTCACGTCTAGATTCTGCCTAACTCATTTTTGCAGGGAATGTTGTGACTGGTATGGCCTTACAAAGTATATGATACTCGCTTGTAATAACATGGCCTACGTGTCATGGTTGATTACAGCCCAAGGCTGTTCAAATGTTGTACGACCTGCACGTCGACATGTGATGCTTCTGCTCATGTAATTAATATAGTGCTATTAGGTGTAATAGACTGATACAAGTTTATGGAGGCCTGAAACGTGATGACCCGAAGGACAGGAACCATGGAGATGGAGATCACCATGCCAGAGGGCAATACTGTGTCATAGTTAATATGATTGCTTGTGATGTTTACTTATGTTCCTGTCATACTATTCTTTCATGTTCTGTGTGCGGTAGGCATCGTTACCATGTTAGAATAGTTTCTCTCAGAAAGTTAAGTATTGATGCTCTTTCCAATAGCTGCACCTACTAAGGTTCTCGATCATCGATGGTGGGTCTACCAAAGTAGGGTACCGTTTTTTATCATGATCAGTTAGAGTGGATGTCGGACACCACATGCATAGTATTGGTTTGCTTAACAAAGCTATCAAAATGGTTTTGGGCTTTGGGGCATGGAGTTGGGCGTCGAGCATTGGATGTCACCCCAACGAACAAGAGTCACATAGAGATGTGATTAGCAAGTGTTGCTTACATATGTCACCAATCTTCTAGCAGTGATGCCAAAGCTCACTAGGAGTTAGATGAATATGGATCTTGTCCCACAATGTATCGTTAGAGGGAAAGCGATCATTTTACATATTGTGGCATATCTTTTATTTGATAGAAGATAACATAGCATAGTGCTGGACCTTGCATTGTCGTTGTAGATCTTTGCACCTACTGCTAGTAACACTTTCAGTTTTAATTTGCGATCGATTCTTTGTGGAACAAACTTTATTGATTGGTATAGAAGTTTAAGAATGGTTCTCAAACAAGAGAAAAAGGAATATATTCTAGAGGAGCCCCGTCCTGATGAACCAGCTAATAATGCATCTGCAACTAATCGGAGGGCTTATGAGAAGCTCACCAATGATTCGCTCGATGTTAGCTATCTTATGTATGCCAGTATGTCCTCTGAGCTTCGGAAGCAAGATGAGAACAGGGATGCCCATAATATGATTGTGAGACTCCGAGGCATGTTTGAGAACCAAGCTCGGGCCAAGAGGTACGGTACCTCAAAGTCCTTGTTTGTGTATAGAACTGGTCATTAGCAAAGTAACTGCAAGTTGTACTTGGAAGAACTCAAGAAGAAAAATGGAAGTGAGACTTTCGCTTCTACTTCAAGTATAAATGTTATTAAAATTAATCTTGCCACTCGTCCAAGTGATTCATGGGTATTTGATACCGGATCAATGATTCACACTTGCAAGTCATTGCAGGGGCTGAAAAGGACTAGGAAGTGCGCAAGAGGCGAATTAGATGTTCGCATCGGCAATAGTGCAAAAGTTGCTGCGTTGGCCGTTGGCGTCTATTCTTTATTGCTACCCTTAGGATTAGTTTTGGAGTTAAATAATTGTTATTTTATTCTCGCCTTGGGCAGAAACATTATCTGTTCATCATGTTTAGAGGAAGACGATTTTGAATTCGTAATAAAGAACAAGTGTTGTTCGATATTTCGAATGGTATGCTCTATGGTGTTTGTCCATTGTTGAATGGCTTGTATATTCTGAATCTTGAGGATACACGCGTTTATAACATTAATACGAAGAAACCTCGACTCAATGATTTGAATCCCACCTATGTCTGGCATTGTCGTTTGGGTCATATAAATGAGAAGCGCATGCAGAAGCTTCATAGAGATGGGCTTTTGGAGTCATTTGATTTTAAATTATTTGACATATGTGAGTCTTATTTACTTGGCAAGATGACTAAGACGTCTTTTACTGGTCAAAGTGAGAGGGCAAACGACCTATTGGCCATTGTACATACTGATGTATGTGGACCAATAAGTTCTACAGCTAGAGGTGGTTTTCAGTACTTCATAACTTTTACCAACGACTTTAGTAAATATGGCTACATCTACTTAATGAGGCATAAGTTGGAATCCTTTAAAAAGTTCAAGGAGTTCTAAAATGAGGTATAAAATCATACAGGCAAGACAATTGAATTTCTGCGATCGGATCATGGAGGTGAATATTTGAGCCATGAGTTCAATGACCATCTAAAGCAGTGTGGAATTGTTCCACAGCTGACTCCATCGGGTACACCTTAGTGGATTGGAGTATCCGAGCAGAGGAACCGAACTTTGTTGGACATGGTTCGGTTGATGATGAGTCAAACTGATCTTCCATTATCTTTCTGAGGATTCGCTTTAGAAACTACTACTTTCATTTCACACTAAACAGAGTTTCATCTAAGTCTATATAGAGGACACCATATGAGATATGGACTGGGAAACGTCCCGGGTTGTCTTTTCTAAAGATCTAGGGTTGTGAGGCGTATGTAAAGCGTTTGACGTCTGATAAGCTCACTCCCAAATCTAATAAATGCTTCTTTGTGGGGTATCCTAGGGAAACCAAAGGATATTACTTTTATAACCGGGAAGAAGGCAAGTGTTTGTCGTCCGAAATGGTGTTTTTTTTAGAAAGAGTTTCTCTCAAAAGGGTTAGTGGGAGCACGGTGCAACTCAAAGAGGTTCAAGAACCACTAGAAAGTATTTCAGCTCCTACTGAACTGGGCCTCGATATGCAAGACGTTGCACAGCCTGTTGTCGATACACTAGCCCCACGTCGATCGGAGAGGTTGAGTCGTGCGCCAGAGCAGTTTGCGTTTTTAACCACTAGGCAGCGCGACGTATTATTGTTGGACAATGATGAACCTAAGACCTATACGGAAGCAGTGATAGAACCAGACTCTGAGAAATGGCTTGGAGCCATAAGATCCGAGTTAGAATCTATGCGAGATAATCAAGTTTAGAACTTGGTTAATCCACCTGATGGTGTAAAAACTATCGAGTGTAAATGGATTTTTAAGAAAAGGATAGACGTTGATGGAAATGTTTACATCTATAAGTCACGATTGGTGGCAAAAGGTTTCTGGCAGATTAAAGGTGTTGATTATGATGAAACATTTTCACCCGTCGCTATGCTAAAGTCTATCCGGATCATCTTAACAATTGCCGTATTTTATGACTATGAGATATGGCAAATGGATATCAAGACGGCTTTCCTTAATGGAAACCTAAGTGAGGATGTGTACGTGACACAGCCTAAAGGTCTTGATGATCTAGAGAGTGCTGGGAAAGTTTGCAAGCTGCAAAGGTCCATTTATGGGCTAAAGCAGACTTCTCGAAATTGGAATCTTCGCTTTGATGAGGTAGTCAAAGGATTTGGCTTCATCAAGAACGATGAAGAGCCTTATATTTACAAGAAGGCTAGTGGGAGCTCACTTATGTTTCTGGTTTTATATGTAGATGACATATTGTTGATCGGAAATAATATTCCTATGCTAGATGTTGTCAAGTCTTTGTTGAGAAAAAGTTTCTCAATGAAAGATCTTAGAGAGACAGCATACATCTTGAGCATAAAAATCTATAGAGATAGATCGAGAAGGCTAATTGGATTAAGCCAAAGCATGTACATTGACAAGGTATTGAAAAGGTTCAATATGCAGAATTTCTAGAAAGGTTTCCTACCAATATCACATGGTATTTCTCTCAGCAAGAGTCAGTATCCTTCGACACCTGATGAGCTGGAGAAGATGAGTGCGATCCCGTATGCCACCGCAATCAGATCTATCATGTATGCCATGCTTTGTACACGTCTAGATGTTTCTTATGCTCTAAGTGTTACGAGCAGATATCAGTCAAACCAGGTGAATGTCACTGGCGGTAGTAAAGAGTATCCTTAAGTACTTGAGAAGAACTGAGGATATGTTTCTAGTCTATGGAGGCGAGGAGGAGCTTGTTGTAAATGGTTACACCGATGCTGGCTTCCAAACCAACAAAGACGATCTGCGATCGCAGTCTGGATTTGTGTTCTGCCTCAATAGAGGTGCAGTGAGTTAGAAGAGTTCCAAGCAAGAAACGGTTGCAGATTCAACGATAGAAGTAGAATATATTGCAGCTTTGAAAGCTGCGAAGGAGGCAGTTTGGATCAGAAAGTTTATTTCTGAGCTGGGTGTTGTCCCTAATGCGTCCATTCCAGTGGACCTCTATTGTGATAATAGTGGTACCATTGCGCAAGCCAAGGAGCCTAGGTTGCATCAGAAGTCCAAGCACATACTGTGGTGCTATCACCTAATCCGTGAGATTATAGATAGAGGTGATATGAAGATATGCAAGGTGCACACGGATTTGAACATAGCCGATCCATTGACAAAGCCTCTCTCACAGCCCAAGCATGAGGCACACTTGAGCTCTATGGGTATTAGATACTTGCGTAAGTGAGTCGAGTGTATGTGAGAAGAAGTTAGTTTATCTATGCCGATGTACATTTGGATAATTTGTTATCTTGTTCCTTGAATAAATATCTTTTACATTGATCAGCAAGTTGATGACTTGTTTGTGAGACTCTTTGTGTTATGATGTTGTTCTAAACGATCCCTAATCTTATATCGTCATATGGGACAGTGATGATTTATAGATTAGCACATCTGTCTGATTGATGATCATGTTTCATAGATCATAAACATAGAGATGTCAAATCAGTGATGTGGACTCATGTTGGTGAATATGGAGTTGGATAGACCCACTTTGAGATACTGCTGGGATTGTTATTTTAAAAGTGCCAACAATTGTCATCTCAAATGGTGTACCTGCAGAATCCTTAGACCTGAAATCGTCATTAATTCCAGAATGCATAGTAGCACACTTAGGGGCTTCCAAACGCTATTTCGTAATAGGGTAGTTATAAAGGTTGCTTTCGGGTGTGTCACGAAACATGTCGTAAGATGTGAGCGGTCAAGATGGAATTTATCCCTCCTAAATAATGGGAGAGACGTCTCTGGGCCCCTCGAGGTAGTCAGATTGAAAAGTGCATGGCCATGCCACTATGATCAAAGAGTTGATCATGATTGAATCCACTATTTGATCGTGTGAAGTGTCGAGCTATTAACAAGGGTGGCAAGAATCTCGCCTTGAGCTTGACTGATATCGTGTGGTAAAGGGATTGGTGTGTGAGTATATCAAGGTTCAGAAAGTATGATTTTGACTTTGTATGCTTTCGGGGGTCAATATGTGCTGCTAGGTACCGCTATTGATAGGCAATTCGGAAAGGGTTTCCGGATAGCGGCCGTTTGCATATGAACCTATTGGGTCGCACGCTTAAGGGGATTGGATTTTAAAGCTTGCAAGAATTGGCTCTTGTGCAAGTGGGAGATTGATGGAATTGTGCCCAAGAGATTTCTAGGGGAACCGGAAGTTCTGGCTGAGGGCCGGAAGTTCTGAGTTCTGGAGCATCCGGAAGTTCTAGTTGGACCGAAAGTTCCGGGCTAGCCCCAGTTTCGGTTTTCTGGAAGAGCCAGAAGTTTTGGTTGGACCAGAAGTTCCGAGCCTACCTGGACGAACCGAAAGTTCCGGTTAGACCGGAAGTTTCGGGTCGAAATAAATTCGATACAGAAGATTATTTTCGGATGTTCCGGTTAGAGCCAGAACTTCCGGTCCAGACAAACAGATTAGATATGTTGGGTTTAATACAGATTAAAGGCCCGTGATAGGGCACTATATAAAGAGAGGTGGGGCAAGCACGAAAAGGTTGCTGGTTGTTGCTGCTGTTGCTCCTGGTTGAGAACCCTAGCCACCACCTATGTTCTCTCCTTGATTGCAAGTATTGTGATCTATCACCCCGGATCTCGCGAGTAGTGCTAGCATGCCGGCGCGAGGTGATCCTGTCCCCGGACGTGTGGATACCGTGGAGGCACTACTCTAATAGTGGTGCTCGTCTTCTTTCCGTGGAGATCATCGGATCGTAGGATCGCGTCATCTTCATCGCCGGATCGCTGACAAACGAACAGAGCCGGGAGGAGCAGCTCGAGGATGCGCTTCATCGACTCTACTTCCGCTGCCCGAGCGCGTCTCGAGGCTCAAGGTAACAATCCATGATCTTATTACACGCATGGTTCCTGGGCTAATAGGATAAATTTTTGAAATTAAGCGCTAGCGTAGCCTCCCCATAACCCAACATACTCAAGGGTGGTAGAGCATATATGTGTGATTGATAGGACTGTCAGCAACCATAGAAACATATTTTCTACATATGTGGTTGTTATGGAGAACCTTAGTTAAAAGCATCGAACTATAATAGTTGTAATAGAGAGAAGATTCTAGTATACAATTAGCCATGCAACGACATAGAGGGCTAAACAAGAAGTATTGAAGATCAGGTTTGGCAAAAATAAAGACTTCTATCATAATCTGTCTTTTCTATTGAAGGTCATTTAGAGCCAAAATCTAGGTTTGTGTAGAAGTTGACTTCCCCAGGACAAAGGTCGGCTCCTAGAATTTGTTTAACGAGGGGTGAAAGTCCCTCGACCCTAAGGCCCACCAGGCCAAGGGGGCTGCTTCAAAGGTCATCATCGCAGCTGCTCTAGAGGTCACCGCCGCCTAGACTTGGAGAGTAGAGAAGGATGTCGAAGCCCAATGGCCCGAAGGCTAGGGTTCTTGGAGGTGGACTTCGTCATCTTGACTGCTTCGAAACAGGAAGGCATTCACCAAACTAGGGGTTCTTGTCTCCTCTAATAAGACATGCATTCAAGGCAAAGGGCCTCAAAGGCTAGGACTGAAGATTGTGTTGTATATGTAATTAGTGTTTATGCGTTTATACGGTGTATTACCCAATAACCCCTATATAATTTTATGAACAGTACCAACTTAGTCAGTTATAAGTAGAGGTCACCCTTGTACTTTCCTATTTAGTTTTTCCTATAAATACATGCTCCTTCATAGGGGTATAGGCATCGAATACTTCATATTCAAATTAGCTGAAAACAAATCACTGAACGTAGGGTTGTTGTTTTGGAGGCTCGAACAAGTCTAAACCCTTTGTGTTAATTGCTTTCCAAAGCACACTCGAACTCTGTTGTTGTCTCTTTTTCACTGCTACAACAGAAATAAAAAGATTTTATGATTTGAACAATAGGTTGTCGATGAAGCAATTTGGAGTTTATTTCTTCCTCATTGTGATCCCTTTTTGGTGTTCCTGCTTACATGTCATGCCGTTGAAGCCGTGCATCACTGCCGTCCCTGCCTTTGTTCCAGTCGTACTCTAGGGCTACCATTGCGCCCGCGCGCCATGCAACCATGCCACTAGCCCCTGCGCCAAATCACGTTGCACCGCTCACGTGCAACAGTGCCATTTGCCCCACGCCAGCGTCGCATCCAAGCCGCCCATGTCTTGCCCGCGTCTCGTCACCATACCCACGCTGTGCACGCATAGTTCTGACTATGAGCGCACATCGTCGCTGGCCCACTCATAGCTCCTCACTGCCCTCATTGCTCGTACGCACCATCACTTCCGCGCCGTTGTAGCCATGCTGATGAAGCTTCGCCGCTCCTTTCTCACGCTGCTCTTTGCCAGTGAGGTCACTGTGCCATGCTTCGATCGCCCTTTTTCGCTGAGTCCACACGCCTTGTGGCACTTTCCCCTCCATTCCGATCAGTTAACTCTTGCAATCCCCCATCTCCCCCTCGCTCGCCGTTGGCCAATCTGTCTCGATTTCGTCATGTTTCTGCCGGACCTCCATTGTTGTTGAGCTCGGTACATGATCCCCTCTCCCTCCTCATGGATTATTTGCTCGATTCCAAGCTGTCTAGACCTGCGACTCCGACCTAGCAGCATAGTGCCCTTTTTCCTTTTCTAAGAAATAAACCAGCTAGCCCATTTAAACAATAGCGCACAGTTCCCCTTTCAATCTCAGAAAAAATATAAACCTTTAGAAATTCATATAAAATTCATTTTAACTCCAATTAGCTCCGTTCAAATTTCTAAAAATACAAAATTTAACTTAGCAGAATAAAAATATTTTCATAAACTTTCTTATATGCTTTTATTTATATATTGCTATTTCGCCTGTAGTTGCCAATCCCGAAGACCTGTAGGACTTCAACGCCGAAGACCCGGAATACTTCCTAGACCAAGGCAAGTCTTCCTTTGAACATGCTTGCTTCCACTGTTGTTAAATTTAATTTTGTACAAATGCATGTATAGGATACACGCACACATACACTCAAAATAACGATGATCACCTATGCGATTAAAGTCGATTAAAAACCTAAAACTTGCCGCACTTAGCCTTTCATTGAATGTTGAGTACCCTTGTATTCCTTTGTAAACCATGGTGATTACTATAATTGTGTCCTAATATAGTGATGGAGATATACGTGATCAAACTCATCTTATTACTCAAAATTTCAATCAATGGAAAATGAATGAATCGTGTGGGATAAAATGGGGTTTTGACAAATTATTTTGAAAACGGTACCAAGTACCAATTGTATTGAAGGCAAATGAAAAGAAGGGTGTTTTGAGTAAAACTCACCCTGAGTTGTCACCGCCTTGGACCTGACTTCGCTTGGCATATAAGGACCGATTCCTTGGAAAGAACATCATACACACCAATGTATAACCTTACGGATATAATGGCTCTGCCTCTGGTTAAGTACTTAGAAGATTTAGGATCGCTCGATTGCCGATGGACGTGAAGTCACCGGGTGACTCCGTGATTTGGAAGTCCTAAAGGCACGATGATTTGTGATGAATGTGGAGAAATGGAATGAGGGATTTTGGCGTGAGGTGTTTTGGATCACCTGTGGAACTTCAGGGGAAAGGAGCCGAGGGCTGCCTATTCCTTGGTAATGGACCCATTCAGGTGGCAATGAGTTATCCTACATCGGTTTTAGAAAGACCACGTCATGGACCTCCTCTACTCTACAGGTAGTAGGAGTAATCTCGTGTCGTAAGGGTAAAGTGTACACCTTCTACAGAAGTAAAAGTTGTTCAAACAGTCGTGCCCACAGTCATAGGCGCGTGCCTTAATGGTTGCCCATGCATAGTGTTTGGTTTTGGTTTTGTCAATAAAATAAGTTGTGGGTTGAGAAGCGTTACCAGATTATGCCTCTATAGCGTACGATCAGCCTTCAGGGTTAAGAACAAGCTTATGTAGCTTAGGAAGTTGTATAGCTTTATAGCAAGAGGGTGAGGTCCAACCCTAGAAAGAGAGATGAAATGATGTATAGGATGAACATGATGAATGTTTAGATGGCTAGAGGATAGCGTCCCGCTCGAGCACCCATCCGATTCAGTTTTCAAGATATGGCTCAAGATCACTAACAACTGCCAAAAGACGAGGCTTCTCATGAAAAGGGAGCCCAACATGCACCACAACCCCAACCAGACCTCCCACCACCCCCAATAGTTAACATAGCCTAGCTCATGGCCATTCAGACTCAAGTGCTACAAGGTTTAGCCTAGGGCATTGTAGCCATCCAACAACACCTAGTTCTACACTGGCTCAGCCCCATGGGATAGCAAAACTCATGGAATTCCTTTGTTCCCATCCACCTAAGTTCTTCCAGTTAGTTGAGCCAGTCAAGGCAGATGATTGGCTTAGGGATGTTGAGAGAAAGTTAGAGTTAGTTCAGTACAATTCGGTAGAAAAAGTCTTGTTTGTAGCCTACCAGCTACGAGATTCTACCGCCATTTGGTGGGACAACTTCCGTGCGGCCCATGCCAATGCCACAAATATAGAGTGGGTTGAGTTCTCAGAAGCCTTCAAAGTAACCTTCATACCAGACAGCCTAATAGATCTCAAGAGGGCTGAATTTGATAGATTTTGCCAAGGAGAATCCAACCCGTGAGATCATGTGTATGATCATTGATAAGTGAAGAACAAATTGGTTTGATGTTGATATGATGATGAATAAATTGGTTTTGATTGGTTTTAGTGGTCAGGCACTTTGGTCGAGTTGTTGAGCACTCTTGTCAGGCACTCAGCACTTAGCACTCGAGAAAACTTAGCCCCCAAGAGAATTCAGTTCTCGAGAGAATTCAGCACCCGGGAATTTCAGCCTCGGGATTTTGGATCACTCGGATTTTTGATGTTCGAGTCGAATAATATGCTTTAAATTGTTTATTCAATAAATACACCATGTTTGTGATTGAATGGACTGATTGAGTCAAGTTGGAAAGAACTTGTACTCAGGAAAAGAGTTCTTGGTTTGTTCATGTGCAGGCATTGCTTGAAGGTGAGTTGTGGTCAATGACAAGATTGGAGCTACGCTTGGGGAAAAGCTGAGGTTCAGAACGATCGAGGATGTCATGCGAGATGATCGGGCTAGAGGATACAGCACGTGAAGATGAGGTTTTTATATGGCGTACACAGGATATGTGCGAATATGGAAAGAGAGGTTTCTATATGGCATACGCGGGATGTGTGCGGATATGGAAAGGAGGCAAATTCGGAAGAGATTAAAATTTGAGGATTCATAAGAGATATGGATTCCTAAGTAGATTAGGATTCCAAAAGTTGTTGATTTCGTGGCACATGGTGGCAGCCATGAGGGGTTATAAATAGACTAAAGGGGAGAGCAAAACATGTAATTGAAGAAGAGAGAAAAATTAGGGTTTAGCCTTTTGCTCTTTCATCTAGGACTTTGTTCGTGATTTGACGAGAGGTGCTTTGGATGCACCTTGTAAACACTCTTATGTAATAAAGATTCATCTTCAAGCATCAAAAAGTATGGTATCACGTTCTTTCTTCTAAATGTTCATCGGTTTGCATCGCTTTAGCTTATTCTGTGATTTTGCTTTTACTTGTGATTTAATTCGAATTGATTCATCCAAAACAATGCTAGGACATTAATAAAGAGGTCTGAAAAGTTTTGTTGGTTTATTCCTCGTATTTTAGGAGTAATTAAGGTTTTATTTTTTGGATCAGATCTGCTCTATTTTTATGCTGCTGTAAATCCTGAGGATCATAAATTTTGGTTGGGAACTCGGATTTGAGTGAATCTACTCAAAAAAGTGTTGGATTGAAGTCTAGTTTCTCATGTAAAAATTTCAGATCAATCTGAGTTACGGATCAAAAGTTACGCATATTTTACCGCTGCTTGGTCAGGCTGTTTTCAGTCCTCGGGAGTACCCTCGGGAAATTTGTAGAGCTCTCGGGAAAGTGCTCAAGAAAGCCCTAGGAAAACTTCCTGAGTGCTTGGGAATTTTAGTCTGGTCAGAAATTTTCAGTTTGGTCAGGAATAAGTTTTCTAATTTTGTTTTAGTTGATTTTTTGGGTACTACAACCATTCATCCCCCTCTAGTTACCGTGGTTAGTGTATTTCAATCTTATAATTGGTATCAGAGCCTAGTTTCTATTTTGTTTGGATCTTAACCGATTTAAACAATCACCATGGCATCCGAGAGGTTCTTAACTAAGTCTTATATGAAGAATATGAAGAGCTTAACCATTGTGAAACATGATTCAACTCCTTGTTCAAACTGTTCATTGTTTGAATTGAAACTAAAAGATGCTTATGATAGAGTTAAACTTTTGCAACATGACTTGCATACTCATGAAACATTGTCTTGTTCAAACTATCACAAATAAAAGAGCATTGCTGATGTTTGTAAAAATTATGTTGCTTTGACAAAAGAAGTTGATTATCTGCAAAGATCCTTACAACGTTTTTCAACTGGTAAAAAGAATCTCAACATGTTATTGGATACATCTAAAACAAACACAAATCATAGGAGACTAGGTTTTGATGCTTGTGTTTATTTTACTTCTCATCAACCTACTACAATCAAGGTTGTTCAAAGAGGTAAGATTGAGATTAAACCAGAACCAAAGTAAACAGTTTTTAAATCTGCTGAAACCTTATCAAACTTAGCAACATCAAGTGCAATTGATTCTGCATCTAAAACAACTAAACCTATGAAGTATAATTGTACACATTGTGTAAAACTGTAGGACCGAAAAGGCGACCAGAGGGGGGGTGAATGGGCGCAAATTAAAAACGCAGTGGAAAATACAAATACTCCCAAAACTTCAAACAATGAGAATATCAACCTTGCAAGTGACTCAAGAAAGCTCAGCACAAGATTGTGCGATAAAGATCACACCAGGCAAGCTGATATCTCAAAAACCTCCTCAAAAGCACTCTTCAAGAATAACAACAAGTATTCAACTCAGAACCTCTAA
>KE372835.1:588808-622077 GCA_000418225.1 Zizania latifolia | reverse complement strand
TCGCCGCCATGGTCGCCGCCCCGCCGGCCGTCGGCGCCTCCATGCCGTCCCTCGACTTCAATACCTCTGTGTTCAACAAGGAGAAGGTCTCCCTCGCCGGACACGAGGAGGTCTGCTCTCGTACCCTTTCTCTTTTGGGATTTTTTTTTGCGATTTGTGTAATTCGATGCAATGTTTGTGTCGCAGTATATTGTGAGGGGCGGGAGGAACCTGTTCCCGCTGCTTCCCGAGGCTTTCAAGGGCATCAAGCAGATTGGAGTGGTTGGATGGGGCTCCCAGGTTCGATAAAAATGCTTCCTTTCTTGTCTTAGCAGTTATTTTTCACTGTTTTGTATTCATTTAGAAGGCTGGTGCCAAAATGTTACATTTTGTCAGGATGAGACCCCATTGGTACCCCTTACTGGGCTTTTAGTGGGCTGGACTAATTAGGGGTCAAGCCCAATCGGTGGTTTGTTATAGATAAGACACGTTGAGATATATTAGTAAAGATATCCTTCTAATAGGAACAACTTAGAGATAAACAAGAGTCTGGTTGTAATCTCTAGGAATAGTAAACCAAATAGAGATATATAAGAGTCCGATTGTAATCCCTAGGATATAGTAAACCAAATAGGGATATGATTTTCTGCATGTAATCTCGCCCCGGCACTATATAAGGTGAGTGAAGGACTCCCCGTGGGCATCAAAGCTCAAGCCATCGAGTAGTCACAATCTAGATTTCTATATACATCCAATCTGTAATCTTAAAGCACAGGATGTAGGGATATTATTCTTTGGGAGACCTGAACCTTTATAAATATCTTGGCTTTGTTTATTGAGTCGACCATTTAGCCTAGGATACAACATTTATCTCTGCCCACAAATCACCGTTGAAGGTACCCCGTTGGTGGATTGCTCGGTAAAACACTGACATGTTTATACACTGATAATGTACAGAGAATGTTTCAATGAATGAATTGATGTGACCAATGTAGTGAATGGGGTTGATTTACATGGATTTGTCCTCTACTCAGGTTCAGAACAAGAAAAATCACCTGTATTGGGTATGACAGAGTTACAGTTTCTTTTGCAGGGTCCTGCGCAAGCCCAGAACCTTAGGGATTCACTAGCTGAAGCCAATTCAGACATTGTTGTTAAGGTATTTTTATCTTGTATTTCTCAGTTCTGATGCATGGAACATTTTCTTAATAGTTTGATGCGAAAATCACCGTCTTAACTGCAGTAGCGGCATCTTATCTAATTTTTTGGAGCTTATTAATGTGCACTAGCAACAATTTATCATTCATTGTCATTATGAAAAAAACTATACGCTTTTATATAATTTGGACATGATAATAATTATCCATCATACTTTCTGCCCCTTCCATATGAACTTTGACACTATCCTGTCAGTCCAACATTCTGCCTTATGTTTTCAGATTGGTCTCAGGAAAGGTTCTAAATCATTCGATGAAGCACGTGCAGCTGGTTTTACCGAAGAGAGTGGAACCTTGGGAGATATTTGGGAGACTGTTTCAGGCAGCGACCTTGTGTTGCTGTTAATATCAGATGCTGCACAGGTTTGCTTCATACTCCCTAGCTGCATGGTTTTCACAACTGGGTCTTCTAGTTCTAGTTGTACCTCTACCCATTTACCATTTTCTATATGTTACCATCTCTAGTTATACTTTTGTCTGTTATTCTGCCCTTGTAAAATTCTGCAGGCAGACAACTATGAGAAAATCTTCTCTCACATGAAACCGAACAGTATTCTTGGTTTATCACATGGATTTCTGCTTGGACATTTGCAATCTAGCGGCCTTGATTTCCCAAAAAATATGAGTGTGATTGCTGTATGCCCCAAGGGAATGGGTCCATCAGTTCGGAGGCTATATGTTCAAGGCAAAGAAATTAATGGTGCTGGTATCAACTCTAGCTTTGCCGTTCACCAGGTATGTTGATTTCATTGAAGGCATATTTTTAATTATAGATTTTTTAAAGACATTTCCTTGTATGTTTATGTGCTTTTGTTGCATAGGATGTTGATGGCAGGGCAACTGATGTTGCTCTAGGATGGTCAGTTGCCCTGGGATCTCCCTTCACATTTGCTACTACTCTAGAACAGGAGTACAAGAGTGATATATTTGGGGAGCGAGGTTAGCCTATGTTCCTATATCATTGCATTTGTTGATTGCACTGTAGCTAATCAATTAGTCTACAGGAATTCTGCTGGGTGCTGTTCATGGAATCGTGGAGGCTCTGTTTAGGAGATACACAGAGCAAGGAATGAATGAAGAATTAGCATACAAAAACACTGTCGAGGGCATCACTGGAATTATCTCGAAAACCATCTCAAAGAAGGTACACAACTATTAATGCTTTAGGCATCCCTTTTCGTTTTTAACTTGTAAGAGTATGTTTGTTTTGACCAGGGGATGCTTCAAGTGTACAACTCCTTGACTGTGGAAGGGAAAAAAGAGTTCAACAAGGCTTACAGTGCATCATACTATCCTTGCATGGATATACTCTATGAGTGTTATGAAGATGTCGCCTCTGGAAATGAAATCCGTAGTGTTGTGTTGGCTGGACGGAGGTTTTATGTAAGTTGTTCCTCCTGCCGTTTAGCTCGCCATTTTCTGTTTTGAAATGTTCACTGTTTACTTGTTTAGTCTGGAGTTTCGACAGAAAATAATGTTAGGTAATTATTCATCCACACCATTTTATTGGTTATGCTTTCACAGGATAAGGAAGGCCTTCCTGCTTTCCCTATGGGCAAAATCGATCAAACTCGTATGTGGAAGGTTGGTGAAAAGGTGCGTGCAACTCGACCAGAAGGTGATCTTGGCCCTCTGCATCCCTTCACTGCTGGAGTCTACGTGGCACTGATGATGGCTCAGGTAGGTTCCTTTCCTTCTCCATAGGGACAATTGACAATAGTACACTGTATGCTAACCTGCTTGAATAAAAAATGCTTACTTCCCCTGCTTTGCCATGATGTAGATCGAAGTCCTTAGAAAGAAGGGGCATTCTTACTCAGAGATCATCAATGAGAGCGTCATCGAATCTGTGGACTCGCTGAATCCCTTCATGCATGCTCGTGGAGTGGCATTCATGGTTGACAACTGCTCCACTACTGCTCGGCTGGGATCAAGGAAGTGGGCGCCGCGCTTCGACTACATCTTGACCCAACAAGCCTTCGTGACGGTGGACCAGGACGCCCCGATCAACCAAGACCTCATCAGCAACTTCATGTCCGACCCTGTTCATGGCGCCATTGAAGTATGCGCTGAACTGAGGCCGACCGTTGACATCTCCGTGCCTGCCAACGCTGACTTTGTGCGCCCAGAGCTCCGGCAGTCATCGTAGATTGAGCTAATCTGAGGAGAGTTTGCATCATATTAGAGTGGTCTAAGTATTGCGTCTGTACGTGCGTGCGACTTTCTGAACTTGTGAGCTGCTACTGTCAGGGGACCTGGAACTAGGCCTGAGTATCTTTTTCCCGAATAAAACGAGGCCCGGCTTCTAAATAATAGATTTCTTGTCAGTGTGGTTTTGGTTATGGCGATGTCTACCAGAAACCTGTGTCCAGTAGAGTAAAGACCTTACCAAATCATGTTAACAAAACTGTATTAGACTGGTAAACACAGTTTTCGGTAGCGGTAACCGGTTCGGTTATTACTAAATTTGGCCGGTAACAAACCCCAATGCATGCCACTCCAAACACACTAGTTTGATCGAGTTGCAATTTGCAACTGAAGCAACAGGAAGTAAACACAGCCGAAGGATCGAACAGAAAGCGAACTAGCTGTCAACGCTAGGAACGGCAGGCTGGTAAGCGGCCATGGCGGAGAGGGAGAGGAGCCGTGGTGAGGAAGGGACACGACGAGGGCTTGAAGATGGCTGTGGCACTGCTGGAGGAGTTCGGGCTGCCGCTGGCCGACGTCGTCGAGGTCGGCTTCGTGCGCGCCACCGGCTACATGTGGATCACGCAGCGCAAGATGGTGGAGCACCACTTCAAGATGATCAGCAAGCACGTCAGCTACGACGTCTCGACATCGCCGGCTACGTCAAGGCCAAGGAGCTCATGCTCTGGCCCCACGTCAACGAGATCACCGTCGACGACCCGCCCACCGGCAAGGTCCACTTCAAGAGCCTCGCCGGCGTCACCAAGATGTTCCCCGTCGAGGCCTTCGCCGCCGGCCAGTAGGCAGCACATATATATCTTCGAGTGTGTTCTACATAATACGCGTGCACTCACAGGGTTTCGGCGTTCAGGAGAGCGCATCGATCATTGGATCTTGGTTTGTAGCTTGTTCGATCGGTCTAGATGTTTCTCACGAAAGCTTCCATAAATTGTGATGAATAAAATCTAAGAATGCTGTGTGCAAATTAGTCTTTCCTCCTCATGTTTGATCAAGTAACATACCATCAGCCTCAAATTCCTGTTCTTCTGAAGAAAAAACTTGTGAGAAAACGTGGATGCGTATTCTGTATATTCAGGGTATAAATGGCACTCCTGACATTACAGTGTCGGAGAATTAACGGATGCAGTCAAGCGCATTAATTAATACTGTGGAACAGTTAATGAACAACATCGTTATGGTGTATTTACTCTATACTAGAATTGATTTTAATCATAGATTTTAAAAGTTAAAATAGTAGTTTAATTAATCATATTTTAGGTATAATTATCATTAGAGAATTCACATGCATATATATCTTTCCCCGGCCAGTTGTTGTCTCTATATAACTTATTTTTTGAACAATTTTACACTTTCTGAATTTTACTAACATAAATTAAGATAAAAGTAGAAATCATTTTTAACTTTAGGATGGAAGAAAATCAAAGGTTGAGATTTATTCTATTGCCAGCAACCATAAATTTATTCTAATCAAAATAGATAATCTTTATTTTCTTTTAGTTTGATAACATCAATGTTGTTGTGAGCGACTGTGTTGGTGCGAAAACAACCTTAGCTAGAATTCAGATGGACTCTCTTTGTCAATTCGACTGAGGGCAGAGAGTTATGATCGCTAGCTTGTCTCAGTGAGGAGGTGAATACATGGGAATCGAGTTTAGATAGATTTGGGTCATCGCAAGATGTAACACTCTACTCTTATGTGGTAGACTCTCTTAGAGACGAGAAAAGACCTAAACTTTTGGCAAGGACTAAGTCATATGCCTGCTCTTCCTACTGATGTGCTACTTAGGTTCTTCTCTGCTAGATTTCATATCTTTCTCTCATGGCCATGGTCCTCTCTTTTTATATACGTGGAGGCATCACATCGACCCAACTAAGAATAATACTATAACACTTAAAGCTATATTTAGGAGCCTATAAATAGCTCTCTAGACTCGGACGGATCACGCAATCTTTGAATTTAGATGGTGTAGATCTACTCTTCCTCGGGTATCGTTCCCACCATTCTAGTCGCTTCACCAAGAATAGTTATTATTAGGCCCTTACTTGTTAGAGACTAGGGAGTTGATAGTGACCGATTGAATTCAACGGGTGGCATGATGTTAGGAGTTTTCTTACTGCAAGAAAAAACACCTGAGAGTCCACCCGAGTTTAGAAGGGAAGTTGCTATATGTTGTTCTATCACCTATGTCAGAACTTCATCTATGAAAGTAGATATCCGCCACATCGCCTTAAATAGAAAGATATATGACAATCAAAACAGGAAGGTGGGGTATTACCTTAATGTATTTACCATGTGACAAGTGGATATCTCTTGAACTCCTCATAGCAAGCCTAAGCTTGAGGTGGTTGCTTTGAGCTCAGGGATTCTGCCCTAAGCTAACATCGGGGACTTCCTCCCGAAGTCATTGAGCTTGAGGAAAGACACCTCAGGAGTGGAGCGCTTGAGGACAGTTGAGAGGAGAAATGGTTAGCCCAGGCATTAACAGTCTGTTGCTGAGATCTAGGTAACCTTGATCACTGTAAGAGTAATAGAAATACCTGAGACAGGTCGAACTCGATAACGTCTAGGTTAATCCTTATTGTTCCACCTCTTCAAATATTCTTCCAAGACTTATCTGAATCTAAAGGTTGTAAGCTTGATGATGTGGCACCATATCACCCCTAACCATGCGGGATTGGAAACCTCTAGATGCCGACAGACTAACTTCTCACAACCAACCGTAAATGAGACTTGCAGGTAACTACTACTGGAAAGAGAAAATAACCGCCCGCCCTTGTTAATTAATTGCAAAATGGAGCATACCACGCAATCAAGCATGACTAACTAATAACCTTAATTTGACCGTTCTTTTTTCTGGATACGGTGGGTTCTGTTTCAGGGCTACAAATCCAGTTCGCTATGCGTTAATTACCTCATTCGGTAGTTTGGTTGAAATATAGATTTTAAAAAAACTTTTGTGAGTTGTGAGCAGTGAAAAAACTGTGATACGTGGAAAATCTGTAAAATTATTTGATTAGAGTAAACATGGATTTACTATAGAATAATTCCATGATCTTAACAATAGATTATTTCATAACTCAATTAACATCATATATAATAAACTCATATGACTGATAAATGGATTGGATAGCGTAAACTGTGACGTTATGAAATTTAGAGATAGATAATTTTTATTTTATATTGGCAAAAAGCTGCTGCAGTAAGAAAAATTGATTTTATTTAATACTTATTTGATTCAGCTTTCTAGCTGAGAAGCTGTTAGAAAATCTAACTTACACAGAACGAACAAATGTGAGATTTTTCACACGGCCAATAAGGACCCAATATTATGTTCATAATGGTTCAGAGAGGAGATGGAATGATGTGTTATTCGTATCTTCTATTCCAAATTTACAAAGTAAATAAAAAGGCATTGTAAGATTAAAAGGACAGGACAGAAATGAAAAGGAATAAGCGTGCCAGTTAATTAAGTTATGCCTGCAGAATATATGCTTATTCATGCAGCATCTCAGGCTCTCAGCTGCCGCTCTTTTTCGCGTTGGAGGAGCCTACCTTGTGATCGCCATGATAGCTGGCGTCTCTCCCTGAGCCATACCTATGAGCTCTGTCTTGCTCCGGTGGAGCAGCGACGGCGTCCTTGCCGGTGAGCCTCTGCACGACGGACTTGAACTCGTCGGCGGTGTCGGCCTCCACGTACACCGTCTCGATGATCTTCACCGTCACTGGTTTCGCCTCATCCTCTCCCGACATTGAAGAGACAGGCCGACAGACAGAGAGAAGATGGCGATGGCCGGTTGCTCGAGATTTTTAAAGATGAGAAGAAGATGATGAGCTGCGAGGAAATATATGCAAGAGAGAAGTAGCAAGTGGGTGACGAGCCGTCACTGGCTTTGGAGAGAACCTGAAGGAGACGTCTCATTGAAACAGCACAAGAGCTGGGCATGTATGTAACACAAAAACATTGATCTATTCCATCTCGGTGCTGTTAAATACAACGGTAGATCATGGATGGAATGGCATTGATCTGACTTGCCTTCCCGGAAAACACCTAACTCTATTGAACCAGTCATGAAAGAGCATAAAAAGCTATACTTTCGTCAGAGAACAGAAGATGAACACAGACTAGTACAATCTTGTCTTGTATGTAATCCTAATTTATGAAGGCGACGAAAATTGCATTGGATGACAGCCACACGTGTTAAAGAAACGCATTACGCATGCAGTTGGCAGTGGTGCTTGAATTACAGAGGAAGAAGAGGTCCAGGTAGTTTGCATTGGCGTCTGCTCTTGGGCCCCGTAGTTGACAAGTTATCACGGTCAATATACAATACATCAATTAGATGCTGCTGCTGCGGCTGCTGTTTTTTTTCCCTCAGTCAATACCGTATCCGATCTGGATGCTGTTACGCTGTTTTTAGACCTGTTCAAACTAAAACGTTGCAGGCATATGCAACAAATACCTAACCTAGACATTAACAACCACAACAAGCTGAAGAGATCGCATCGTACACAGCTAAACTTCAAAAGGTTGCTGCCAGGACGCATCTGTCACATGCATGAGAACCAACACTCCCTGCACTCTTCAAGCAGTGCAGCTTCTGCATCTTTGTGAAAATATACAGCAGATTTGAATTTGGAACCCAACTTTGCATTAAACCTGTGTCAGCATCTAGTCTGCTTGGAGTTACGTGAGTAAGAGGGGTTTCGCAAGATTTTTTTTCTCTGAATGGGCAGCGCCAAAAGGCCAATAATGGTTAGAACCACATAACACACGACCGAAGAACCTACGACAGGGTGTTTGCACATCCCAGCTAAAAAAGGAAGAACAACTAAAAAAGCAACTAATATTCATGGTGACAGGGTGTTGGAAGCATCCTGCTTGCATATAACAGGATACTGGGAGTCTTTTCCCTAAAACTACAGTCCTCCATCCTAGACGCCATTCGTGTGCCAATCAAAATCCCATTCCTCATCCTACATGCCATCAAACTGTCAAATGAACAAAAATGCTCCAGTCAGATCCGTGTCATTATGTTCATCCAAAATAAAATTGGCAATATTATCAATATGGTTACCTAGCTAGAATGGCATAAAAACAAAGCAAAGAAAACAAGCATCAAACAAATGGTATTAAACCAAGGTGGAAAGACAAACAGAAATGGTCAGACAATGCATGGCTCAACCATGCCTAATCTAGCAAGATATTGACCTTTGGAAATGACAAGTTGGTGAGACAAACAAAGACAGATTCCAGAAAACCGTATACAAAACCAGGCTGTGTTTAAGAAATTGGTCTGTCAATAATTTGATTCCACAACCAATCAAAGGCTAGTTTAACAACAGCTTTCCAACAAACCACAGACCCATAATTCTTGATTAAGAAACTATTTTCACATATACCACATTTTGTAGCAAAACATACAAGCTATGAATATGTTTTCAGATCAAACATATAATCCTAAGAACCACATACAGGTGTATAAACAAAAAACAGTTTTAACATTTTCACCCTGCTGATGCACTAGCTAGTGGAATGAATAGAAGAATGATCAAAACAATTAGAGTTATGTGCCAATTGATATAGCACTTGAAAAAATATATAATAAGTTGGAGCAAGAATATGCAAATCAATGTGCTTGGAGGTAAAGTACGGTAGACGGCAGTGGAATGTTTAATTTTATTGAAACTTGGCACAAGGACCTTTATATTACCGATGATCCAGGATCCCCATTAAGTACAATATCTTTCTTTACTGGCTGTTCAGAAGCTCTTGAACCCTTTGTGTCACCCTAAAAGACAAACAAGTAAATTGAGTAAACCTGCATTACCAAAACTTAAAAGATCAACAAATAATACGACATTGAAAATACCTCAGTCTTCAATACCATCAAGGATGATCAACAGTCATTGTTTGTTATTCATGCAAGAAGGAAAAAATAACTATCAGTACACATAAAAGTGTATGTATAATATGGAAAAGAAAAAAGGTAATTCTGTACATAAATAGCTGTTTGGGGGACAATGCTACCAAAAGAACTGGAATAAAGTACATGTAGATGACACGTAATTGTTTTATATCTCACCAATCAATTGCAAAAAATATATACAGATGAAATAAAACAGTGTTGGTCCTGCACTAACGTTCAGTTCAGCAATATCTTTCTTCAGCACAAATGTAGTTGGTAATCTGACAATTACAAAATTGCATTAGTGATCAGCAGATTTGTAGCTTAATGGGCATGAAACAAAATTACAGTCCTTGTTAACCTGGCCAGTCCGCCATCAGCAAGCGTCCAGATGGAAAACTAGGGCTGTTTTAGTTGAAATAATTCAAAATGTGTCACCTCATTGTCAGCAAGTACAAGGAAAAATCCACCTTTACAGTGCATGTTTTGGACCTAGAAATCTTGGGTGGTTTACATTCCACCAATACCTTCAACGAAACTATTGTTGGCAACTCGATCAACCACAGATCGACTTGGAGTGGATCAACCCATGTGACAGACCAAGTAATACTAAAGTCAAGGCATTAATGAGTGTCTACTTTTGTATGAATCATACACAACCCAACCAATGCACAAACCATATCAGCATCAGTACACCCAAATACCCTTATGCCATTCTTTTCTATCAAAAGCAAAAAATGTAGGACCCTACATACATGAGGACATGAGGTGAACCAACATCGGGCCTTGACCTCCCACGTAAGTACTTCCTCGTACTTCCTCCGTTTCAAAATATAAATTATTTTAGTCTTATCTAAATTCATTTATAAATTAATAAATCTAGATACATATATAAAACATAAACATTGATCTATTCATAAATTTAAGCAAAGCTAGAATGACTTAAATTATGAAAGTGAGGAAGTATACAGGAAACACCCTCGAGGGGAGAGAGAAATAATACCTCCCGGTAGAGCTTGAGGTAGAGCTTAAGGGGCTCGACGTAGTCCTCAAATCCGAGCGTGCCCATGGACCAGATCAGGTCGTCCCCGTTGATGGTCTTCCGTTTCTCCTTTAGGCACTTGTCACTTGCTCTACAGGGATCACACAGAACAACGACGACTGTCAGGCATCTGAGTGGCAGGCGCGTGAGAGAAAGCGCCACTGCCACTCCGAACTGGATCGGATCAAGCAGACTCTTTTGCACCGATCAAATCATCAAACTTAAAGCATAGGCAGGGATACACTCACTCGCTGGTGATGAAGCTGATGAACTCGGAGACGCACTCCTGAACGGACTCCTTGGCGTCCTTGGCGATCTTACCGTTCTCCGGCACGGCGCGGCGCATGATGCGGCCGATGTTGGCGATCGGCAGGTAGCGGTCCTGCTCCTTCCCTGCCCCGCCGCCGTTCTCCCCCGCGTCGAACGCTTCCGACATCCCTAGTCCTGGCAGCCATGGGAGGCGAGGCGGTGACAACCGAGAAGAGCGTTCGCGTCAGGGGGAGAGGAAGCAGCCGCAGGCTTTGCTTACCTTTTTTGAGGCGGACGGAGATGGCGGAGGGGATCAGCGCCGTTGGTTGCCGCGCGAGGAGGACGCGAGCGGCCGCCGGATCTGGAGCGGTGTTTGGGAAGCCGGTGGAGAGGATGCTGCCTGATTGATTCCAACGCCCCTGCTCTTTTTCATCTTCCCCCTCCTCTTTTCCACTTTTATAATAATCTCTCTGACTCTCGCCTTTTCGATGGGCCTAAAGCCCATCTGCGAATCGCTCTGCTCCAGCTGCTGTTCGTCGTCGTCTCAACGGACCAACTGGGCCGTCAATGGAGAATACACCTCTGTTGCTACCCTGCTACTCTCCTAACCTGTTTTTCTCTCCTTCCTGCGACGCAGAGAACGTGCACCTACGTACTCAGTTTGACGTCGGCGGAGAGAAGGGCCGGTACGGTGTCGCCGACACTTGTGTTCACCGATCGCCATCGCCTGGGATGCTGCTGTCGAGGAGCTGTAGTGCAGGTATGTGACACCGGTGACAGGCTCCGCCCCTGTTTTAGTGTTTCTCTACATGGCGACAGGTGGTGGATCGTCAGTCGTCAGCGGCATGGGGAGCCGCAGATGCGTCGCTCGGTCGCTGTGCCGACCTTGCGAAGCGCGTGTCTTCGTTTTTGACTTGTGACATCCTAATTAACTGCGCAAAATTATGTACTCTAGCTATAGTTAGTTAGCTTCATGTTTGTCAGGATTCAGGAAGGTATAGGCTCAATTAACTATTGCGTGATCGATAGTTTTCTTAATTTTCAGCGTTAGTTGTGAGATATAGATAATATTGTTCTGTGACTGAGCAAGTGAGCATGGCCACGGTAGGCACATGTACACTGGAGCTGGACAGAAAACAACGCTCTACACGATGGACATTGACGTGATCACGATCGATGCGACTGTTGCAGTTTGAGAGACTTGGAGTGACTGGCACCGTTGCAGG
Source organism: Zizania latifolia (assembly GCA_000418225.1). Taxonomy (NCBI): domain Eukaryota; kingdom Viridiplantae; phylum Streptophyta; class Magnoliopsida; order Poales; family Poaceae; genus Zizania; species Zizania latifolia. The sequence continues at coordinate 610,249 of KE372835.1, read as the reverse complement.
ATGCTTTTCACGCACCTGCTCCGTACGCCCACGATCATATGTAGTATTAAGGGCGCGATCGATCGCTACTGCTAGAACGAAGTAAATGTCCGTCCTGTCAGACCACTGATCGAGCGAGCGTCCAATCCTGCAGACCAATCTCGGCCGAGACGCGCAAACCAACGTCAGATTTCTAATTTCACCTGACCCTGTATGGCGTATGGATGGCAAATTGGCAATTCACTGCTGGAATTTCGGAATTTTGGTTACACCCCATAAATATTTTAGAAATTCTTAAATAAATCTCAAAGGTCTATATTAGGAGTCAGAGGTCGGCCTGCAGGGATCGACACTCGACACTCGACACTCGACACTCGGGAGTCGGCACTCGGCACTCGGGAGTCAAGGGTCGGCACTCAAGACTCTGGCGGTCAGCAGTCAGGACTCAGGGGGTCAGCTAGCCGAGCCTGACCCCATGTCCACCGAAAACCAACTCTCCGTCTTGCGGGGATTCAGTTCTCTTTGGCCGTTCTGATCTTTTGGGAACTTGACGGATTTTACGGGATATGGAAACTAACTCGATTTAGATCGTGATCGCGACACGAGATCGTGTTACTCCGATATAAATACCCATATGTCTGGCCAGTTCCATATGTGTGTGATAGAAGAGACACAACAGATTAGATCAGAACAGAACGATTTGCCTCTCCTCTCTGTTGCATTACCGCTGTAGTCTACTTCATCCATTTCTCTGACGTGCACCGGGAGAGGGCGAATAAGGTTTTTGGGAAACGCTCCGCGCGACTGCTCACGTCCGTCACCACGGCTCATCTTTCGTCCACGTCAACCGTCGGTCGCCATTGGGTACTGCGATCCGACACCAACAGGAGCAACTCTGCACCGACTGTGGCTTCGTCTTCGGCTACCGTACAGTACGTGCACTACTTTACTGTTCGGTTATTGATCATGTTTTATAAAACTATGATTACTATGTTCAAGTTTACTAGTGTATTAGATGTGTACACACTAGTTCTTGCGGATATCATGATTTATCTATTTTAGAAATTAATCTCACAATTGTCTAATATTTCAATAATCCAAAAACCTTATTTTAGGCAACCTGCATTTTATTCAATGGCTGGTTTTGCGGATGTACTGAGGCCGGAAAATTTTTTTGGTGTGCATTTTAAGAGATGGCAAGCAAAGGTCCATCTCTGGCTTACTGCTATGAATGTATAGAAAGCGAGACTTGGCAAACCTGAGGGCGAACTTTCTGCTGATGAGCAAAAGAAATTCGCTAAGGCCAATAATCTCTTCGTGGGATGTATTCTAAGCATGCTCTCTGATCGTCTGTGTGATGTTTACATCACTGTGACAGATGCGAAAGAATTGTGGGATGCTCTGATAGCAAAATATGATGCATCAGACGCAGGCAGTGAACTATACCTTATGGAGAGTTTCCATGACTATAGAATGGTGAATAACCGTTCTGTGGTAGAACGAGCTCATGAGGTTGTGTGCATTGTCAAGGAACTTGACCTCGTCAAGTGTCCTCTACCCGATAAGTTTATGGCTGGTTGCATAATCGCAAAGTTACCTTCTACATAGAGAAACTTTGCCACTACTCTAAAACATCAGAGACAAGAGATATCAATTAAAAACTTGATAGCGTCTCTTGATGTTGAAGAGAAAGCTCAGACAAAGGACGCTTCTAAGAAAAGAGGCGAGGGCCAGTCTAACGCCAACTTGGTGCAGAAATCCCCACATAGCAAGAGCAAATGGAAAAATAAGCCTAACAAGGTGATAAAGACCACTATCTTTAAGAAGAAGAAGAAAAATAAAGCCGAGTTGAATTTTCACTTGCGGTGAACTGGGACATTTCTACAAAGATTATCTAGATCGCACAGACCGCAAAGGGTAGAGGGCTAAGAATGTTAACATGATGATCATCGGCAATACTGAGGATGGGTATGGTAATCTACCTACTGTTCTATCAGTCTTTCAAACTACTAGCTGGTGGTTTGATATAGGTGCCAATGTTCATATGTGTGCTGACATCTCTATGTTTTCTTCTTACCAGGCTGTCCAGGTTTCTTTTGTCCTAATAGGGAATGGGTCACATGCTTCTGTTCATGGTGTTGGCATGGTAGATCTGAAGTTTACTTCAGAAAAGATCGTGCAGCATGTTCCTATTATCAATAAGAATTTTGTTAGTGGTTCCATTCTATGTAAGGACGGGTTTAAGGTAGTCTTAGAGTCCAATAAATTAGTCTTGTCGAAATATGGATAATTTATTGGTAAGGGTTTCTAGAGGAATCGGAAGTTTCGGGCCAGCTCTAGTTTCAGTTTTTGGAGGAACCGAAAGTTCCGGTTTGACCGAAAGTTCCAGGCCTGCTTGAAAAGTGAATTCTAGATGAACCGTAAGTTCTGGTTGGACCGAAAATTCTGGGTCAGGATAAATTCGATACAGAATATTATTTTTGAAAGTTCCAGGCATGGACCAGAACTTCTCGGCTAGACGAACAGATTAGATCTGTTGGGCTTTAATACTGATTAAAGGCCAATGTGAGGTCACTATATAAGGAGAGGAGGGGCTAGGACGAAAAGGCTGCTGCTGGTTGTTGCTTTGACCTAACCCTGGCCACCACCTCTCCTGGCTACACCGATTGTAGCCGTCTCTCCCCTAACTTCCCGCGTGGTACTAGCATACTGGCGTAAAGTGATCCCGTCTCTGTATGTGTGGATACCGTAGAGGCACCGCTGATATTGCGGTGATGATCTTTCCGTGGAGATCACCGGACTACATCGTCTTCATCGTCGACAAACGACGAAACTGAGCGGAGCCGATCGAGAACACGCTTCATCAACTCTACTTTCGCTGCCCTAGCATGTTTCGTGGCTACAGGTAATGATCTATGATCCCAATACACGCATGGTTCCTAGGCGAACGGGGTAAAAATTTTGAATTTAATGCTAGCGTAGCCTCCCCATAACCCAACAGTGGTATCAAACCCTACGTGCATAGTGTTTGATCTAGATCGATCACATATAGGTGATATATGGTGGAAATAGATTAGATCTATTAGTTTTGCGTCGGATTTTTGGAAGTTCCGGGTGTGACTCGAAAGTTTCGGGCCAAAATAAATCCGACACAGAAGGTTGATTTCGAAAGTTCCGGGTTTGACTCGGAAGTTCTGGGCCCTTCGATCGGAAGTTCTGGGCTTTTGAGCCGGAAGTTCCGGGTCTTGTTCAGTCACGTGTAGAGTCTACACCTAACTTATTTTTGCAGAGAATATTGTGACTGGTATGGCCTTGTGATGTATATGATGCATACATGTAATTTTTATGGTCTGTGTGTCATGGTTAATTGCAGCCCAAGGCTGTTCTATTGTTGTACGACCTACGAGTCGACATGTGATGTTTTTCCTTATGTAATTAGTATAGTGCTATTAGTTATAATAGACTGATACAAGATCATAGAGGCTTAAAGCGTGATGACCCGAAGAACAGAAACCATGGAGATGGAGATCACCATGTGAAAAGAGCCATACAATGTCACAGTTGATATGATTGCCTGTGATGTTCATTTATGTTCCTGTCATACTATTTGTTTCATGTTTTCGTGTGCGGTAGGCATCGTTACCATGTTAGAATAGTTTCCCTCAGAAAAGTAAGAGTCTTTGATGCCCTTTCCAATAGCTGCACCTTCAAAGGTTTTGATCATTGCATGGTAGGTCTGCTAAAGCAGGGTGCCATCTTTTATCTTAATCAGTTAGGGTGGATGTCGGACAACCACATGCATAGTATTGGTTTACTTAATAAAGCTATTAAAACGATTTTAGGCTTTAGGGCATAGAGTTGGGTGTCGAGGCATTGGATGCCACCCCAACGAACAAGAGTCATATAGGGATGTGATTAGCAAGTTATTGCTTACCTATATCACTAATCTTCTAGCACTGATGCCAAAGGTCACTAGGAGTTAGTTGAATATGGATCTTGTCCCACTATATGTCGTTAGAGAGAAAACGATCATTTTACATATAGTGGAGCTTCTTTTATTTAATAAAAGATTCACATAGCATAGAACTAAACCTTGCATTTTTGTTGTAGATCATGGCACCTACTGCTAAGAACACTTCCACTTTTAATTTGCAATCAATTCTTGAAAAGGAAAAGCTTACTGGAACAAACTTATTGACTAGTATAGAAACTTAAGAATTGTTCTCATACAAGAGAAAAAAGGTATATGTTCTAGAGGAGCCCCATCCTGATGAACCAAAAGATGATGCATTTGCCGTGGATCGGCGGATTTATGAGAAGCACGCCAATGATTTAATTGATGTTAGCTGTCTCATGCTTGCCTGTATGTCCTCTGAGCTCCAGAAGCAATATGAGGACAGGGATACCTACGATATGATCGTGGGACACAAAGACATGTTTAAGAACCAAGCACGGATTAAGAGGTACAACATCTCAAAGTCTTTGTTTGCGTGCAGATTGGCAGAAGGCAGCCCAGTTAGTCCTCATGTGATCAAGATGATTGGTTACATTGAGATCCTTGAAAAACTTGGTTTTCCCCTTGACCAAGATTTGGCCACGGATGTGATTCTCCAGTCACTCCTTATGAGCTTCGAGCTATTCATTTTGAATTTTCATATGAAGAGCATGAAGAAAAGCATGGCTGAATTGCATGGGATGCAAAAGACTGCTGAGGATAGCATTAAAAAGAATTCTAGTCATGTGATGATGGTTTAGAAGGATAGCAAGAAGAGAAAACGTAAGGGAAAGGCTAAAGCTTCAGATGTGATCTTGAGCTCTAAGTCTAAACCAGCTAGAAAGTCCAAGACTGGCCCTGCTACTTCTAACACTTGCCACCACTGCCATAAGACTGGTCATTGGCGGAGGAATTGCAAGTTGTACTTGGAAGAACTCAAGAAAAAGAATGTACATGTGATTCATGGGTATTTGATACCGGATCAATGATTCATACTTGTAAATCGTTGCAGGGACTGAATAGGATAAGAAAGTACGTAAGAGGTGAATTGGATGTTCGCGTCGGCAATGGTGCAAAGGTTGCTGCGTTGGCCGTCGGCGTTTATTCTTTATCGCTACCATCAGGATTAGTTTTGAAATTAAATAATTGTTATTTCATTCCTACCTTGGACAGAAACATTATCTCTTCTTCATGTTTAGAGGAAGACGATTTTAAATTCGTAATAAAGAACAAGTGTTGTTTGATATTTTTGGATGGTATGCTCTATGGTGTTTGTCCATTGTTAAATGGCTTATATATTCTGAATCTTGAGGATACACATGTTTATAACGTTAATACTAAGAAGCCTCGGCTTAATGATTTAAATCCTACCTATGTTTAACATTATCGTTTATGTCATATAAATGAGTAACGTATGCAGAAGCTCCATAAAGATGGGTTTTTGGAGTCATTTGATTTCGAATCGTTTGACACATGTGAGTCTTGTTTACTTGGCAAAATGACTAAAACACCTTTCACTGGTCAAAATGAGAGGGCAAATGAATTATTGGCCATTGTACATACTGATATATGTGGACCAATGAGTTCTACTGTCAGAGGTGGTTTTCAGTACTTCATTACTTTTACCAATGACTTTAGTAGATTTGGTTACATCTACTTAATGAGACATAAGTCGGAATCCTTTGAATAGTTCAAGGAGTTGCAGAATAACGTACAAAATCATATAGACAAGATAATTAAATTTCTGCGATCGGATTGTGGAGGTGAATATTTGAGCCATGAGTTTATTGATCATCTAAAGCGATTGTGGGACCAGACTCTAAGAAATGGCTTGGAGCCATAAGATCCGAGTTAGAATCCATGCGAGAGAATCAAGTTTGGAACTTGGTCGATCCACCTGATGGTGTCAAAACTATCGAGGATAAATAGATTTTTAAGAAAAAGATAGACGTTGATGGAAATTGAATAAACCAGAACTTCAGTGGATTGTTGGAATATTAGGCAATTGTGAGTTTAATTTCCTAAATAGATAAATCATGATATCCGCAAGAACTAGCGTGTACACATCTAACACACTAGTAAACTTGAACATAGTAATCATAGTTTCGTAAAACATGATCAATAACCGAACAGTAAAGTAGTGCACGTACCGTATGGTAGCCGAAGACGAAGCCACAGTCGGTACAGAGTTGCTCCTGTTAGTGTTGGATCAAAGTATCCAACGGTAACCGATGGTAGACGTGGACGAAAGACACGTCGTGGTGACGGACGTGAGCAGTCGCACTGAGCGCTTCCTAAAAACCTTATTCGCCCTCTCGCGGTATAGGATCACATGAGCGAGAGGTTTCGGAGACCTGCTCTCCCTCTCGCCGGTGCACGCCGGAGAAAGGGATGAGGTAGACTACGGTGGCAGCGCAATAGAGAGGAGAGGCAAATTGATCTGTTCTGATTTAATCTGTTGTGTCTCTTCTATCACACACATATGAAACCGGCCAGATAGACGGGTATTTATATGGGAGTAACACGATCTCGTGTCACGATCACGATCTAAATTGAGTTGGTTTCCATATCCCGTAAAATCCGCCAAGTTCTCAAAAGATTGGAACGGCCAAAGGGAACTGAATCCCCGCAAGACGGAGAGTTGGTTTTCGGTGGACATGGGGTTAGGCTCAGCTATTTGACCCCCCGAGTCCTGACTGCTGACCGCCTAAGTCCTGACTGCTGATCGCTAGAGTCCTGAGTGCCGACCCTCGACTCCTGAGTCCCGAGTGCCGACTCTCGAGTGCCGAGTGCCGAGTGCCGACCCCTCCAGGCTGACCCCCAACTCCCGATATGGACCTTTGAGATTTATTTAGGAATTTCTGAAATATTTATGTGGGTGTAACCCAAAATTCTAGCAATCCCCCACCAGATCTCAAATGCCAATTTAGAGTTTTGCTTGTTTCTCTCTGTTGTTTGATATACCAGCGTTTCAGCGAGGACTATTAAGTTGAACTCCCGCCTTGATCTTCAAGCTACACTCATACACAACTTGAACAATGGACTATGACTTGAATTGTAAGTTTTCTGTGAACAAGTTTCACTCAAAGTTATAACTAGTACCTAAATGCTAGTATCCTACCCCACAGGTGGAGCATATGCGTCGTATTCCCTGGTCTCATAATGAGCTTACTAGAGATTGCCCAAGTCTCGTAGACTACGACGTTAAATAGTCAGGCTCATATATGTGTATTCTTTAAAGAATGCTCTATAGGGTAGCATCTTCGCTAATTAAAGTCAACAGAATACATTAAGACATAAAGCAAACCTGCCTTACAAGAGCTGAGAGTATTGCATCTTCACTAAGAAAGGGTTAGTAATAGAAATTACTCTCCTCAGTTAACCAATAGCTTGTTTTTCTCAGGTCCTAATTCACGGGATATCTGATCACATAGGTTGGGTTACCACTATAGCAACTCATATGGGTCTCACACCCATCTCTCTCGATACATTTTCTATCACATTCCGTGATAGCCCTTTTGTAAAGGGATCTGCTAGGTTTTTGTCTGTTTGAATATAAGTCACACTTATTACTCCAGAGTTTCTCAACTTCCTGACAGACTTTAATCGTCTTTTAACGTGTCTTGATGACTTCGCATTATTCTTAGCGCTATTCACTTTGACTATCACAGTTTGATTGTCATAGTTCATAAGGATAGCCGGCACTGGTTTTTCAACCACAGGCAAGTCCATCAATAGTTCACGCATCCACTCTGTCTCTACAGTTGCTGTGTCTAAAACAGTGAGTTTTGCTTCCATGGTTGACCTCATCAAAATGGTCTGTTTGCAAGACCTCCATGATATCACACCACCTCCAAGGGTAAACACATACCCAGTCGTGGCATAAAGCTCATTAGCATCAGATATCCAGTTGGAATCACTATATCCCTCAAGCCTTGCGGGTTGCCTAGAATAGTGAATCACATAACTCATAGTACCTACTAAGTAGCGCATAACCCTTTCAAGTGCATGCCAGTGATTACTACCCAGGTTAGACATGAACCTACTTAATTTGCTCACAGCAAATGATATGTCGGATCTCGTTACGCTAGCTAGGTACATGAGTGAACCGATTATCTGAGAGTATCTAAGTTGATCTTGAGCAATTTTCTTGTTCTTTCGAAGTATCACACTAGGATCACAAGGTGTTGGAGAAGGCTTGCTGTCTTTATAGCCGAAACGGCTCAAGACCTTCTCAACATAATGGGATTGCGAAAGTGTAATCCTATTCTCGCCCTTAATTAATTTAATGTTTAGAATTACATCAGCTTCTCCCAGATCTTTCATATCAAAACTCTTTAATAGAAAAGACTTGACTTCATTGATCACATCAATGTTTGTGCCAAAGATCAATATATCATCGACATACAAATATAATATAACTTCTTCGCCCCCACCATGTCGATAGTATACACATCTATCGGCCTCATTTATGACAAAGCCCACAGAAGTTAAAGTTCTGTCGAACTTATCATGCCACTGCTTAGGCGCTTGTTTCAGGCCATACAAAGACTTTAATAGTTTACACACCTTGCTCTCTTGACCCTTCACTATAAACCCATCAGGCTGATCTATGTAGATCTCCTCATCCAACTCTCTATTTAGGAAAGCTGTCTTTACATCTATTTGATGAACGATAAGACCATATGACGCAACCAAGGAAAGTAATGCTCTGATAGTGGTCAGTCTAGCGACAGGTGAATAAGTATTAAAAAAGTCTTCGTCTTCTTTTTGTGTATAACCTTTGGCCACAAGCCGAGCCTTGTACTTCTCAATAGATAAACGTATTCACATAGCATAGAGCTAAACGTCTTTGTTTGTGTGCAGCTTAGCGGAAGGCACCCTAGTCAGTCCTCATGTGATCAAGATGATTGGTTACATTGATAACCTAGAAAAACTTGGTTTTCCCCTTGACCAAGATTTGGCCACGGATGTGATTCTCCAGTCGCTCCCTATGAGCTTCGAGCCGTTCATTTTAATTTTTCATATGAACAGCATGGAGAAAAGCATGACTGAATTGTATGGGATGCAAAAGACTGCTGAGGATAGCATTAAAAAGAATTGTAGTCATGTGATGATGGTTCAGAAGGATAGCAGGAAGAGAAAACGCAAGAAAAAGGCTAAAGCTTCAGATGTGATCTCGAGCTCGAAGTCTAAACTAGCTGGAAAGTCCAACACTGGCCCTGCTACGTCTGATACTTGCCACCACTGCCATAAGACTGGTCATTGGTGGAGGAATTGCATGTTGTATTTGAAAGAACTCAAGAAAAAGAAAGGAAGTGTGACTTCTACTTCAAGATAAATGTTATTGAAATTAATCTTGCTACTCATCCAAGTGATTCATGAGTATTTGATACCGGATCAATGATTCATACTTATAAATCATTGTAGGGACTGAATAGGATAAGGAAGTGTGCAAGAGGCGAATTAGATATCCACGTCGGCAATGGTGCAAAAGTTGCTGCGTTGGCCGTCGGCGTTTATTTTTTGTCGCTGCCCTCAGGATTAGTTTTGGAATTCAATAATTGTTATTTCATTCTTGCCTTGGATAGAAACATTATCTCTTCGTCATGTTTAGAGGAATACGGTTTTGAATTGGTAATAAAGAATAAGTGTTATTCAATATTTTCGGATGGTATGCTCTATAGTGTTTGTCCATTGTTGAATGGCTTATATATTATGAATCTTGTGGATACACATGTTTATAACGTTAATACTAAGAAGCATCAGCTTAATGATTTAAATCCTACCTATGTTTGGCATTGTCGTTTAGGTCCTATAAATGAGAAGCGCATACAGAAGCTCCATAAAGATGGTCTTTTGGATTCATTTGATTTCGAATCGTTTGACACATGTGAATCTTGTTTACTTGGCAAAATGACTAGGACACCTTTCACTGGTCAAAGTGAGAGGGCAAATGAATTGTTGGCCATTGTACATACTGATATATGTGGACCAATGAGTTCTACTACTAGAGGTGGTTTTCAGTACTTTATTACTTTTACCAACGACTTTAGTAGATTTGGTTACATCTACTTAATGAGGCATAAGTCGGAATCCTCTGAAAAGTTCAAGAAGTTCTAGAATGAAGTATAAAATCATATAGGTAAGACAATTAAATTTCTGCGATCGGATCGTGGAGGTGAATATTTGAGCCATGAGTTAGTTGATCATCTAAAGCAATGTGGAATTATTCCACAGCTTACTCAACCGAGAACGCCTCAATGGAATAGGGTGTCCGAGCGGAGGAACCGGACTTTGTTAGACATGGTCTGGTCAATGATGAGTCAATCTGATCTTCCATTGTCCTTTTGGAGATTTGCTCTAGAAACTGCTGCTTTCACATTAAACAGCATTTCATCTAAATCTATAGAGAGGACACCATATGAGATATAGATTGGGAAGCATCTCGGGTTGTCTTTTTTAAAGATATGGGGTTGTGAAGCCTATGTAAAATGTTTGACGTCTGATAAGCTCACTCCCAAATCTGATAAAGAGTTTATCGTCTAGAATGGCAAAGTGTTTATCGTCTAGAATGGTGTCTTTCTTAATAAAGAGTTTCTCTCGAAAGGAGTTAGTGGGAGCACGGTGCGACTCGAAGAGATTCGAGAACCACTAGGAAGTGTTTCAGCTCCTATTGAACCACAACTTGATATGCAAGATGTTGCAGAACCTGTTGTCGAGACACTAGCCCCACATCGGTCGGAAAGGGTTAGTCGTCCACCCGAGCGGTTTGCGTTTCTAACCATAGGGCAGCATGGCATATTATTGTTGGACAATGATGAACCTAATACCTACTCGAAAGCGGTGATGGGACCAGACTCTAAGAAATGGCTGTGAGCCATAAGATCCAAGTTAGAATCCATGCGAGAGAATCAAGTTTAGAACTTGGCCGATCCACCTGATGGTGTCAAAACTATCGAGTGTAAATGGATTTTTAAGAAAAAGATAGACGTTGATGGAAATGTTCACATCTATAAGGCACGATTGGTGGCGAAATGTTTCAGGCAAAATCAAGGTGTTGATTATGATAAAACGTTTTCGCCCGTCGCAATGCTAAAGTCTATCCGGATCATCCTAGCGATTGCCGCATATTATGACTATGAGATATGGCAAATGGATGTCAAAACGGCTTTCCTTAATGTAAACCTAAGTGAGGATGTGTACATGACACAGCCTGAAGGTTTTAACGATCCAAAGAATGCTGGGAAAATTTGCAAGCTGCAAAGGTCCATTTATGGGCTAAAGCAAGCTTCTCAGAGTTGGAATCTTCATTTTGATGAAGTGATCAAAGGGTTTGGTTTCATCAAGAATGAAAAAGAGCCTTGTCTTTACAAAAAGGCTAGTGGGAGCGCATTTGTATTTCTGCTCTTATATGTAGATGACATATTATTGATCGAAAATGATATTCCAATGCTTGATGCTGTCAAATCTTCTTTGAGGAAAAGTTTCTCAATAAAAGATCTTGGAGAGGCAGCATTATTTTGGGCATAAAGATCTATAGAGATAGGTCAAGAAGGCTAATTGGATTAAGCCAAAGCATGTACATTGATAAGGTATTGAAACGGTTCAATATGCTGAATTCCATGAAAGGTTTTCTGCCAATGTCATATGGTATTACGTTCAGCAAGAGTTAGTGTCCTTCGACACCTGATTAACTAGAGAAGATGAGTGTGATCCCGTATGCGTCCGCAGTCAGGTCCATCATGTATGCCATGCTTTGTACATGCCCAGATGTTTCCTATGCTCTAAGTGTTACGAGCAGATACCAATCAAACCTGGGTGAATGTCACTGGACGATAGTAAAGAGTGTCCTTAAGTATTTGAGAAGAACTAAGGACATGTTCCTAGTCTACGGAGGTGCGGAGGAGCTCGTTGTAAATAGTTACACCGATGCAAGGTTCCAAACCGATAAGGACGATTCGCGATCGCAATCTGGATTTATGTTTTGTCTCAATGGAGGCGCAGTGAGTTGAAAGAGTTCTAAGCAAGAAACGGTTACAGAATCAACAAAGGAGGCTGATTACATTGCAGCTTCCACTACCATAGGAATGGTATTTAGTGACGGAGCTTTACTAATGGATCAAAGACGTGTGTTGGTAATACAGTTGTAGTGACGGACTATTTTACACGTGTCAGTAATACTGTATTATTAGTGATGGGTCTAAGTCTGACCCGTCACTAAAAATAGGGCACTTCCCTTAGTAACGGTTTATAGTATGACCCGTCACTAAAGAGGTCCCTTATAGTGACGGGTTATGTTGTCACCCGTCACTAAAGAGGAGCACCTCCATTAGTGACAGGTCGCAGTACCACCCGTCACTAGAGGATGTAACCTATAGTGACGCGTGTTGTTTTACCCACGTCACTAAAGTGCCCGCAACCCTAATGCCACCGTTAGTGAAGTCTTTTTAGAGATAACCGTCAGTGATGACAAGTATTTAAGGACCTCAGACACATAGCTCCGCACTTATTGCTCCCAACCGTCGCCGACTTCCACCCTTGTCCCGTAACTGCTGACCGGCCGCAGTTAAGTCCCCAGCCACCGGGCAGTGACCACACTGTAGCTGCACGCGCGTGCCTGTGATGGCGACCTGCACTATTACGTGCTCTGGTGCACCGCCCCCTACCGCAGCTAGCACCAACATCCGATCGAAGGTATATTTTTTCTCCAATTTTAATCCGTCTATCTTATTTTTGTTCAACAAAGTAAAATAATTATTAGAGTCACACAACCGATTACGTCGTCTCCCGTTCGGGAGTGTTGGATTATAAATATGACCGAGCAACTGGTCATATTTATAGGAAGACGCTCCCGAATTGTCCATGCACTTTGGATAGTCCGGGGATGTGCGGCTCGCGTAGCTGGACCACGTGGTCCCGTACGGTTCTAGAGAGAGTTTCAGTGGTATCTCCCTAGTGTTCTCCGGATACACAATCCTCTCGACCCTAAGTCGAGACGTGTATTTGGAGAACAGCGGGGGAATGCTACCAAAATTCTCTCTGGAACCATACGGGACGACGGGGCCCAGCTACGCGGGCCGCACATCCCCGGATGGGATTTAGGACCTATCCTTGCCTATTAGTGCCCAAAGTTAAGCATGCTTTAATTGCGACAAGTCATATACTTGGATATATATGATGGTTGTTTAATTTTTTAATAATTTGTAGATGCCAATAACAAGGAGCTGAATGTATCTTGATTGTTGTACTTATAATGAATACTTCAGTGGGGTGAAGTCTTTCATAAGTACTGCTAGAGCAGACATGGAAGCTAATGGAAAGACTGCAATGTGATGTCCATGTTATAACTGTAAGAACGAGAAGAAGTTTCCAGATTCAGAATATGTCTATGACCATTTGCTAAGACGTGGATTCAAGAAGGGATATCATATATGGAACAAGCATGGTGAAGAAGGAGAAAATAATGGCAAAGTAGATCAGATTGCTAGTAAAGATGAACGTTGGGCCGGTGATATAGATTACATGAGCGACAATGATATTTTAGGAATTAATAAAGATAAGTATACTGATATAGTGGACAATGTTGATCAGATGGTGCGTGATGCGGAGGAACAAGTTGCATATTCTAAAGGAGAGTTTGCCTAATTCCAAAAACTTGTTCGAGACTCAAAAACACCGATCTATCCTAGCTGCAAAGAGAAGCACATGGTCTTATACACTGTCTTGACATTGCTATAAATGAAGGCGACATACGGATGGTCCGATGTGAGTTTTAAAGCATTACTGAATTTACTGAGGGACCTGGTGCCAAAAGAGAATAAGGTGCCTACCACTGTGTACGGTACTAAGAAGATCGTATGTCCTCTAGGGTTGGACATACAGAAAATATATGCATGTAGGAATAATTGTGTTCTATTTCATGGAGAGTATGCAGACCTTGACAGATGTCCAACATGTGGGACACATCGATTCAAGAATAGAAAAGACAATAATGAACTGAACGATGGGTGCAACAGAAGGAAAGTTCCGAGAAAGGTGATATGGTATTTCCTTGTAATCCTCTGTCTGAAGCGGATGTTTGCAAATGCTAACGAGTCTAAATGACTGAGGTGGCACAAAGAGGGCCATAAAAATGACTCGATGATACGACACCCAGCAGATTCTGCTCAGTGGAGAACAATTAACGTCACATTTTGATAGTTTGCTAACGATTGCAGGAATATTAGATTTGCCATGAGTACGGATGGCATGAACCCATTTAGTAACATGAGCAGTGTGCATAGCACGTGGCCAGTGTTACTGTCTATATACAACCTTCCACCTTGGCTTTGTAAGAAGCGTAAATATATCATGTTGTCGATCTTGATCTCTGGTCCTAAACAACCTGGCAATGACATTGACGTGTACCTTAGACCCTTAGTGGATGATCTGAAAATTCTATGACATTTGAGACGAGTATATCCGAGAGTACTTTCAGCTACACGCCATGTTGTTTATCACAATAAATGACCTGTCGGTTCATCGTAACTTGTCTGGACAAAGAAAAAGGAAAGGTGAATCTTGCCCACAGTGCTTGGAGGAAACATCGAGCATATGGTTGAACCATTCTAAGAAAATGGTATACATGCGCCATCGGTGTTTTCTTCCAATGAAACACCCATACAGAAGAATGAAGCTGCAGTTTGATGGCACCGTAGAGAAAGAAGGGCCCCCTAGGCATTTCAGATGCGCAGAGGTATATGACCAGGTAAAGGACATAAATGTTGTACTCATCTAACGAAAACATCCTTCCAACAGTTGTGATGGAATGTGGAACAAGAAGTCAATTTTGTGGGAGCTTGAATATTGGAAATACCTCGATGTTTGCCATTCCATCAATACAATGCATGTCGAGAAAAATGTGTATGACAGTCTCCTCGGAACAATGCTAAATATGCGAGGCAAAACAAAAGATCATGAGAATGTTAGAGCGGATCTCGAGGAAATGGATTTACGACCAGAGCTACATTCACAGTAGACAGATAGAGGAAAGTTCTTGCCTCCATCTTACATCACCCTTTTTAGGAAGGAGAGGAATGAGTTTTGTGAATTCTTGCATAGCATTAAAGTTTCATCAGGTTACTCGTCGAATATCAGCAAACTTATCAACCTGAAGGAGCTTAAGATGGTTGGTGGAATGAAGATTCAAGATTGTCATGTGATGCTGACTCAGATGATTGCTATCGGAATAAGAAATGTGTTACCGGTGGGGGTAAGAGAGGCTATAATGAGTCTGTGTTTTTTCTTCAATGCAATTGGACAGAAAGTACTCGACCCGACAACGCTAGAAGAACTAGAGAAAAAATAATTCTTGACTCTCCCTTCTTGAGATATACTTTCCTCCATCATTCTTTGATATTATGGTATATCTCACCTCACATCTTATCAAAGAAATTTTCTTTCTTAGACCTGTTTTCTTGCATCAGATGTATCCGTACGAGAGATACATAGGTATTCTAAAGAAGTATGTTAGGAACCGTTCTTCACCCGAGGGTTACATCACACATAGTTACTCTAGCGAGAAGGTAGTAGAGTGGTGTGTCGAGTACACAGACCCGAATAACCTAATTGGTGTGCCTCACTCTTGCCATGACGGTAGACTAGCAGGTCAAGGAATCCTGGGCAAGCAAACACTCACTTTGGATCTAAAGGCATATGACCAAGCTCATTTCCTCGTGTTGCAACAATCGAGCGAAGTGTCACCATACATCGTTGAGCACAATCACATGCTTTCTGTAGAGACCTGTCTCGTACCGAAGCTTGGATCGCAAAACAACACATGAAAAGGTTCAACAGCTGATTTTGAGATCGGATCGCACGATCGAAAACCCTAGTGAGCGAATCGATCAGGAGCTAGCAGTAGGCCCTATATACACTGTTACAACATATCAAGGTTATCATATAAACAGATATACATTCTACACAGTTGATGAAGATAGCAAGAGTACAAACCAGAACAATGGTGTTCGTATAGATGCCTATGACAACAATAATGTAAAGAGCACATATTACAGTCAGATAGAGGAGATTTGGGAACTTGACTACCTAGAATTCAAAGTACCTCTATTTCGATGCCGTTGGGTTAATGGAACAAAAGGCATTACGGTCGATAAGTATGGATTCATAAGTGTAAATCTAACTCAGGTCGGCTACAAAGAAGAATCTTTCGTGCTGGCTAAATAAGTTGCTCAAGTATTCTATGTGCCTGATACGACAAATAAGAAACTTCAAGTTGTCCTAGCTAGAAAAAGACGGATTGTGGGTGTTGAAAATGTTGTTGATGAGAACGAGTACAATCAGTTTGATGAGATACCTCCTTTCGCCACCTCAATTATGCCATAGGTTAAACCAGATGAGAAGACTCCGTACCTGCGCTCTGACCATTCTGAAGGATTGTACGTTAAGAAAGTAAGAAAACATAATGTGTAAAGGTTAAATTGTATATATACAAGAAGTGTTGTGTTGCGATGATCACTATTCATTATAATTTCATGCACATTTGTCTTTTAAGTGTAAGATGTACTTATACTGAGTTGTGTAATCTATGTGGAATGGAAGTTGAAATACTGAGATATGAGTGGTTTGTACAAGTCTTACTGATTTGGGTATATAATATATGTACAATGAATTTTTCTAGCAAGTCATATCTGTGACACAATTTAAAATCTGGACAATGTTGCCAAATTATCAGTGACGAGTGGCATACAATACCCGTCACTATTGCTACGTCATTAGTGACGGACAGTAATTACCGCCCATCACTACTTGTCATTAGTGATGGGTGGTGGTGCTCGCCCGTCACTAATGACTAAGCAACAGTGACGGGCGTTACATTTCGCCCGTCACTGATAATTTGGCCAAACATAACTGCAGGCAGTTAATGAAGATAAGTAGATGGTACATTAATTGCCATTAGTGCAGTCCGTTTAAATACCCTGGATGCATGCATTTCGACTTCAGAACACCAAATGCCTGATCTTCTCTTTTTTCTATTCCTACTTCTCTTTTTTCTTGGCCATGGAGGTTTGTGGCGGATGTTGCCTGGCTCGACGCATCCACCGGAGTGTGGAAGCATCGGACCAGGCTTCATTCCACACAAAACTGATCTATGGCGTCGTTGAACAGTAGCACAACACTTGTGCGGTCACTTTTATAGGTGATCATCAGTGACGGATGGTAACTATCGCCCATCACTGATGATAAGTCATCAGCGACGGGTGGTAGTTATTATCCGTCACTACGCGGAGTCATCAGTGACTGGTGGTAACTACCACCCGTCACTGCGAGGAGTCATTAGTGACGGGCGGTAGTTACCCCGTCACTGATGACTCTCGCTTATTAATAGGTGGGTCCCGAAGTGAATCAACACACTTGCAATTCGCGCAACCCTAACCCTAGCCTCTCACCGCCGCCATCGCCTTCGTGCTCCTCGGCGGCCCCACCGTGCTCTGTTCTGTCCCGGTCATCCGTTTAGTCCCACGTGGCCTCCGTTCCGCTATCTGTTCCATCTCGCGTGGCCCCCGTTCCACCATCCGTTCCGTCACGCGTGCCTCTGTTCGGTCGCGCGTGGCTGACCCTACTCACCGCTAACTCGGTTGCATCCTCCTCCTCCTCCTAAGGTCCTCCACCTCCTCCTCCTTCTCTGACATGGCTAAGGTCTGTGACTTGGTGAATATGTGGATATTTTGTGGAAATGTTGCTTTGTGGATAGTTGGTAAAAATGTTGCAATGTGGATAATTTGTGGAAATATTGCTTTGTGGATAATTATTTACTAAATTTGCGCAATGAAGATGATGCTATTTGTGAAATATGAGGATGTGTGTGATAATTAAGGTTCATTTTTTGTTTTCACAAATTTGTTCATGCAATGATCTCTCATTATGTGCTAATATTATTGTTCCTACATTTTATTCATGCAATGTTCTTTCATTACGTGCCTTTTATAGTTTCATTACATGCAATGTGCAAATATTCTTTCATGAATTAGTTGTCACACACACCTATGAATTAAATTGTAGCCTAGTGGCGAGGAGGCCATTAAGTTGACAGCCCGACATCTGAGAGCAATCATGTTCAACGTACATTAGGTTACATTCATATGGTTATTAAATTTTAGTTTATAAAATCATCAAAGAGAAATTGTTTCAGTTGTATGTACCTCCATTCGTTAACATTGTACTCATTACATTATTTTTATTTTATTTTTTAAATTAATGTTCTTTGTTACATTTCTATTTCATCCTAATCAGAGTATTCTTATTATTTCAGTTGGTTTTTCAAGAGTCTCTTATTTCTTACCTCATTCTAAACAAATTTTGAAAAACAAGTTAGAGTCGCGCAACCGATTACGTCGTCTCTCGTTCGGGAGTGTTGGATTATAAATATGACCAGGCAACTGGTCATATTTATAGGAAGACGCTCCCGAATTGTCCACGCACTTTGGACAGTTCGAGGATGTGTGGCCCACGTAGCTGGACCACGTGGTCCCATACGGTTCCAGAGAGAGTTTTGGTGGTGTCTCCCTGTTGTTCTCTGGATACATAACCCTCTCGACCCCAAATCGAGACGTGTATTTGGAGAACAGTGGGGATATACTGCCGAAATTCTCTCTGGAACGATACAGGACCACGGGGCCCAGCTACGCGGGCCGCACATTCTCGGATGGGATTTAGGATCTATCATTGCCTATTAGTGCCCAAATTCTAGCGTCGTACGTTTGTACATTTTTTTGTAATGAAACAATAAGGTCTCCCTTCTCTTAATGTTTAGATGTCTACCCATTCCTCTATCAGGTCTTGTAGCTCCACCGATGAGGTCGAGCTAGCAATCAAGAAGCCAAGG
Source organism: Zizania latifolia (assembly GCA_000418225.1). Classification (NCBI taxonomy): domain Eukaryota; kingdom Viridiplantae; phylum Streptophyta; class Magnoliopsida; order Poales; family Poaceae; genus Zizania; species Zizania latifolia. The sequence goes on along the minus strand of KE372835.1, from coordinate 591,392 downwards.
ACGCAAGCAAAGTAGCCAACGGACAAGATAACCGTCATGACGGTCGACAGTGATGGCCTGCCAACAGATAAAGCGGCCTTACAGCGGCTGAGAAAGCTTGCAGGACTTATTGCACGGGAGAGGGTCCCATTGACCCTGAGGAAGTTCGACGATCTTAGTCGAGAGCAGAAGACAGCACTATTCAATGACGGGATCAACAATTTCCTCGAGTTTCCTGAGAAAACAAAGGCAGCAACTGTAAGGACTGCGATGAAGATGATATCCAAGCTATGGAGGTCTCATAAAAACACCCTTGTCTCAAACTTCGTTGCCAAAGACCTCGAGCCCTTCACAAAGTACACATACCTAAAAAAAGAGGACTAGGCGCAATTTGTAAACATGAAGAGCTCAGCTGAGTTCAAGGCAGAAAGCTCTGCCAAGAAAGAGCTCCAGGATAGGAATAAGCTACCCCACAACCTTGGCATAACTGGCTACGTGGGGATGAAAGATAAGTGGTTGGCCGAAGATGCCAAGATAGCCACTGAGGGCAAAGAAAATCCGTGGCAATAGTTTCCCGGCAGAGCGCAATCATTTCTAAGGGTTCGGGAGAGACTGACAGAGAGCGGTGAAGTAACGTGGACCTCGAGCGAAGCAATGTTAGTAGCTCAGAAGGTCAGAGATCTGGTCGTGCAGGCGTCACAAGGATCATTCACTATCGTGCAGGGCGTCTCTAGCTCGTAAGGCTGGAAGCAAGGTACAAGAAGCGAAGAATGTCCAAGGGAATCGATGTGGAAGCGCTCTCTGGGAAAATCAAAAAGGATCTATATGCAGATATCGCGAGAAGCTTAGCTCTATAAGGTATCGTCCTTCCAGATCAAGCTATATTGGATAGCCCTGCTTGTGTCAGAAAGAGCAGTTGTGCATCAAGAGAGATCGAGCAGCAACAACCAGATGTGACCCCACAATCTTGCAGCGATTTGGATGACACGATTGACCGGCTAACTGAACCAACCACATGCAAGCTTATCATAAAGCCTGGGGGTTTCAGATTGAGATGGCAAGGGGTGTGGTCTATCCATATCAGCATAAGCCGCACAACTTGCCGATAAGGGAGGGATTTGCAGTGGTGTCTATCGATTTTGTGCACCCCAACGCGGAAGACATCGCATTGCCTATTCCTCCGAATGACGAAATCATCACTCTGCGCGATGCACATCTAACAAGGGTACAATAGAAACGAGTGCATATTTTCGTCGATGCCGAGACTACTGCAAGCTAGGCTCGTGCTCAACCTTCTGGTACTCAACCTCCTGCAGCTCAACCACTTGTTGCTCCTCCAGCTGCTCAACCTCTTGCTACGCCTGCTGCTCAATGTCCTGTACCTGTCGAGCAAGGTAAAAATGCCGCCACTGTGCCACCGCCCAAGAAGACCAAAACAAAGAAGACCACCTGTAGAAAGTCCAAAAATATTGCGAAGCCTAATGTGGTGTCAGCCTAGACTTAGGCACACCCTATGTACCAAGCTGGGAAGGCTATACTCCCTCAAGATCAGCTAAGGAAGAGTGGGCAAGCCTTAATGGATCTCCATGCATTCTACCTAACTGGCTGCAACAACAATAAATTTTCAGTTACTGTAACGTACAAGCAACAAAATTTCTAGACCAGTGACAACTATTTTTTGCTTTGCTTCGAGGATCTATATGATCTTTTCAACTTGGACGCTCTCGACATCAGCTTGCTACGGTGCTGGGCATTGTAAGTCACATAACCTAGTCTTTCAATTAAAGTCGACACGTCATTATGTGATATTAACTACTCTTTTATATATGTAGGCTAATGTGATAAGAATATAAGAAATGACCATTCAAATTTCTTGACCCACAACTATTAGCAATGGCAACCATCGAGAGTGATAGGGAGTCATGCGTCAAATACGTACGTAAGGTACTCGCCGATTGCACCACAAGAGAACAATTTTTAATGGGCATACACCACTTGAATCGATATTATGTCCTACTACTCTTCGCTCCCCAGTGGAACATTGTATGGTACATTGACTCAGCAAGACCGTTGGAACCGAATGGTGACCGCACCGAGAGGGACTTCTCGGTAATCAGAAGTATAATTGACGAGTAATGTTTTCTTCACTTTATTAGTACAAGTTTAACCTTTAACCTATTCTTGCTTAACTCAATTTTGTTGTACCTCGTTACAGAGCTTTTGGTGTCGGTCTCAGTACATCAAAAGCAACGCAACGCCGACAGTTGGTGCATAAAACCGTAATGCCGGTAAGTCTCTAAATATTTGCCCTTTCAACTTTAATGTGTCGTTCACACTAATCGTATATTTTCATAACAGTGCTACAGTCAATCTCCTGGAAACCAATGCGGGTTTTATGTTGCACATCATATGATGCTGGCCCTAAAGATAGCAGATCTTAAATCACCCGACGTAAGATATTATCATGTACTTCGTTTTTGTGTTGAATTTACGTTTCACTTATATAAACATCGACTAACGTAAAAAACTAAATTTACAGGAATTCAACATACCTAAAGACAATCTTAGCGAGGCTGACTTGCAGGACATCTGTTCATGGCTAGCG
>KE372835.1:548083-562019 GCA_000418225.1 Zizania latifolia | reverse complement strand
CGCCGTAACAACTATGGACATTCTTGATGCAGGGGATATTGAATCGATGCCTTTTATTGAAGCATTAGGACAATTTTCATACCGCGTAGGTGAGAAAACAGTGAACTCACAATATATTCATTTATATATATATTTTAAATTTGTTAATAATATTTAACTTTTATTGATGATTTTCCAATTTTGATTTCAGGGCCTGGAAACTTTTGCCTAGTTCATGTCAGTCTTGTACCTGTTCTAAATGTGGTTGGTGAACAGGTACATTTTGCCCATTTTGAGGCACCATAATTCATCCAAATACTTTGTCATTTCCTTAAATATGCATTTTGCTTAACATTTCCTACCAATCTTTTTAGAAAACCAAGCCTACCCAACACAGTGTCCGTGGACTAAGAGGACTTGGACTGACACCTGATATTTTGGCATGTCGCAGTACTCAGGTGCTCAATCATGCAGCACTAGCACCTGTTTTTGTATTTGTGATTCCTTCAAAAGTTTTGTTTTGCATCCTTCAATGCTGATGATGACTTTATACATTGCTTGCTTTGTGCTTTCTGACAGCCACTTGAAGAAAATGTGAAAGTGAAACTTGCACAATTTTGCCACGTGCCGGTAACAGTGTTGCTATTGTCGGAGTACTTAAAACTGAGTTTTGTGCCATGCAACTGCAAATTCTTACTTTGATTTTATATTGTAGATGTCAAATATTATTAATCTTCATGATGTCACAAACATCTGGCACATCCCTTTGTTGCTTAGGGTATGGCACATAAACTTTGCCCCAATACATGGAAAATAAATTTATTATTTTGCTCAATTAACCACTGCTGCTTTTTTATAGGACCAGAAGGCCCATGAATCAATCCTGAAAGCTTTCAACCTTCAATGGTATGCCTGTTGGTCAAAGATACAATGAACTTGGCACCTGGAGTCATTTATTTTCATGACTTACGTGTACTCTTGATTTTACATGTAGTGTGGGAAAAGTGCCTCGAGAACCTAAGCTATCTGAATGGACTGAAAGAGCCAGCAAATTCGACAAACTGAAAACTCCGGTTAATCTCTTGATCCTTGAACTGTTGTTTTTAATTATACATCAATATATGTGCATGCTCAATATTTCGTTGCTCATATACACTGTGCGGAAATCTTTTCAGGTCAGGATTGCAATGGTTGGAAAGTATACTGGTCTATCAGATTCCTACTTGTCAGTTCTGAAGGTGACCATTCTAACTGACATGACTGACGATATGTATTTGCGCGTTGGTCAACAGCTATTCAGTTGCTACTTGACATGCTTCTGAATTTTAGCAATACATCTGAATTTACCCCTTTCAACTAGATTTGGGGGCCTTACCTAGTTGGTGTTCCTTTCAGGCTCTTCTGCATGCATCGGTTGCTTTGGACAGAAAACTTGTGGTGGACTGGGTTCCTTCCTGTGATCTTGAAGATTCTGCTGCCAAAGAGGTCAGTTTTGTACTTTTGTATATTCGTTGATTCCTTTCAGTTCTGCTTGCCACTGTAGAGTACAGAGTTTACTAAATACTAATGCATGGGGAATGGTTGCCTTGTGCAGACGCCTGATGCCTATGAAAAAGCATGGGATCTACTAAAGGTAAGTACTGCATACAATATTACTAGGTGATTCTGTTCTTCAGAACTCTAAAGGATGTTCCACTTCCTCAGGGTGCACATGGTGTACTAGTTCCGGGAGGCTTTGGAGATAGAGGCGTTCAGGGAAAAATTCTTGCTGCAAAATATGCACGAGAAAATAATGTTCCATATCTTGGCATTTGCTTGGGCATGCAAACTGCAGTGATCGAGTTTGCTCGTTCTGTCATGAAGTTGCGTGGTGCTAATAGTACAGAGTTTGAGCCAGCTACAACGACACCATGTGTTATTTTCATGCCAGAGGTAATATCATTTATCAGCTACTGTGGATAATCTTTTTCATTTTCAAAATTAGCTTATGTTTTTCCTGTACTTTTGACAATGCTTCTGCAGGGCTCCAAAACCCATATGGGGGCAACAATGCGCCTTGGATCAAGGAGGACGTTTTTCCAGGTCAATACCTGCAAATCTGCTAAGCTGTAAGAATGCACTTACCCTCATCATGCACTGTTGCCTTTACAACAGTTCTAATTTGATAGTCTCTTTCACAATCTGTTTTTTTTTTCTAAATTATCATTACAAAATCTGGACTGGCTTAGGTATGGAAATGCAAGCTATGTAGATGAGAGGCACCGCCACCGATATGAGGTTTGTCAAGTAGAATTATCTCATTTTATAACTTCCTTTTATTCCCAGTTCAGTTTGGTGACAAATTTTTTTGTATCTTTTAGGTGAATCCTGATATGGTCCCAGAATTTGAAAAGGCAGGGCTATCCTTCGTTGGCAGGGATGAAAGTGGGTTTCGCATGGAGGTAAGCTTTCCAACCTCATTTTTATTAGAACCTGTTGAAATATTTTCCAATTCCAAATGCATAACGTTTCACTGGATGCAGATAATTGAGCTACCGACTCATAGATTTTTTGTTGGTGCACAATTTCATCCTGAATTCAACTCAAGACCTGGAAAACCATCCCCTCTTTTCTTAGGTAAAACAATCTTTTTAAGTTTCAACTCTACATCTTTCAGTCGCTCCATTTTTCTTAGGGAAAGCACATATGTTGCTGCTTTCTTTTTTCAAGCCAAACTATCAAATTCTTTTGGCAAAGCTGAATGCTTAATTAAACTAACGAGGAAAAAATTGCCTTAATGCTTGACAGGATTAATAGCTGCTTCATCAGGACAGCTTGACCATTTGCTTCAGCAATCTTGCGGCATTGTCAGTTCACCAGCCAGACGTAACACCTGCAACGGAGTCACGAAACAGAAGCTGTACCAAAACGGGCACGTCAAGAACGGCTTGGTGAATGGCTACTACGCAAACGGCAACAAAATTCATACCTAGCAGCATAGTGCTGCATCAGGCCATGCAGTTGAGATTTGCTTGCAGTGTTCTCTCTTTTCTGGCGTGTTTTTTTCTCATTTTATCAGGGTTATGGATTCGTCTCTCTGATTAACTAAGAAGAGATCTAAAGGGTCCTTAGCTCCAGTGACACGAAGAGCCGTTTCCGAATGTTTTACCAAGGGAAAAATCGGCGCTAGGGTTTACTGTTAGCAATCTAATGTGCTATTATTTCTTTTGTTTGTTCCTTTGTTTGCTTGAGGCCTTGTACTGAAGGTTAAGGCTGGAGATGTATAGCTAGCTTAGTAGAGCATGGCCATCTCCCACCTATTTGTACATTGGAAAAGAACAACTTCTGTCTTAAGAACTGAATCGATGAATACACAAGTATTTGGAGAAATATATCAATTACTCTTGATAATCTCTGAATTTGTGTCTTATTCGTCAATAGATCTGAAAACTTTATTTGTGATATCGAGCTATCAAATCACATAGAACTCACAAAAAACTGGTATCTGTAGCATCGAGTGACATCCACTTCAGAAATATACGATTGAAGTGCACTAGTTCTCTTTTATAACAGCAAAATGACTCGAAGCGATGGGCGGCACGGAAGCATGTAAACCTAAAAAAAAAAAAGATCCTTTAGAACACTGTAATTTTACATTATTTTTATAGAAATCAATGAATTTTTCCCAAAATTCACATATAACCCTTCGATCTTATTGAGTATTGATAGTAACAGACAAAGCAAACGATGAAGAGAGTGAACTCATATGTAATCTTTATTGATCGTTGATAGTATTTATACATGATGAATGGACACTAGTTAGGAGGAGGTGTCTCTTAAAGGAAGAGATGTGTTGGTTTAGGGATAACTGATTGTACAATATGATAAGATCATTTTTTCTGTAATACTCTCCTTGATCGAATGCATCATGGAGATCAATGAATGTATTATTCCCTAAAACACTATAGAAAAAAATATAAGAAATAATATGTAGTGTTATTGCTATATTATGTACACAGAAAAGTTTAAGAAGCAATTACATGTATTTGATATTTCCTTAAAAACCCCGATATGGAAAATTGGAAATTTGACATATACTTGTGTTTGATATTGCCTCATTAAAAATTTATATGAGAAACCTTGAAAAGAAAAAACTCATAGAAAAAATACAATATGATGCTTTAATAAGGAATACTAGTAGAGGACTCTCCCTGTGAACCTTTCAAATCTCAAACCGTTTCATAAAAGTATAGCCGAGAGTAATTTCCCCCAAGAGTTACGATCTAAACCCTATGGTTGACTCAAGAGACAAAAGAGCCGAGATTTATATAGATTTGGGCGTCCGTAAGGATAATAACCCTACATCTGTATTTTTATATTGATCTATGGAATATATTAGCAATCAATGGCTAGAAGGCTAAGATATGTGTTAAGGCTTTATAAAAGTAGATGACTTTGGAGAGGGACCCTCACTCCCTCTATATAGTCAAGGGGCGTATAGATCATGGAACCAGACCCAAGTCTATCTCCTAAAATCTAGGGATTCACAAACGGATTCTGGGTTATCTCTTATTTATAATGATATCTATATACATTTATCTTTAATAATATATCCAGCATCCGACTAGCTATTCAGGCGTGATTCTTCCTTAACAGTGTCAGACTCCTTTATGGATCGTATCGGACACCAAGTAGACTAGTGTCACATCCTGAATTTTTAAAAGAACAATAAAGATAAAAATATATGAATAAAAAGAATGAAAACAGGATTTTAAAATACGGGAAAAGAAAGTTTTCTTTAAAAAAATTGGGAAAATTTTCTAAATAAAATTTTTGCTAAGAAATTTCTATTAAAGCCTTTTAAAAAGGGTTAGAATTTTCTAGATTTTTTTCTGAATTTTTTGTGGATCAAAAATCTATTTTTCTAATTTTTGGAAGTCTTTTTCATAAAGAAAATAAAAAGAAAAAGAAAAAATAAAATAAAATAAAATGTTTTTCCGGTATGGGCCGACGTAGCTGGCCCAGCCCGCTTTCATCTCTCCTCCCGCGCGTGCACCACAGCGTCAGCCGGCCCAGTCGCCCCTCACGCGTGTCGGCCTAGCTAGTCGTGTCCTGCTTCGCGTGCCCGGCCGCTGCTATGTGGGCCAGGTACATCTCTTCTGGGTAGGAATAGAACAATAGTCTATGGTGCAAAACTTAGGGGATCTAGATGAAAGGTGTTAGGTAACGGGGTAGGCTACGCTAACCAAAAATAAAACTTTTTCTACCCTGTTCAACTCAGAAACCATGCGAGCAATGGGATCATGGATCGTTACCACTAGTTGTGAGACGCGCTAGTGCAGCGGAAGAAGAGTTGGGGAAGCACGTCCTCGATCAACTCCGCCTGGCTCCGTCCAATCGTCGGTGGCGAAGTCGATGTATCCTTGCGATCTTTACGAGAAGATCAGCACTGTAGTAGCAGCGGTGCCTCCACGGTATCCACACGTACAGGGACGGGATCACCTCACGCAGGTATGCTAGTACCACGCGGGAGATTAGGGAAGAGACGGCCACAACCGGTGCAGCCAAGAGAGGTAGCGGCTAGGGTTAGGGTAGGGGCGAAAGCAACAATAGCCTTTTCGTCCTAGCCCCTCCTCTCCTTATATAGTGCTCTTTCATAGGCCTTTAATCAGTATTAAAGCCCAACAGATCTAATCTGTTCGTCTGGTCAGGAAGTTCTAGTCCAGGCCCGAAACTTCTGAAAATAACATTCTGTATTGAATTTATTTCGACCCGGAAGTTTCGGTTGTTCGTCCAGAATTCACCTTTCAGGCAGGGCCAAAACTTCTGGTCCAATCGAAACTTTCGGTTCCTCCAGAAACCGAAACTAGGGCTGGCCCAGAACTTTCGATTGCACCAAAAATTCCGGTTGCTCCAAAACCCGGAACTTCTGGCCTTAAGCTAAAACTTTCGGTTCCCCCAGAATTCTCTTGGGCATATTTCCATCAATCTCCCACTTGCACAAGTGTCAATTCTTGCAAGCTTCAAATTCCATCCCCTTAAGCGTGTGACCCGATAGGTTCATATGTAAACGGCCGCTACCCAGAAACCCTTTCCAGATCGCAAGTCAATAGCGATATCTAAAAGCACATACTGACCCCCAAATACATACAAAAGATCATATCAACTGAACCTTGATATACTTACGCACCAATCCTTTTACCACACGACATCAGTCAAGCTCAAGGTGAGATTCGTCCCACCCTTATGATAGCCCCACACTTCACTCGATCAAGTAGTGGATTAATCATGATCATAGTGGCATGGCCACGCACTTTTCCAATTCAACTATCTCGAGGGGCCCAGAGACGTCTCTCCCGTTATTTAGGAGGGGTAAATTCCATCTTGATCGCTCACATCCCAAGACATGTTTCATAACATATCTGAAAGCAACCTTTATAACTACCCAGTTACGAAATAGCGTTTGGAAGCCCATAAGTGTGTTACTACACATTCTGGAATCAATGACGATCTCAGGTCAAAGGATTCTGCAGGTACACCATTTGATATGACAACTAATGGCACATCAAGAATAACAATCCCAGAATTATCTCAAGGTGGGTCTATCCAACACCATGTTCTCTAACATGTGTTCATATCACTGATTTGATATCTTCATATCTATGATCCATGAAACATGATCATCAATCAGTCAAATGTGCTAATCTATAAATCATCATTGCCCCACATGATGATATGAGATTAGAGATCATTTAGAATAACATCACGATAAAACAAAGAGTCTCACAAACAAGTCACATACTTGCTGATCAATATAAATGATAATTATTCAAGGAACAAGCTAACCAATTATCCAACAATACACCAGCATAGACAAGACTCCTTCTCTCACATACACTAGACTCTATCACACAAGTATCTAATACCCATAGAGCTCAAGTGCGCCTCATGCTTGGGCTGCGAGAGAGATTTCGTCAACGGATCAACAATGTTCGAATCCGTATGCACATTGCATATCTTTACACCACCTCTATCTATGATCTTTCGTATGAGGTGATAGCGCTACAGTATGTGCTTGGACTTCTGGTGTGACCTAGGCTCCTTGGCTTACGCAATGGCACCACTATTATCACAATAGAGGTCTACTGGACTGGACGCACTAGGGACAACACCCACCTCAGAAACAAATATTCTGATCCAAACAGCCTCTTTTGCAGCGTCAGAAGCTGCTATGTACTCGGCCTCTGTTGTTGAATCTACAACCGTTTCTTGCTTGGAACTCTTCCAACTCACTGCGCCTCCATTAAGACAGAACACAAATCTAGATTGCGATCTCGAATCGTCCTTGTCGGTTTAGAAGCTAGCGTCGGTGTAACCATTTACAACGAGCTCCTCCGCACCTCCATAGACTAGGAACATATCCTTAGTTCTTCTCAAGTACTTAAGGATACACTTTACTATCGCCCAGTGACTTTCACCTGGGTTTGATTGGTATCTGCTCATAACACTTAGAGCATAGGAGATATTTAGGTGTATACAAAGCATGACATACATGATGGACCCGATTACAGAAGCATACGGAATCACACTCATTTTCTCTAGCTCATCAGGTGTCGAAGGACACTGACTCTTGTTGAGAGTAATACCATATGACATTGGCAAGAAACATTTTTTGGAATCCTGCATATTGAACCGTTTCAATATCTTGTCAATGTAAGTGCTTTGGCTTAATCCAATTAGCCTTCTCGATCTATCTCTATAGATCTTTATGCCTAATATGTATGCTGTCTCTCTAAGATTTTTCATTGAGAAATTTTTTCGCAACGAAGATTTAACAACATCAAGCATTGGAATATCATTTCCGATCAACAATATGTCATCTACATATAAGACCAGAAATATAAGTGGGCTCCCACTAGCCTTTTTGTAAACACAAGGCTCTTCTTCATTCTTGATGAAACCAAACCTTTTAATCACTTCATCAAAATGAAGATTCTAACTCCGAGAAGCTTGCTTCAGCCCATAAATGGACTTTTGAAGCTTACAAATTTTCCTAGCATTTTTCGAATCGACAAAACCTTCAGGCTGTGTCATGTACACATCCCCGCTTAGGTTTCTATTAAGGAAAGCTATTTTGACATCCATTTGCCATATCTCATAGTCATAATATGCGGCAATGGCTAGGATGATTCGGATAGACTTTAGCATTGCGACGGGCGAAAATGTTTCATCATAATCAACACCTTGAATTTGTCTGAAACCTTTCGCCACCAATCATACCTTATAGATGTGAACATTTCCATCAACGTCTACCTTTTTCTTAAAAATCCATTTACACTCGATAGTTTTGACACCATTAGGTGGATCGACCAAGTTCTAAACTTGATTTTCTCGCATGGATTCTAACTCGGATCTTATGGCTCCAAGCCATTTCTCAGAGTTTGGTCCCATCACAGCTTTCGAGTAGGTCTTATGTTCATCATTGTCCAACAATAATATGTCGTGCTGCCCCGTGGTTAGAAACACAAATCGCTTGGGTGCATGACTAACCCTTTTCGACTGATGTGGGGCTGGTGTCTCGACAACAGGTTCTGCAACATCTTGCATATCGAGTTGTGGTTCAATGGGAGTTGGAACACTTTCGAGTGGTTTTCAAACTTCTTCGAGTTGCATCGTACTCCCACTAACTCCTTTCGAGAGAAACTCTTTCTTAGAAAAGATACCATTCTGGGTGACAAACACTTTGCCTTCTTCCCGGTTATAAAAGTAATATCCTTTGGTTTCCCTAGGATACCCCACAAAGAAGCATTTATCAGATTTAGGAGTGAGCTTATCAGACGTCAAACGTTTTGCATAGGCCTCACAACCTCATATCTTTAGAAAAGACAATCTAGGACGCTTCCCAGTCCATATCTCATATGGCGTCCCCTCTACAGATTTAGATGGAACCTTGTTTAAGGTGAAAGCAGCAATTTCTAGAGCGTATCCCTAGAAGGATAATGGAAGATCAGATTGACTCATCATTGACCGAACCATGTCTAACAAGGTTTGATTCCTTCGCTCGGACACCCATTCCATTGAGGCGTGCCTGGTGGAGTCAGCTGTGGAACAATTCCACATTGCTTTAGATGATCAATAACCTCATAGCTTAAATATTCACCTCCACGATCCAATCGCAAAAATTTAATTGTCTTGCCTATATGATTTTGTACCTCATTCTGGAACTCCTTGAACTTTTCAAAGGATTCTGACTTATGCCTCATTAAGTAGATGTAACCAAATCTACGAAAGTCATTGGTAAAAGTAATGAAGTACTGAAAGCCACCTCTGGCCGTAGAACTCATTGGTCCACATACATCTGTATGTACAAGGGCCAACAATTCATTTGCCCTCTCACTTTGACCAGTGAAAGGCGTCTTAGTCATTTTGCCAAGCAAACAAGACTCGCATGTATCAAATGATTCGAAATCAAATGATTACAAAAGACCATCTTTATGGAGCTTCAGCATGCGTTTCTCATTTGTATGACCTAAACGACAATGCCAAACAACAGTGGGATTCAAATCATTAAGCCGAGGCTTCTTCATATTAATATTATAAATAGGTGTATCCTCAAGATTCAGAATATATAATCCATTCAACAATAGACAAGTACCATAGAGCATACCATTCAAAAATATCGAACAACACTTGTTCTTTATTACGAATTCATAACCATCTTCCTCCAAACATGAAGAAGAGATAATGTTTCTGCCTAACGCTAGAATGTAATAACAATTATTCAATTCTAAAACTAATCCTGAGGGTAGCGACAAAGAATAAATGCTGACGGCTAACGCAGCAACTCTTGCACCATTGCCGACGCGTACATCCAATTCACCTCTTGCACACTTCCTTGTCCTATTCAGCCACTGCAATGATTTGCATGTATGAATCATTGATCCGGTATCAAATACCCATGAATCACTTAGACGAGTAGCAAGATTCATTTTAATAACATTTATACTTGAAGTGAAAGCGGAAGTCTCACTTTCCTTCTTCTTGAGTTATTCCAAGTACAACTTGCAGTTCCTCTACTAATGACCAGTTCTGTATGCAAACAAGGACTTTGAGGCATTGTACCTCTCAGCCCGAGCTTGGTTCTTAAACATGCCTCAGAGTCCCACAATCATATCATGGGCATCCCTGTTCTCATTTTGCTTCTGAAGCTCAGAGGACATACTGGCAAGCATGAGATAGCTAAAATTGAGTGAATCGTTGGTGTGTTTCTCATAAGCCCTTCGATCAGGTATAGATGCATTATTAGCTGGTTCATCAGGATAGGTAACCTCTAGAACATATTCTATTTTCTCTTGTTTGAGAACAATTCTCAAGTTTCTATGCCAATCAATAAAGTTTGTTCCAAAAAGCTTTTCTTTTTCAAGAATCGATCGCAAATTAAAACTGAAAGTGTTACTAGCAGTAGGTGCCATGATCTACAACAAAATGCAAGTTTTAGCACTATACTATGTGAATCTTCTATCAAATAAAAGATGCTCCACTACATGATATACAATCATTTTCCCTCTTACGACATATAGTGGGACAAGATCTATATTCAACTAAATTCTAGTGAGCTTTGGCATCACTGCTAGAAAATTAGTGACATAGTTAAGTAACACTTTGCTAATCACATCCCTATGTGACTCTTGTTCGTTGGGGTGGTATCCAATACCTCAACGCCCAAATCCATGCCCCAAAGCCCAAAATCATTTTGATAGTTTTGTTAAGCAAACCAATACTATGCTTGTGGATGTCCGACATCCACTCCAACTGGTTAAGATAAAAGATGGCACCTTGCTTTGACAGACCTACCATGCAATGATCAAAATCCTTTGTAGGTGCGGCTATTAGAAAGGGCATTAAAACTCTTAATTTTCTGAGGGACACTATTCTAACATGGTAACGATGCCTACCGCATACAAACATAAAAGAATAGTATGACAGGAATATAAGTAAACATCACACGTAATCATATTAACTGTGACATAGTATGGCCCTTCTCACATGGTGATCTTCATCTCCACAGTTCCTGTCCTTCGGGTAATCACGCTTTAAGCCTCTATGATCTTGTATCAGTCTATTACATCTAATAGCACTATACAGATTACATGAGAAAAAACATCACATATCGACACGTAGATCGTACAACAATAGAACAGCCTTAGGCTATAATTAACCATGACACGCAGGCCATGAAAATTACATTCATGAATCACATACATCATAAGACCATACTAGTCACAACATTCTCTACAAAAACGAGTTAAGCGTTGAATCTATGCGTGACTGAAAAGTGGATCCAGAATTTCTGGCTCAAGGCCTGGAACTTCCGAAATCACCCTTCTGCATCGAATTTATTTTAGCCCAGAACTTCCGGCTCAAGGCCCGAAACTTCCAAAAATAACCTTCTGTTCGGAATTTATTTCTGCTTGGAACTTCTGGTCCAACCGGAACTTCTGAACCCGGAACTTCCGATCCAACCAGAACTTCCAAAAATGACATTCTGTACCGGGATTATTTCAGCCCGGAAGTTCTGGTTGGTGCCAGGAACTTCCGAAAATCCGACATAAGAATAATAGATCTAATATATTTCCACCACATATCACCTATATGTGTATGATCCAGATCGAACACTACGCACGTAGGCTTTGATACCACTGTTGGGTAACGGGGCAGGCTACGCTAGCCAAAAACAAAACTTTTTCTACCCTATTCAACCTAGGAACCATGCGAGCAATGGGATCATGAATCGTTACCTCTAGTCGTGAGACGGGCTAGTGTAGTGAAGAAGAGTTGGGGAAGCACATCCTCGATCAACTCCACCCGGCTCCGTTCAATCGTCGGTGGTGAAGTCGATGTATCCTTGTAATCTTTATGAGAAGATTAGCACCGTAGTAGCAGCGGTGCCTCCACGATATCCACACGTACAGGGACGGGATCATCTCACGCCGGTATGATAGTACCACGCAGGAGATTAGGAGAGAGACAACCACAACCGGTGTAGCCAGGAGAGGTGCGGCTAGGGTTAGGGTAGGGGCGAAAGCAACAGCAGCCGTTTTGTCCTAGCCCCTCCTCTCCTTATATAGTGCCCTCTCATGGGCCTTTAATTAGTATTAAAGCCCAATAGATCTAATCTGTTCGTTTGGCCCGAAAGTTCTGGTCTAGGCCTAGAATTTCTGAAAATAACATTCTGTATTGAATTTATTTCGACCCGAAAGTTCTGGTTCCTCCCGAAACTTCTGGTTCATCCAGAATTCACCTTTCTGGTAGGCCCGGAACTTTTGGTCCAACCAAAACTTTCGGTTCCTCTAGAAACCAAAACTGGGGCTAACCCGGAACTTCCGGTCGCACCGGAAATTCTGGTTGCTCTAGAACCCAGAACTTTCGCCCTCAAGCCAGAACTTCTGGTTCCCCTAGAATTCTATTGGGCATATGCCCATCAAAAGGGTCGTATCATAGTTCTTTTCCGAGGTACCATGGTGGTATCGAAGCGCGTGTTGATATATTGTAGGACTATGTCTCGTGGATAAAATTGTGCACCTTTGATCAGAGTAAAACTATTCGAATAGCTGTGCCCACGGTTACGGGCGAGTTACGCAATGTTTTTCCTAATTAGTCTCATGGTTACTTAATTAACTTGTTGTATAATTCTGTTTAACTTGGTCAGCTCTGGTGTAGGAGTGGTTTGGTTGGTTTTTGGCCTGATGACCCTAGGTAGGGTTATTCAGTGAATGATTAATATTGCTTTAAGATGTTCAACTAATTAGAATAACTTTTTGCTCTCTACATTTTCTCTAAATGCTGTTTTTATGCAAAAGAACCCTATTGTGCCCTTCTTTGTTACCCCGATGCATTTTTCTACTTTGTTCTTGGGTGTCTTGTTGAGTATTCAAAATACTCACCCTTGCATTCTCCTAACCAGAAGAGGAGTTTGTCAGTGAACACAAAGGTAGAGCCTTTTGAGCTATCCCAGTCAAGTTGCCTATGGAGTGGAGTCATCGCTGTGTTATTAGGAGTTATTTATTAATGTTTGAGGTTCCAATTTGCCTCTGTAATAAAGTACATAAAGGAGGCGAGACCCCTAGAGGCATCTATCTATCAACTCATCTCATCGACGAACATCCATCATCTAGCCATCTAGCTCTATCATATTTTTCTTACTTTCGACGCCTAAGCCTAGATAGCTTGATTGCGTCCTATTGTAAGATCCATCATCATATTAGACACCAAAACACTGGACGTAGGGCTATTATCCTCCGGAAGACCTGTGAGGAGCCATGGTGTATACCATGGGGATGATGAGTGATTGTCAACGGGGAAAGAAGACGTGAAGCATCGAGTGAAGAAAGAAGATGAAGGAGCTTGACCGTGACGGAGTTCGCGTGTGACTCAGGTACACGGATGGACGCTGGTCGGACAGAGGGGTCGCGAGGGCGTGCCAGTCCAATCTGGGTGCGCGAAGCTGAAGCGGCAAGTGAAGAAACAGGATCCACCGTGGTGTTGGTGCATGCGACTCAGGTACACGGACGATCGACCGCCGGGCTGAAGAGCCGTGGGGTCGGATCGGGTCCAATCCGGGTGCACGGTCGAAGGCGGTGGACGCTTTGACGGTTTGGGCTCAAAACCGTGACCCCCCAACGGAAAAGTGTGTTTACCGTGTGAGTTGACGGTGTCGTAACGGTCACGCAAAGTGCGACGCCGAATAAAAAAATATTCGGGGATGTTTTCCATTTATTCGGGATGTTTTCCATGTTTGCCCCTTGGACATGTGTGTATGAGTAGATGAAACCCTAGGGGTATAGTGGTCTTTTCCTTTAGTCCCTAGGCCTATATAAAGGGTTGCCATCCCTCATGTATGGTGAGACATTTTCAAATTAAAGTGTGCCTATCCAGATTTTTTGTCTCCATGTGCATAGCTTCTTCCTCCTCAAGAAAG
>KE372835.1:493390-504964 GCA_000418225.1 Zizania latifolia | reverse complement strand
GGAAACCGAGGCAACACTACTGATCACTGGAAACAAAGAAAGTTTTCACTGCACTGCATCAACCTCTACTCTTCATCGACCATACTACATCGAGTTGAAGGTAATTAATTTTTCTGCATTTAAATCGAGAAATTGATGTGTGTGTTGTCATTTGAAATTGACGAATCATCCATAAGAAAATTTTGTATGTGATGAATTTGTGATGAATTCATTGAGTTGATGTATGAGATGATCCTGTGATGTATTTCGTTAATTGATGATCGAATCGTTTGATTGCACCGAAATTGATCTTTTGGTGATTCTCATCGTCACTTGATATTTGTTCTATGATTGTTTTCTGTTCCTTGTTCTTGAGCTCATATCACGTTGCACTGGAGTGGACCATTTTAGTATTGAGCTTTATCGAGGTCACTCGCAATCGTGATATTGGAGTTGTGTAATTTTTATTCGACCATTCACCCCCCCTCTGGTCGCCTACTCTGATCCTACACATTACAAAATGGTATCAGAGCCGACTTGACCGCAGGAAGCCAACCGGATGACCTTAAGGACTTATCTGCAAAAACTTAAAAAGTAGTATTTTAAAAACTAACTTCTATTGCTTTGTATCCTTCACTCCATCCTATTTCATTTTGCTCACTTACGATCTTTTAAAACTTTTTGTAGATGCCAATCATGGTGCATAGCTACTGCTGTGAGTTCCAAGGTTTCGTCGACGAGCTTCGTAACCTGACAAAGTTCCTTGGTTTCACGCAAGAGCTAGAGTTCTAAGGCGAGTTCCCAGAAGAAGGAGACAACACCTGTGAGGTGTTGTTAAGCCTGTTTAGCTCAGACGAGAATCTTCCATTCTTCACTGTCACTGCCAAGGCAAATGGATTTGAGACGGCGTGCCAAGAAGCAGTCCTCCAGTTATTGGGTGAACTCCGACGCCAGTTCGACGCTCATCTTCGCCACACCGCATTTCGCCACCTGCCGTCTAGGGAGCATGACACCGACTGCAGTGTCTATGTTGGACCCACAGATGAAAGCGATCCCTCTTACACTAGGGTGATGTGTCTTCTAGCTACCATGGACTGCCTCCACATCAAAGCCGTTCGTAGTGTAGCTAAGAAACAAGAGTAGAATGATCGTCTTCGGTTCCAGATGGAGCGTCTACAGGACCAAGTGGAGAAGTTGCAAACAGAGTTGAAGAAGAAGACCCCGCACCTTGGCCCACGTTCTAGGAAGACCACTAGGAAGTCCACCCGCCGCCCATCCAAGAGAGCACCATAGCGAGGCATGCTGAGGTCCGTCGTGGGATCTAGTGGGTCGAAGTCCAGGAAGTCCACGAGGAGGACCCTCAAGAAGTTTAGCCTATAGCAGAAGATGAAGCAGAGCCAAGTAACCCCAATGACTTGGCCTGAGATGTCGAGACTGCCCTCAGCACCGTCCCTAGATACCGCCAAGAGTAGAAGTCCCTTGATATCACTAGCTTCGGAACGATTTGCTTGTTTTCTTTAAGTATTTCTTTTTGCGGGGCATGCTTTATACCGGTTTGTGGTATAAGCATGTTGTAATAAAAGCTTAAGATCAAGATCAAACTTCACCGCATTATATCAATAAAGAAGCTAGTATTTTGAAAACAATTTCTAAGTCTTTTCTAATTCTATCGGGGGCGTTCTTCCTTCAGTTCAAGATGACTTGCAACAACCAGCGCAATGTCGCAGGAGCCAACAACGGGAACAAAACCAACTCTATTGGTGAAAATAACTCCGCTGCCACCAACCTCCTCAGAGGCATTGTACCCAACTAGGGTGCAACCAGTCAATGTCAGTCAAGCTTGCCAACAGGTCCAAATCATCCAACTCTCGCTGAAGTTATGGCCAACCAAAACCAGTTGATCACTACATTGCTCACTCAGATGCAGCAACAACAAGCTCAGATGCAGCAGTAGCAGGCATAGTTACAATAGCAACAAGTTTAGCTTCAACAGCAAGCTCAAGTCCTCAACATGCCTCACAACCCGCCTGCACCAATGCCAGCCCCGGTGCCTCAACTGTCAGAATTCCTTCGAGTCAGGCCCCCATCATTCTCCAGCACCACCATCCCTATGGAGGCTGGTGATTGGCTTTGCGCTATTAGCAAGAAGCTTGATCTTCTCCCTTGCACTGATAGAGAGCACATGGCCTTTGCCACCCATCAGCTGCATGGACCTGCCGTAGAATGGTGGGACAATTTCCGTGAAGCTCAACCTGTTGATCATGTGGTCACTTGGGCTGAGTTCACTACTGCCTTTAGAGCCACCCATGTGCCAATTGGAATAGTTGCATTAAAGAAGAAGGAATTTTACGAACTCCAACAAGGGAACCATGCAGTTACTGAATACTTGCATGAATTCAACCGCCTAGTGTGGTATGCCCCTGAAGTTGTTCGCACTGATGCAGAAAGGCAGGAGAAGTTCATTGGAGGATTAAAGGATGAGCTGTCTATCCAGCTTATTGCAGCTGACTACGTAGATTTTCAGAAATTGGTGAACAAGGCAATTCTCCAAGAGTCCGAACAGAACAAGATAGATCAGAAGAAGAGAAAGTTGATTGCATTCCGCTATCAACAAGGAAATAGCCAGATGCCTCACCCCATGCCTACTCCTCAAGTGCCAAACGTCAAACCCCGCCCCGCATTCAAGACACAGTATGCTAGTGGTGGATCAAGTTAGGGAATCCCTCGCTAAGCACCGTCAGCAAGCCAAGCTCCAGTGCAGAAGACCAAGGTCATGAAGGACAAAAATGGTAAGCCCGTGGTTTGTTTCAATTGTCGCCAGGAAGGGCACTACTCCAACAAATGCCCTCACCCCAAGCATCCTCAAACCTCTGCTCCACACCCAGTGGTTCGTGCTCGAGTTAACCATATCTCCGCCGAGGAAGCTCAAGATGCGCCAGAAGTTGTTTTGGGTATGTTTCCTATCAACTTAGTCACAGCGGTTGTTCTGTTTGATTATAGAGCAACACATTCTTTTATTTCGGAAAACTTTGTGAAGACACATGGGTTAAAAACTTTTTGCTTAACTAAGCCTATGCTAATAGCCACCTTGGGCAAGCAAATACCTGCTAGTTTGTTCATCCCAAGAGTTAGGATAGAAATCCAAGGGTAGTGTTCTCAATTGATCCAGTTCTCATTGATTGCAAAGGTTTAGATGTCATCCTAGGGATGAATTGGTTGGTTAAACATTAAGGAATGATAGATTGCGCCAACCGGATGGTTACCTTGACTAGTGGTAACGATTCCATCGTCACCTTCAAGATGGTTAGTAGAGGACAAGGAAGTTTCATGGTTAATCAGATTGCTTTGGAAGAAGTACACATTGCTCGAGAATACCCAGATGTTTTCCCTGAAGACCTATCAGGCATGCCACCTAATAGGGACATTGAGTTTAGAATTGATCTTGTACCTGGTACCACTCCTATCTCTAAGCGTCCTTATAGAATGGCCACAAATGAGTTAGCTGAAGTGAAGCGTTAGATAGAAGACCTTGAGCAGAAAGGCTACATCCGGCCAATTACATCTCCATGGGGAGCATCCGTCATCTTCATGGAGAAGAAGGACAAGACAAAGAGGATGTGTGTAGACTACAGAGCTTTGAATGAGGTCACCATCAAGAACAAGTATGCATTGCCAAGGATTGATGATCTATTCGACCAATTGAAGGAAGCCTCAGTATTCTCCAAGATTGACCTTCGGTCAGGTTATCATCAGCTAAGTATTAGAGAAGAAGATATTCCCAAGACTGCCTTCACCTCAAGATATGGCTTGTATGAGTATACGGTCATGTCCTTTGGACTCACAAATGCCCCAGCTTTCTTCATGAACTTGATGAATAACATCTTTATAGAGTCTTTGGATAAGTTCATTGTAGTATTTATTGATGACATTCTGATTTACTCCAAGACCCCGGAAGAGCATGAAGCACATATCCGCTTGACCTTAGGAAAATTAAGAGAGCATCAGTTATATGCCAAGTATAGTAAATGCGAGTTTTGATTACTAGAAGTAAAGTTTTTGGGTCATGTCATCTCTGCCAAAGGAGTGGCAGTGGATCCAACAACCGTCGAAGTAGTAACAGAGTGGATTCAGCCCACATCGGTGTTCGAGATTCGAAGTTTTCTTGGATTAGCGGGTTATTACCGTCGGTTCATAGAAAATTTATCAAAGATCGCAAAGCCCATGACTAAGTTACTGCAGAAGGAAGAAAGATCTAAATGGTCACCTGAGTGTGAAGAAAGTTTCCAGACCCTGAAGCAGAAGTTAGTTTTAGCTCCAGTGTTGACTCTACCAGATATACATAAGGACTTCCATGTTTATTGTGATGCATCTCGCCAAGGGCTAGGATGTGTTTTGATGCAAGACGGAAAAGTGGTGTCCTATGCTTCTCGCCAGCTTTGACCTCATGAGTTAAATTATCCTACTCATGACTTGGAGTTAGCAGCAGTGGTTCATGCATTGAAGATTTGGAGGCATTACCTTGTTGGTAACAGGAGTGAAGTTTTCATGGATCACAGGAGTTTGAAGTACATATTCACTCAACCTGATCTGAACCTTAGGCAAAGAAGATGGTTAGAGTTGATTACAGATTACGACTTGGGAATTTATTATCACCCGGGCAAAGCAAATGTGGTAGCAGATGCTTTAAGCCGTAAGGGATATTGCAATGCCATCATGTTACAAGATCAAGCCCCCATGTTATGTCGAGAAATGGAAAGGCTAAATTTCAGTATCACCACTCGTGCATACCTTGCTACTCTTGAAGCTAAACCATTGTTGATAGATCAAATCCGTGAAGCCCAAAAGGAAGATCCCAATATAGCCAAAATCAAGAAGAACATGAGAAGAGGAAAAGCTCCAGGATTCTCAGAAGATGAGTTTGGTACTGTCTGGTTCGGAAACCGTCTTTGTGTGCTAGATAATCAGGACTTGAAGACCCTCATTCTTAAGGAAGCCCATGAGATGTTGTACTCCATCCACCCTGAAAGTACAAAGATGTATCAGGACTTAATGGAAAAGTATTAGTGGGTTAGTATGAAGAGAGAAATCGTCGAGTATGTATCGCTTTGTGATACCTGCCAACGAGTTAAAGCAGAACATCAGAGACCAGCCAGATTATTGCAACCTCTTAAGGTTCCCGAGTGGAAATAGGAAGAAGTTGGAATTGACTTTATCACTAGTTTGCCTAGAACTCAAGCTAGGAATGATTCTATATGGGTGATCATTGATCGCTTGATGAAAGTGGCGCACTTCATTGCGGTCAAGACAACCTATAGTGGCCCTAAGTTGGCTAAGTTATACATGGAAAGGATAGTATGTCTGCATGGCGTTCCCAAGAAGATCGTGTCTGATCGAGGAAGTCAGTTCACCTCTAAGTTTTGGAAGAACCTGCAAGATGAACTTGGCACCCGATTAAATTTCAGCACCGCTTATCATCCTCAGACTGATGGCCAAACTGAAAGAGTAAACTAGATTTTGGAAGATATGCTCCATGCCCGCGCCTTGGATTTTGGAGGGACTTGGGATAAGAGTTTGCCTTATGCCAAGTTTTCTTACAACAACAGTTATCAGGCCAATTTGCAGATGTCACCATTTGAAGCATTATAAGGTCGCAAGTGCAGGACTCCTCTTCTTTGGGATCAAACCGGTGAAACACAAGTCTTTGGAACAGATATCTTGCGTGAAGCTGAAGAGAAAGTTAAAGTTATACAAGATAGATTAAAGATAGCACAGTCTCATCAGAAGAGTTATGCCGATAATCGTCGTCGGGACCTGGCATTTGAAGAAGGAGACCATGTTTATCTTGGAGTCACCCCTCTTCGAGGAACACAAAGATTCAACATGAGAGGCAAGTTAGCTCCCTGCTATGTTGGACCCTTTCGGATCACCCGTCGTTAAGGAGAAGTTGTTTACCAGTTAGAGCTACTGTCGTCTTTGGCCTTAGTGCACAACATGTTCCATGTTTCACAGTTGAAGAAGTGTTTTTGAGTACCTTCCGAGTAAGCCGACCTTTAGCAGCTTGATGTTCAAGATGATCTGACTTATGTCAAGAAGCCCATCCATATCCTGGATACCAAGGAAAGGACCACCAGAAGTCAAGTCATCCGGTTCTGCAAGGTTCAGTGGAGCAACAATTCAGCCAAAGAAGCAACATGGGAGAAAGAAGATGAATTAAAGGCCTCACATCCTGAGTTGTTCGAAGATCGCTCCGAATCTCGAGGACGAGATTCTTTGTAAGGGCGATAGGATTGTAACGCTTTGAAATAATAAATGAAATAAAGAAATTTGAATAAAGAAAATGAGTTTGAATAATAAAGTGATTGAAATGCTAAAGAATTAAAAATCATAAGAAAGCAATTCAAATTTTGGTTTGGAAAATTTTTATTAAATTTTCCAAGTCATGAAGATGCTCTAGGAATTTTCTTTGAATTTTTAGGATTTTTATAACTAGAATTAAATTTTTTGAATCTCGAGGATGAGATTCTTTGTAAGGGGGATAGGATTGTAATGCCCTGAATTTTTTTCCGAAATAATAAATGGAATAACGAAAATGAGTTTGAATAATAAAGTGATTGAAATGCTAAAGAATTAAAAATCATAAGAAAGCAATTCAAATTTTGGTTTGGAAAATTTTTAATAAATTTTCCATGTCATGAAGATGCTCTAGGAATTTTCTTTGAATTTTTAGGATTTTTATAAATAGAATATTAAATACAAATAGCATTTTAGCAATTATTTAACAGAGAAAATAATTTAAATTAAGTCGGGCCGGCCTACCTCCCTTTTCTCTCTCCTAGTTTGGCCCAGCCTGTTTTGCCCTCTCCCTCTCTCTGGCACGTGACCCCCACCTGTCGGCGTAGCCGCTCCGCCCACGCCCTCTCTCTCCTCCTCTCCCTGCCGCCCGATCCTAGCTGTAGGTGCCGCCTGTCCTATAGCCGCCTGCGCGTCCTCCCTCTCCTCCTCTCTCTGTCCCACCGGTCCCACCTGTCAGCCTCCGCACCCGCTCACAGCCATGTCCTGCTCGCGTGCACTGCGCGTGGACCCTGTCAGTCAGTGCCCCCTCTCAGCATACCGCTATCGGCCAGTCCTGCCTGTCGGGATCATCTTCCCTGTGGGGAAAATTCCCCAAATCTCACACACTGTTCATGCCGTGCCCTAACCGGCGCAATCCGCCGCCCTCAGGGCTGATTCACCATTCCAACCCCGCCGTTGCCCTTGCCTTGTACCCGAATCCCTTTCCCCTTTGTTACCTGGCGCAATTTTGCACCCGATAGTCGGATCCGTGTAAAAAAAGAAAGCCAGCCATAGTTTTTGGAACTCCTTCCTGGAGCCCCTTTTCCATACCCTTCCCTTTCTTTCTCCAGCGGCCCTCTATAAATTTTGCCCTCCGCCACCGATTGCCGCTCCCAGACCCTAGCACCCCTTCACAAAACAAAGCCCTCCGCATGCACCTATGTTTCATCACCGCCCGTCCTCATCGCCGGTAGCCATCTTCTGCCGTGCTGTTGACTCCATCGGGACCATTGTTGCCTCCCCTACCTTGGCCACCTCTCCATCCGTGCTCCTAGTCGCAGGAGCGCCGTCGCCGTCGACAACCAGAAGGTCTCCGTCGCCCCCGCACGTTGCCGGCGCCATCCGCTGATCCCCGAGGCCACATTCTGGTACCATCGCATTCCCCTTCCTCTGCCGATTCCATTTCCACGTTCATGTTAGCCCGTAGGCCCTCACCGTCGCTTGCCACCATGCCGCCACGTCCTGGCCATTGTCGAAGAAGAATGGCACGCGCCGTTGTACTCCCCGCGTGCCAGATCCCCGCTCCGCCGTCCGATCCCTGACATGCAGTCCAGATTAGAACCAGAGCCAAGCGCCCAAATCAGTTTGACCGTAGTTGACCGATATCGGGTGATCTTGGCCATTCGTTTTCACTTAAGCAGCCCGCCTAGATCTGAGCCGTAGATATGTCATGTTTTAATCTCAGCCTTTCGATCTTCATTAAATCCCTGCCGTCCGATCTGGATCCAACCGTCATGTATTGATTCGGCCCGCCGCCCGCTCGCTGGTCCATGGTGGACTCGGTTCACCATGCGCCCGTAGGTTTTTCAGTAGAAAAATAATTCAAAAAATTCCAGAAAAGGCCCAAAACCCCTTAGAACTTCAAATCGCCATAACTTTTGCATCCGATCTCTGTTTTTATCCATTCAAATTGCAGATTGACCATAGAATTGCCCTCTACAACATGAACTAAATTAGAATGTACTGTTTTATTTCTGTTATTTAATTGTTTTGCCTTGTTTTGCATGCCATCCAATGTTTGAAGCCGCCGAGGAGCCATAGCCATACTTCAAAGCACCGCCGTCTCCATTCACAGATCAAGGCAAGTCACAACCCCCTCCTCGATCATATTGAACTCATGTTTTCAAAATGCTAAATTCACTTTAATCACTTATATGCATGTTTAATTTGGTAAAATAAGTTTAATTAATTATTTGCCCATGTCCTTGTACATTTAAAACCATTGCTTTATTGTGAGCCATCTCCCTTGTTCACCTTAGAGTGATTTAGTTTAATAGTTAGTGCTCTAAGTATTAGCACCCTTTTGCTTAGCCATGCTTAGCAATTAAGTGTTTAGGCTCTTAATCTTGCTGGGATACCAACATGATACTCTTTTCCCCTGGAATTCAAAATGGTGTCAATGTTTTGAAAATGGTTAAGATGTTGGCATGGGTGGGTTCTGGGTGCAAGCTAGGGCATTGGTTGGTCGCACCCGGGGCGCTGTAAGGACCGGTCTACGGGATCTGTCACAAAAGCCTTCTCGTACAAGCCACAAGTCTAGTGGGTAAGACATAGTCCGGAGTATGGTTCATTCCAACATGATGCACCGAGCAGAGGAGTCAATGTCATCGTTGAGGAGCTTCCTCTAGTGAATTATACTGACGAGGCACAAATGGGAGCTATGTTTCCTTGCTGGGGTCTTACCTATGCCATTATGGGTCGGACTCCATTTGGAGCGTCAGCGGAACCTAGTGTGGTTGTATTCGTGTTGGGGTGGGCTATATTAAGGGCTTTGGCTTGTGTTCCTTCGGGGTAACGTGGTGTTACCTTGACACACATGTGTGTGCGGGAATGTGTGGCTTGTGGGTAAATTTGTACACCTCTAATCAAAGTACAATCTATTCGAATAGCCGTGCCCTCGGTTATGGGCATGCCTTGTGATGTTCTCCACAGTTAGCACTATGTTTTACTCATTCTGTAATTAAATGAACTTATGTTTTTGGCCTTGTCCTAGAGCAAACTACGGTATTGATAGCTCACTGGTGCCCCAGTATGTGTCATGTGTGGTTTCGGCTAGGGCAGGAGGGCGAATTAGTGCTGGTGCGCTACTCGAGGTAGTGAATCGCATGTTAATTACTCATTAATGTTGTTTAATCACTCTTTAACGATAAATTTGTTTTAAAACATAAAATTGGCTTTTATGCAAAGTAAAACCTTTACCGTTCCTTTGTTATTATCCTGCATTATCTTGCATTTCTATGGCTTGTTGAGTACTTTTGTACTCAATCTTGTTGAACCCCTCTCAGAAGCGGCGTTCTACGAGGATGAAGGTCTGGAGTAGCTGTCCCAGTTAAGGAGCAAGTTGTGGGCCCAGGGCGTTCAACGTCATTTTACTTTTTATATAAATTTGATGTAATAAATATAGCCCTGAGCTGCAAATTGAATGTCGTAAGATGATGGTCGTGTGATGAATATTTTGTAAGTTATTTCCCCTGGGAATTGCAATAAAACTCGAAATCAGTAGATTTTGGGCATTACAAGCACCTAGGCGGTCGACGAGATGGTCAGACTCTCGAGAGGTGGTGGCTAAGGTTTGCTCTCAGTGGCTAAGAACTTAGCACGAGGATCGCATCATCATACTTGACAAAAAGCTCTACTTCCCTGTGCCCTGCACCCTCATATATATAGACGTCCTAGCTTGGGCACTACTGTGCCTAACTAGGACTCTACTTGGATCCCTATCCGATCTATTTGGATCTCTATCCAAACCGTTTGGATCTTTATCCAAATCGAGCCCAATTCGAATCCTATTCGAATCCAATGTTCCAACCCAGTAAGTGTGTGACCCTGTAGGTTCATGTATAGCTTGGTTAACAGATGAAAACTCCTTTCTATACTCCATTAACAGCGGCCTCTAGCAAAGCATATTAATCCAAGTATACGTAAAGATCATATCGGCTGAACCTTGTAATGTTCCATATGTATATGTCCCTTTGCCTCATGATATCGATCAAGCACAAGGTGAGATTTATGACATCCTGTCAATAGCTCGATCCTCTCTTGATCTCCATATTAGATTATAACATGTGATTAACTCTTTAACCACGTTAGCATAGCCATACACTTCCATAATCCATTATATCGAGGGGTCCAGAGATATCTTTCCCGTAAGGAGGGATAAATTCTATCTTAACCACTCACATCCCACTATATGATTCATAGCATACCCGAGGACCACTTTTATAACTACCCAGTTATGGAGTATCGTTTGGTAGACTTAAAGTAAGCTACTACGTATGTTAGGAACCATGATAATCTTAGGTCTAAGGACTTTACATAAACACTACTGACACCAACTAATGACACGCGGAATCTCAACAATGCCTCATAGTGGGTCTATCCAACATATGTTCTCCAACATACGTCTATGTTATTTAGCTGGTATCTCCATACCTATAATCCATGAGACATGATCATCAATCAATACACATACTGATCTCAATCATATATGTTCCATGTATGACCTATATCTGATCATGGATCATTTAGAAATAGTCACATTATGAGTCTCATAAACAAATCACGTATTTGTTGATCCATAATAACAATCTAATTCAAGGAATAGTAACTTTATTTCATAAACATAGTATACCATGTACAACATATCCATGTTGTCTCTAGGACATAATGCTAACAGCTAGGGCGTGGAGGAGGCGGCAGAGCTCTCGGGGGTCTTTTTTATAGGGCCCGCCGAAAAGTCCGGGTGGCTACGACGGCGGCAATGGTGGCACAGCTGGTGCGGAGCAGTGGGTGCGGGTGAGGCGGTGTGGGCACGGGCCAGGCCTGATTTCTTAGGAGAAAAGGCCGGGGAGCGGCGGCGGTGCGATTGACGGGCTTGGACTAGGCCCAGAGCAATGGTGGCGATAGATTTTGTGGGGACACGGTGGAGCTAGGGCACGGCGGTGCAGGCGCGAGGTCAAGGATGGACCTGATAGGTCGGCCCCACCAGTCGGTGGCTTGCGCGGGGCGTGGGGTGTCTTAGGCCTACGGGTGCTAGCAAGCCAGCGGGGGCACGGCTGCGGACTAGCAGGGGTACGCGCACGGAGCTAGAAAAATTTTATTTTTCTTTCTTTTTCTTTTACAAAATGCTTCCAAAATTCTGAAAATAGATATTCAGCTGAGAAAAATTCTGAAAAAATTCTTTATATTTTTAGAGATTTTTTTTAAAAATTTCAGCAACATTTTATTTACAAAAATTTCTTCCTCAAATTTAGTACTCAAAAT
>KE372835.1:481968-492192 GCA_000418225.1 Zizania latifolia | reverse complement strand
TCAGTTGGAGAAACTAGTACCTTCATGTGTTGGCTTCCGAAAGAGTTTATTGGGATGAGATTAGCATCGGCCATTGCATCAGCTTATCTCTGGTAGAAACTGATAGGAACGAGCCAATGCTAACTGCCGCTTGTCACTTCTTGTCAGATGCTATCAATGCTTTCATCTTTCGTAATGGTCCAATAAGCCCAACTCTACTAGATGTTATCATGTTAACTTCCTTAGATGTCACTGATCCCAACTGTTCCATGGACTTCCGTTTCAAACCATATCACTACATGGAGACCAAAAAACTTGGCGGCTGGGAAAAATACGTAGCTCACCACAAAAAGAAGACTGGACCAGTTCAACAAAGAGAACATGTGGCTTGAGCGATTTTTATTCTACGGCTCTACTCTTGGTCTGACAAGGAATATGCAATGCATAGCCAAATGTCTGATTGAGAACTGCCAACTCCCATTGGGCTGATTGCTGTAGGGATCAACTTTTCAGTTGCTTCATTAGGTTGTTCAGCAATTAAGAGCTGGTGAATGTATTGGACACACTAGAGGCCCTTGGTGGTTCATACAATTTTGGCTCGACCTCTATACTTATCCTCCCTTGGAGAAAGCCACCTTCCCAAATGATTACATAGAAGAAGAGGAAGCCCGCACCTGCCAATGCACATGGATTGAAGAAGCGGTTGCAACCTTCGTCGGTGATGAAATGAAATCTGAAACCCTCAGCCGATGGTTCCAATCCTATTACTATGGTTTCCTTAAAGGGCACGCCATCTGGTTTGATTATACCAACATCGTAGATTTTGAAGAACCTAGCTGATTTCAATTGATCTCAATCGGATCAGACGAAGAATCTACTGCTATTTACATATTGGCCATTTCACCAAGTATACTCCCGGTTGGATTCTCACTGGGTCGGACGTAGTCTTCCTATGAGTTTTATCATCCAATCATTTGCTCTCGCTAGTTTAGGCTTGGTCAACTACCAATGAGTTTCTTCTATATTGGCAAAGTTCAGTCGAGGGGCAACTTTTCCTCCACCTTGGAAGGCACTTTTCTTCTTATTTTATCTTTGAGCATTCGGGTCAGAGATTTGAAGGGATGGAGCCCTTGCATCAACTGCTCAAAACCCTTAGCCCGATTTTGGAAGGAATGGTGACTTCATATCTTTGATCGATCAACATCCCAATATTGTTCACTTATTGATCCTGATTATGTAGAATCTGATGAAGAGGTAACTCTTCTTTTCCTTAAACCTTTGTTTTGCATTATTGACTACGTGCTAATCACTTCCTCTTAATAGGATGTTGACGTCAAAGCTCCTCCTGAAAGCAGCAACAGAAAGCCGATTCGATACGGGCCTAGGTTATTAGTTCAAAACCTAGGGCATGGTGCAATGACTTCGACCGCACTACTAAATGTTATTCTATCAACAACTGATGTTCCACCAAAGCCCTGACAAAAGAAGACTGTTACTCAAAAGAGAAGAGATGTTGCTGATGCTTCGACAAAATCTCCATCAAGGAAGAAGATGATTGAAGCACCACCAATGCCAAGTCCAATTGTTCCTCCTGACATATCAACTGTGTTGGGTTCTCCGACTATTTCTATAAGCATCTCACCATCTTTTTATCACGCGATCATTAATCTTATTGGGTTTTGTTATTCCAGGCTGGCCAAACAACTTCGACCCCCGTTGCAACAATACCACCGCCGATAATTACTAAGGCCATAATCACAATAGCGTCAGTTTCATTGGCTCTGTCCCTGAACCCTATTGTAATAGCTCCACCGTCAACCAATATCTAAGCTATAGGCTCACCAACTTTGACTCCGCTAAATATGACACCGCAGCCATAAGGACCAATGGACATCATCGGTGTTGTTGTGCCATATGCTGATACTGCTAGCGGAACTGATGTTCTTCCTTTAGATCCTTTGCATGTCTCACCGGCCGTAGACTTGGTAACCACAGGACAACAACATGTTTCTAGTGTTGCTACTAGGGTTCTATCCAACTTCCCATAGTATATTTTCTCCCTTGACCATACTTTGTCATGTTCTCTCGCATAGCGTTTTGACCCATACTCTGATGCAGTCTTTCGTTGATCTCTTCTCATTTGATGTCAGGAAATATGTCAGCCATGAAGAGGTCATGAGTATGACTGCACAAGTCAGTGCATCACTACTTGATGGCGTCCGGACGATTTTGTCTGATATCTTAAAAAGACTTGGAGATCCCTTGGCCATTCTTGTAAATGATTTGGGGCCAATTAGAGCAAGATTCAACAATATTGCGCATCTCCTTCCTGAGGACCTCGTCTCCACCTTAACTCCTACATCTTTCCTCGAATTCCATCGGCCTCGGTTAAACAAGATCTATCAACAAATGGCCGATCGGGTAGAGTATCAAGCACGGCAATAGGACATAGAAGTGGATCAATTGGACATCTTGTCAGAAAATCAAGCGCTAGATTTGTTGATGACCAAACCAGTGTAAGTCCGAACATGCTTTGAGCAACTACAAGCTAAAGCGGCTGATGTTGATGCCTAATTGGCAAGGGTCCATGATGACATGGCATCAGCCTCACTTGAGCTTGATGGTCTTCCTTAACGGATTGAGGAGCAAGAAACTAAATTGGCTGATGTGATTCATCGAGCCTTTTACCATCACCAACAACTTAAGCCAATCCCAGGCAGCGATGAGGAAGATGCCAAAGTAATTGCTGAGATCGAAGAAGTTCATGACCATGTTGTGGCTGCAATTAGTCAATTTTTGGGCTTATAATTGATCTAAGCTTGTATCGGTGAATCACCGATCAGTTCACCCAAGGAGGTACCCGAGGTGGTGATTAGATATGTGTAAGAGAAGCGCAGCGCCTTCGAACCTGATGGTCGACTCTAGAATACAAGAGCTAAGGTTTATACTAGTTTAAGCCGTCCGAAGGATAATAGCCCTACGTCTAGTGTTTTGGTGTCTACTATGATGGTGGATCTTACAATATGACGCAATCAAGCAATCAAGGCTTGGGCATCCAAAGCAAGAAAAATATTCTAACGCTTGATGATGAGCTAGATGAGTTGAGTTGGGTTGGGTTGTCTCTAGGGGGTCTCGCCTCCTTTATATACTCAGGAGGTGGGCCTAATAATTCTAGGACTCTACCCCGAGTAGGACTTGGATTTCCTATCAAACTCGGGTACTAAATCTCTAATTACAAGGATTCTAGTACAAATAAACCTCTAGATATCATATCTGAAGCTTAACTACCCGATAAGGACTCCACTTTCCTTATTGGAATCAAACCACTATTTATTTGCCATACCAGACGGTCAATGCTGGTTTTGGCCTGTCCTTGGTCCGGTCTGATAAGCCCAACTATGAGGCAAACGGGGGTCACATCCCCGATAGCAGCCCCCGAGCTCTTCTCGGCTTGGTTGAAGAAATCTTCAGCGAAACAAGCTAATGGGAGCTCTCTTTTAATTTAGAACTTTAACATCTTTGTCAAACTTTAATGTCCTTGAAAAAGCCTTTGTTTGCCTTCTTTCGTGTGTGGTGCACCGCATAGGTGCACCGACACAGTGTAGCCCCCGTGCCTCGAGTTAAATGAAACATTTTGCTCGAGGGTCTAAGAATATCCTACAAATAATAATCTTCTGCTTCATAATCCTGTCTTCATCGAGACCTCACTGAAAAAAGGTCATGCTTGAAGTCTTGACCTTGTGATGAACTAGGAAGAAATTGATCTTGAGTCTTTGGATAAATTGATATCCTGTTGTTCGGGCCTCTCATGCATCCCAATGCCCAAGAGATCGAGTCCTATTGAGCTTGCAAGTTCTCGAGGATTTTTGGTCCCGGGGACTCATACCTCAGGTCAGGCGAGCCCCCGAGTACGCGAGCCCTCGAGTGCGTGAGCCCCCAAGCATGAAGGTCTTCGGAGGCGCGAGCTCTTGAGCATGAAGGTCTTCGGGCGTGCATGAGCCCCCGAGTGTGGGACCCACTAGCACAATGGATCTGAGCCATCACGAACTTCACCTGTTGTGCCAGAAAAGGCTGTTTCATAATTCCTTCTCTTGTCCGTGGTCATTGCATGGCACGTGGAAAAAGCTGAAAAGACGTCCTGCTACTGATAGGGTCACGCGCCGCATTCATTTGTAGAGATGATGCAGCGTGAATTGCTTCACCTTCTCCATCATAAAGTGCACGATGATCGAAGCAGTGTTTACTGTGCTAGTGGTTGGGGGAACGCCTCTATTTAAACCGGCGCTCATCCCCATTTGAGTCTTGCAACGGGTCCTCTTGACTCCTTTTCTTCTGTCTTGAGATTCCTTCTTCACACCTGCAAGGGAAAGATTCTTGAAGCCTCATGGATCTACGATGTGCTGGCTTGACCGCTGAAATGGCTGCTCTGATCTCAAACCATCGGGTTCATCTGGTATGTTGATCCTTGTATGAGTTTGTTTTATCTTTACTCGTGTAGTGTATGACTTTTGGATCCGTCATCACAGCAGGATGTTACATCCTTCACAAGACCTTTTGGTGGTGTAGATCTTTCTGCTAATATGCTACCATCTGGCGCTCTTGTGCCACCTATCTTGATGTTCAGATGCCAAGGTAGAGGCTTGACCCTGCGGGAAGAGCTGGAGAAGTCCGCTGGTACAGGCACTCTAGGATTGCTACTGACACTACCGATAAGGACAGGTCAATACTGTTCTCCCTTTGGGCTGGTCTCTCACGGTCAGTGACTATCTCCTTACATCGAGGCAGGGATGACATGGAGTCGCTACTTCCATAGTAGCGGCCCTTGAGATCCTTGGCGCGTATGGCGGTCGTGATGGGTTGACGCTGCAGCATGCAAAGTTGCTATGAGGACCTCGGTTCCTATAACCAATATGTTTGCTTTATAGAATGTTGTCTCTAGCCGTCAGGGCATTTTTCTTCTTTTGATTGAAGGAGGTTGTGTCCCCTTCTTTGAAGTGCTTTAACCCTTGTAAAAGATTAGTCCTTGAGAAATAAAAGAGTTTTTGAATTTGTGTTATTCATTGTGTACCGTTTATTGTGTGTTTTGTTTACCACCCACACGGTGGTGCTTTATCGGCTGAGTCGATGAAGATGTGAGACTGTGGGTGTGTGGCTAAGTAGCCAACCCTCTCCTGGGTCCGGTTGTGTGTATGGCGGCCATATGCCGCCCAACTTGGAGGGAGATATAGTCTGCAATGGTCAACGATTTCTTCAAAGATACACGGTTGCGGGTGTATGACTAAGGAGTCCACCCTCTCCCAAGTCTGGTTGTATGCATGGCGGCCATCAGGCACCCAACATAGAGGGGGATGTAACCGGCATTGGTCGGCGAGTTCTTCAAGGTGCACCATTGCGGGTGTACGACTAAAGAGTCGACCCTCTCTCTGAACCGGTTGCATACATGGCGGTCGTTTGGCGCCCAACGCGGAGGGAGGGGGATGTAGTCAACACAGGTCGGCGAGAATAGCGCTCGACTGTGGGTGTACAGCTCAAAAACTGACCCCTTCCTGGCTAAGTTGCATGCCTGGGGGGAAGTAGTCGGCGAGGTCAGTGAGGTAAATGCTCGACTATGGGTGTACAGCCCGAGGGCTGACCCCTTCCTGACCCAGATGCATGTCTAGGGGGAAGTAACCGACAGTGTCGACGAAGAAAGCGTCTTCATAGGGTCGATGAGTGCCTGGACATGAACCATCGAAGAATATTAGTAGCAAGATTTTGTTAAGCATAAAACCAGCGAAGGTGCTTGATATTCTAGGAGTTCGGTACTGCTTGCCCGTCTTCTCGCATCAGTCTGTATGCTCCTGGTCTTGATACCTCAGAGATAATGAAAGGGTCTTCCCTAGGGAGGAAAGCTTATGCATCCCGACTGATGATAGCACTCGGCATAGTACCAAGTTACCTTATCTGAAACTTCTGCTTTGCATGTTGTAGTCATGGTACCGCTAAAGAGTTTGTTGATATCGGTCCGACTGTACCATGGCTGCTATCCAAGCTTCTTCGATAGAGTCTATGTCTTCAACTCTTGTTTGTTTCATGGTTCCTTTGTTATAGTATTGGACTCGAGGAGAGTTGTGTAACATATCACTTGGCAAGATTGCTTCGGAGCCGTAGACTAGGAAGAAGGTTGTCTGCCCTATGCCTCAGTTCGGCTACGTGCGGAGCCCCCAGAGTACTGTGGGTAGTTCTTAGAGCCACCTACCAACGTATTTCGGGCCTTTAAATCTTGTAGGATCATCCCATTAGCACGTTCGCACTGTCCGTTGGTCCGACGATGAGCGACTGACGCATATTTGACCTCGATCAGCCTTTCTTCGCAGAAGTCCCAGAAGTCGTTTGCTGTGAACTGAGTCCCGAGGTCGGTTATTATTTGGTTCAAGACACCGAACCAATAGGTGATTCCTTCGATAAATTGTGCTGCCTTCTTGGTAGTGTAGTTCTTTAGAGGCATAACTTCTATCTACTTGGTAAACTTGTCGATGGCTACCAAGAGTCAGTCGATGCCCTGGGGGCCTTTTGGAAAGGTCCAACCATATTGAGCCCCCAGCATACAAAGGGCCAAGTTAGTGGAATCATTTGCAAGGCTTGGGCTGGGAGGTGATTTTGCTTGGCGAAGAATTAGCAACCTGCATAGTTTTTGACTAGTTCCATGGGTCGTTGTTGACCATTGGCTAGTAGAAGCCTAGTCAGAAGGCCTTACCAGCCTACAAGACATCTTGGCAGGTTTATCCTCTGCGACCCAGTTATATATCTGCACAATAAATAAATCGATCATCAACAAGAAGTCGGTGGTAAGCTCTTTGCACATGTTAGAAAACCAAACATCTATATATATACAATTGGTCTTGTCAAACCAGCTTTGTTCAAATTTTATTGTAATAGTACTTTTCAAGATAGTACTGTGAGAAGTATATCACATCTCACACCTCACCTACAGCAGCAGACCACCGAGATTCAAGTGGCAGCAACAGGTACTGAGGCAGTCCTAATTGCGGTGCATAAATCCATGGATGGACGGTGCTACCTAACTACTGGTTTTAGCCAATTTCTTCGAGATAACACGTTAGAAGTTGGCACAGTATGTGCCTTCCATTTCAACATCAATAATGGTGCAATTGAGGCTGTCATGTATGTGGTGTAAACCTGGGGTATGATGTCTTCCTATCCATCTTCCTTTTTGCACTGATAACCATTGTGCATATTGTACTGATTCTTTTTTTAGGGAGGAGTACAGGGTGACCATAAAAGAGGCTGTAAAACTAGACATGTACAGTCTTAAGCAATTCATAGCGGGTAGATAGAGAGAATCTCTATGGGACACTATTCAAGCTCTTGATATCGTTCTTAGGGAATGCCCTAGTGAAAGTTAGAAGTTAGCTAAAAGTTAGAAGTTAATCTTATGGAACTTTGTTTTAGCCATGCAATTTTTTCAAGATAGCGAGTCAGAAGTTAATATATGTGATATTAATTTAGTTATTAATCTTCTGTGATGAATTATCTGTGTTATGTGATGAATTGTCTATAATGTGCTTTGGAATGTTGAATATGTTGGTTGCCAAATCCTAGTTTTGATTCAGGATGCAGTGTAAAAACAATTATTTTTTTCAAATGACCATAATATTAATGACAGGTGATAATAATAACCCGTCACTAAATGGCCCTTTAGTGACAGGTGACATTACAACTTGTCACTAAGATGCCATAACAGGTGAGCCAATAGTTTCCCTTTAGTGACGGGTGAATATTGTCGCCCATCACTAATAATGTTACATCACTGACGTGATAAGAGTGACGGTAGACTTATCTATCACTAATAGGATTTTCTGTGGTAGCGATGGCAAGCCTCCCAAGTGGTGCTGCTAGACATCGTGCTTCTAGCAGTAGGCCTACCGCCACTAGGGTATATTGTTGTCCTCGGCTATTTCAGGATTGATTGAACACTGTATTATGAGATGTTATTTGGCCAATCTGTATTGCAAATGCTATGTATAGATGTAGTAATCCCTATCAATAATCTTAGTACTGTGATGCATATGTGATTTTCATGTCTACGCCGGTCGACCATTATGCACTCACTCAAATATCACTACGGGAATCCACCGATTCACCGAGTACCACAGGCACTCGGTAAAGCGCCTTTTTCACTCGGCGAAGGATTCACCGAGTGTCACACTCGGTGAAGAACAATCGGTGAACCCGCTGTCGGTGAACAGGGGTTCACCGAGTGTTTTTTATCGTGCACTCGGCGAACCAATTGCCAAGTGCCACGTCGGCTTCACCGAGTGCCCGACGTGGCACTCGGCACAAAAAAGGTGCTAACGGCACCCACGTCCTGACAGCGCTTCGCTGAGTGCCATGCCGGGCACTCGGTGAAGCGTCACCTATTTGCCGAGTGCCTGACATGGCACTCAGCAAACAGCCGAACCTGGCAGCGGCTAGGGCTACGCCACGTGTCCAGCCAAGTGCGTCGATACGTGACATGCCCTCGGGCACTGTCGAATTGGTCTATTTATTGAGTGCCACGTTAGGCTCTCGGCAAACAGGGACTGGACCATCTGGGTCAACTTAGATGATCCAGACCTGGCTCACCCGGAACATCTAGATTGATCTAGATGTTTTGAAGACCTGTTTGCCGAGTGTTCCCTTAAAAAAATTCAATTTTTTTCTCCAAAATTCAGTACATTCAAATACACAAATATATTCACATACACATACATTCACACGCACATATACACAAATCTGCATACACATTCACATATATATCCACATTCAAATCCGCGCCATATTACACAAAATCAACATACACATATCAAACAATCACCAATTCACATCACATTTCGTCAAATCTCGTCATAAGTTCATATTTCATGATTCACATCAGATTTCACGATTCACATTTCATCACAAGTTCACATTTAACGATTCACATCACAAGTCCACACGTGCATTACATAGTTAGACAACTAAAAAATTTACAACTTACTAATCTCACGGCTCCCAAGGATTCCAAAGCGCTGGTAACGTATTTGATCCCAATGCCGACGATTGAAACTACAAGGAGTTAGTTAGCACAACTGTATATTGTAAAAACGATGGTTACAGGGTTAGAAACTCACGTTGCCGCTCTGTAGAGTGTGCGGAGATAGTTGAGGTTGAGGGAGTGCAGGAGGGGGTAGCCTATCATCTACACCCAATACTACTGCATCTAGGCCTACCAATCGGCCTGCTGGGCCTGTATCTTGGCATCCGTCTCGGCCCTTTGCCATCTATTTTCCTCCATCCTGGCCTCCATCTCGACCCTTTTACCTCTCTCTTCCTCCATCCTGGCCTCCATCTCGACCCTCTGTCTTCTCTCTTCTGAGGAGCCATGGTGAATACCATGGGGATGATGAGTGATTGTCAACCGGAGAGATGATGAAGTGAAGATTGAAGAGAAGGATGAAGAAGAGGAGAAGTCCTCCGAGGGGAGGCACAGTGACTTGTCGTGATGGAGCTCACGTGTGACTCAGGTACACGGACGGGCGTTCATCAGACAGAGAGGTCACGAGGACGTGCCGGTCCAATCCTGGTGCATGGAGCAGAAGCGGCAAGCGGACGTGATCCGTCATGGTGTCGACTGGTGCGACTCAGGTACACGGACAACCGACCGTCGGGCTGAGGAGCTGCAGGGTCAGATCGGTCCAATCCGGGTGCACGGTGCGGAGGCGACGGGCGCTTTGACGGCTTCGGCTTAAAACCGTCAAATCTACCAGAAAAGTGTTTTCTCCGTCAGAGATAGCGGTGTCATAGCAGCTACGAAAAGCATCGGCACCGAATAATATCTGTAGGGTTATTTTACGTTTTTGCCCTGTGGGCCAAAGTCTGTAGCGAACCTTCACGAAGAGGGTATTTGAGTCATTTGTATTGGTCAATGGGGGCTATATAAGGGCTTGCCATCCCTTGTAAACTTTGAGGATTTTTGAGCTAATTGAAAAATCATTTCAGATTTTGGGTGTTTTGGTCCTCCCACCTTCTTCCTCCTCCTACCTCCTCTCTCCACTCCTCCCTCTCTCCTCCCAAGGGCTAAAACCCTAGGTGGCCGGCCACCTATCCCCAGCCTACCTCCGGTGGCGTAGGCGCAGGGCGCGGCTGTGGCGCTTGGGTGGCGCGCGCGCGCGAGCGGAGGAGACGGTGCGGTGCGGAGGCTGCGCGAGCAGCGGTGACGGCACC
>KE372835.1:443740-461265 GCA_000418225.1 Zizania latifolia | reverse complement strand
CACCGTTTGCTACGCCATGCCTCGCCAGCCGTTTCCCCCAAGAAATCAGGCCCGGCCCATGCCTGCAACCGCCTCCGCCGCAACCCCCGCCACTGGCCACCTCTGACTTCGCTGCGCTGCCGTCTCCACGTCAGATTCTCCCAATGCCCGCTATAAAATGTGTCCCTGGTAGCTCCTCCGCTGCTCTAAAACCCTAACTGCCTCCTCTGCCGTCTCCGTGTGCGCCAGCTGCTCCGCCGCTCGCCACCGCCTCTAGCCACCGTTCCCCGCCGATTTCATGGCAGCTAGACCCCGCCGTCGCTGACATTCACTCCACCATCGTCTGCCAATCCTCGGCCTCACCGCCGTCGTCACCACAGTCTGCCGGAAGACCTTCGCCGCCATCGACCCGAGAACACCCCGCCCGAACCACGCCACCGGTCGCTCCCGTTGCCACCGCTCATCGCCGTTGCGTCGGTGAGTCCGCCATGATCCCCTGATCTCGTTCCGCCCCTCACCATCGGTCACCGGGCCACCTCCCACAGGCAACCATTGGTCACCGTGCGCTGCCCCGCTGCCCCCACGTGAGCGCTGACGTGGGTGCCGCATCACTACCGTGTCGGTGCCACGTTTGCCATCACCGCACACATGTGCGCCACATGGCACACCCGGTTCACGCGCACGTTTGCTATCTGCTGATGCAATAATTCCTTTAGAAAAATAATTCAGTATTGCGTCATAAATCCTTTTTAATTTCTGAAATTTACAGAACAGAGTTTGAACTTAAAAAATTCTTATCTAATTCATCCGAACTCTAAATTTAACCATTCAAATTCTAGAACTTTTCTAAAATTAAGCTCTACCCATTAAAAATATGTTCACACACAGAATGCTTGGTTTACTGTATTGTTTTAATTAATTATTGCTTTGATGTAGTACTATTTAGTCTCCGATGTGCGAGAAGAGCTTATGTACATCGAGGAACCACCGATTGTCATCCCTGTTCAGCAAGGCAAGTTGTTCAAGCCTTCTATTTGATCATGTTGAACCCATGCTTTCAAGCTACTATTCATAAAAAATTGCATTTTATTTTAGAATGACACTAGGATGGGTATATAAACCTGCTTGTATTGCCTCCTGTTGTTATGTACCTATTCCTTGTTCACCTAGGGACTATTAAACTTGATCAGTA
The DNA here is from genome assembly GCA_000418225.1 of Zizania latifolia. Lineage (NCBI taxonomy): Eukaryota > Viridiplantae > Streptophyta > Magnoliopsida > Poales > Poaceae > Zizania > Zizania latifolia. The sequence continues at coordinate 460,094 of KE372835.1, read as the reverse complement.
TGAATCCTTATTATGATTTATGTAGATGCTTAGGATTGCTTAGCCTTGCTTAGAAACTAGTATCACATTCATCATGCTCATTAATACCACTTACATGTTAATGTTAGCTTATATGATTATTTGTTGATTAGTAAATTGGTTCATGAATTAAATGTCACTAAAACTTAACTAAGGTGGGTTGTGAGTACATGGTCCGTGGTTCTGCTAGTCATACTCATGACACTTTAAGGACCGGTTCATGGGCCGCTTTTGCACTGTAAATCTACACTCACCACAAGCCAGCATGGGTAATGGTTTGACCTAAAGCCTAGAGATAATACTATTTTTAACTTGATGTTACTTTCTGTTTAACCTGCAAGGTCACTCGTGATTAGTCCCACTATTACTTAATTAACTTAATGTTACTTCTGTTTAACCTGGTTAGCTTTGGTGTAGTGTGGATTGGTTAGATTATGGGCCTGATGACTCTGGGTAAGAGTTATTCAGTGATTGGACAATACTATTTTTAAGGTTCTAACTTAATTAGAAGTACTCTTTAAATTTAGTCTCTCTTTAATGCTGTTTTTATGCAAATGAGCCCTATTATGCCATCCTTTGTATCCCCTATGTATTATAACTGTTTCGCTTGGATGTGTTGCTGATTATTCAAAATACTCACCCTTGCATTCCTCCAGAATTAGAGGAGTTCATCAGCGAAGATGAAGATGGTGCCTTTTAAGCTAGCCCCAGTCAAGTCTGCCTATGGAGTAGAGTCGCCTCTGCATCAATAAAGTTTAATTAGGAGTTATTTATGTTTGTCATTAATATTTCGAGGTTCCAATGCCACATCTGTAATAAGTACATTATTTATTTCGTCATGAACAATTATGCTTTCGATTTCCAATAAATTATCTATTGTGTGTCTCGGCTGATTCCTAGATGACGGTACTTTTCGCATAATAAATCATAAGGAAATGGTTAGAATTTCTAGGCGTGATAAGTTGGTATCAGAGCTACCTTGACTATAGGAATGGCCAAATGGTTTAACCTTAGGAGCTAAAAACTATTTTTCTAGTTATACTCCTCTCCTCTTTTCTTTTCTCTTTAAAAAGGTGGTTCTTTTTTCTAGAAAAGTGTTGCTTATTTTATTTTATTTTATTCTTTTTATATGTCGTCTGAAGGATCCCAGCCTCGAAGGTGCTTCAGGATGAAGGGTTTTGTCCAGGAGTTGAGGCATATGCCGTTTTTCCATGGATATCAGGAGGTTCCTACCTATGCTCAAGTCATGAGTGAGAGAGAGACTATTCTATCAATGATAATTGAAGTAGAAGGAAGAAATTTTGATCATGCCTGTTAGGAAGCTGCTTATGCTGCCATTGGAGAACATCGAGAGCACTATGCAGCCAAGTTGTCAGAATGAGAGTACAGGTATCACCCAAGGAAGACTCATCGAGATGACTATGCAGAGTACCTATCCAATGGTGAAGAAGACAGTGCTATGATGATCAGAGTGATGAATATGCTGAAAGTGATGGACGATTGCCACAAGGATGCACTCATTGGAGCACATGAGTTGGAGAACAGGAACCGGTAGACCATTTATCAGTTGCAGAATCAAGTGAACATGCTACGTAGGGAAGTTGCTACACTGGACGGAGAATCACCACAAGGAGGTGCCAGGATCCATCGTATCACAAGGAAGCAAGTTCAGATGCTGCCCAAGGTACAGGTGATTAAGACGGTGCGTAAGGAGGAGATCATTGTCATCTAGAATGATGAAAGTGAAGATGATAAAGATGGAGTCATGGAAGAGAAAGATGCAGAAGAGCCAGAGTTTTATTTTGATCCAGCTATAGAGGAGACTAGCCCTTAGAGTCCTTATATACCCTTAGTACGTTTGTTAGGTGTTAGTTTTGCTTAGACTAAATGCTTGTTAGCTTTGCTTATCTATAGTGTGTCGTTTGTATCGGCCCCCTGTGATACATCTGCACTTAGGAGTTTTCTTTCAGAGTCTAATAAAAATCATAACAAATTTCAAATCAGTACAAGATGTTTTTTTCTTTTCTCTTCTCTCTTTATAAATTCTGCCAATCCCAACTTTCATTCATTCTATTTAGTAAGATGGTTTAGACCCACCGCGTCAATTCTCAGGAAGGTATCAAAGAAGCAGGTAGATCGAGCAACGAATAGCCTCAGCAGTAGCATCAGCCCCATCTCCCACCTCCAATGTCAGAGAACCATACCTGGCACAAGTGTTTGCTAATCAGAATCAGCTCATGACTTTGTTGATGAATCAGACGAATGCTCAGCAGCGTGCCCTGCCTGCTCAACCCCCACCTATACTTGCCTAGTCTAGAACAAGTTGTCAGAGTTTCTCCGTGCGAGGCCGTCTGTTTTCTCTAGCACTACCAACCTGGTGGAGTCTAGTAACTGGCTTTTCACTATTGAGAAGAAGATAGAAGTTCTGCAGTGCACTAATTAGGAGAAGGTTTCTTTTGCTTCCCACCAGCTTCAAGGTCTAGCAAGAGAATGGTGGAGTCACTTTAAAGAGAATACAGTTGATGGAACATAGATTACTTGGGCAGATTTTTTAGCTAGTTTTAGGAAGGCCCATATTCCTGATGGACTAGTGGCTCTGAAGATGCGGGAATTTCATGCCATCAAGCAAGAGAATTGTTCTGTCATAGAATATCTACATGAGTTTAATCACTTGGCTCGTTACACTCCTGAAGATGTGAAGTCAGATGCTGAACGTTAGGAGAAGTTCCTTGGAGGTCAGAATGATGAACTCGCTATTCATCTGATTTCTAGAGATTATATTGATTTTCAAAAACTAGTGGATAAGTCGATTCGTCAATAGAATCAGCATAACAGGATAGAGTCCAAGAAGCACCGAATGGTGCGGAACCAGCAATCCAACAATCAGAAGTCCTATTTTATGTTGGTGCCGTAGCAATAGTAGTTAGGAGGACCCAATGCTCAGGCCAATTGCCCTTGTCAGTTCTATGCTGCTAGTGGGAGTGGAAATACTAGCAATGCACCTCAAGCTTATCTCCCCAATGCACCTCACACTGCTCTAGTCACTGGTGTTAATCAAGTTCCTCTAAAAGACAAGAGTGGAAAGCCAATTGTGTGTTACAATTGCTACAAGTCTGGTCATTATTCTGACAAGTGCCCAGAGCCCAAGCATTTGAACAGAGCTACAACAGTCCTAGTCTAAGCTCCTGCCAGACAAGACAAGGTAGGAGTGAACTATGTGACAGTAGAAGAAGCTCAAGCCACCCCTTATGTAGTATTGAGTACATTTCATGTCAACTTAATACTTGCAACAATACTTTTTGATTCTGGTGCAACTCATTCTTTTATATCGAAAAGTTTTGTGGTAAAATATGGAATGGATGTAGAGCCCCTCCCTTATTCGTTAGTGATCTGTACCCCTAGTCACCAGATGCCTACCTCTCTTTTTAGTCCTCTAGTAACCATTAAGATTCTTGATGTCCCTTTTCTAACCAACCTCATCTTAATAGAATCTAAAGATCTAGATGTCATTTTGGGAATGGATTGGTTAGTGAAACATGAGGGTGAGATTAAGTGTGCAACTAGAGAAGTCACTGTAAGCAATCACCTTGGCCAAACCATCACTTTCCACAACTCGAACCCGTTTGGTTTGAAGATCATGTTGAATAAAGTCAAGATTGAAGAAATACCTATGGTGCAAGAGTATCCTAATGTTTTTCTAGAAGAGTTGCCTGGTATGCCACCCAAAAGACATAATGAGTTTAGAATTGATCTATCTCCCGGTATAGCCCCAATTCAAAAGAGACTGTATCGGATGGCCCCGAATGAGTTAGCTAAAGTAAAAAAAAGCAAGTGGAAGAATTGTTAGAGAAATGATACATTCATCCAAGTACTTCGCCTTAGGGAGCTCCGGTTTTCTTCGTAGAGAAGAAGGGCAAGTTCAAGAGAATGTGTGGTGATTATAGAGCCTTGAATGAAGTCACAATCAAGAACAAGTATCCTCTTCCTCACATTGATGATTTGTTTGATTAGTTACAAGGAGCCTCAGTTTTCTCCAAGATAGATCTTCGGTCAGGGTACCATCATTTAAGAATTCGAGAAAAAGATATCCCCAAGATAGCTTTTACAACCCGTTATGGATTGTTTGAGTATCTGATGATATCGTTTGGGTTGACTAATGCCCCTACGTTCTTTATGAACCTAATAAATAGTGTGTTTATGGAATATCTAGACATGTTTGTAGTAGCGTTCATTGATGATATTCTTATTTATTCCAAGACGGAGAAGGATCATGTAGAGCATTTACACCTAGCATTATAGAAGTTGAGAGAACATCAGTTGTATACCAAGCTAAGTTTGAGTTTTGGTTGAAGGAAGTAAAGTTTTTGGGTCACATTATCTCTTCTACCAAAGTTGCCGTTGATCCAAGTATAGTTGAAGCCGTTACTGATTGAGTGCAACCCAAGAATACTACTGAGATCAGGAGTTTTCTAGGACTTGCGGGTTATTACCATCGGTTCATTGAGATTTTCTCCAAGATAGTCAAGCCTATGACCAAGTTACTATAGAAGGATGAGAAATTTGTTTGGACACCTGAGTGTGAAGAGAGTTTTATAGAGTTGAAGAAAAGATTGGTATCAGTCTCAGTGCTAATTCTGCCCGATCCTAAAGGAGATTTCCAGGTATATTGTTGATCAATGTAAAAGACATTTATTCAAGAAACAAGATAACAAATTATCCAAATGTACATCAGCATAGACAAGACACTTTCTCTCACATACACTGGACTCACTCACGCAAGTATCTAATACCCATTGAGCTCAAGTGCGCCTCATGCTTGGGCTGTGAGAGATGCTTCGTTAACGGATCAGCTATGTTCAAATCCGTATGCACCTTGCATATCTTCACATCACCTCAGTCTATTATCTCACGGATCAGGTGATAGCGCCGCAGTATGTGCTTGGACTTCTGGTGCGACCTAGGCTTCTTGGCTTGCGCAATGGCACCACTATTATCACAATAGAGAGCCACTGGACTGGACGCACTAGGGATGACACCCAACTCAGAAACAAACTTTCTGATCCAAACTGCCTCCTTCGTAGCTTCTGAAGCTGTGATATACTCAGCCTCTGTGGTAGAATTTGCAACCATTTCTTGCTTGGAACTTTTTCAACTCACTGTGCCTCCATTGAGGCAGAGCACAAATCCTGACTACGACCGTGAATCGTCTTTGTCGGTTTGGAAGCTAGCATCGGTGTAACCACTTACAACGAGCTCCTCCTCACCTCCATACACCAGGAACATATCCTCAGTTCTTCTCAAGTACTTAAGGATACTCTTTACAACCGTCCAGTGACTTTCACCCGGGTTTGACTGGTACCTGCTCATAATACTTAGAGCACAAGAAACATCTGGGCGTGTACACAGCATGGCATACGTGATGGATCCGATTGCAGAGGCATACGGGATCGCACTTATTTTCTCCAGCTCATCAGCTGTCGAAGGGCACTGATTCTTGCTGAGAGAAATACCATGTGACATCGGCAGAAAACCTTCTTGGAATTCTGCATATTGAACCATTTCAATACCTTATCAATGTATATACTTTGGCTTAATCCAATTAACCTTCTCGATATATCTCTATTGATCTTTATGCCCAAGATGTATGCTGTCTCTGCAAGATCTTTCATTGAGAAACTTTTTTTCAATGAAGACTTAACAGTATCTAACATAGGAATATCATTTCCGATCAACAATATGCCATCTACATATAAGACCAGAAACACAAGTGAGCTCCCACTAGCCTTTTGTAAACATAAGGCTCTTCTTCGTTCTTGATGAAGCTAAACCCTTTGACTACATCATTAAAACGAAGATTCGAACTCCGAGAAGCCTGCTTCAGCCCATAAATGGACCGTTGCAGCTTGCAAACTTTTCCAGCATTCCCTGGATCATCAAGACCTTCAGGCTGTGTCATGTACACATTCTCACTTAGGTTTCCATTAAGGAAAGCCGTCTTGACATCCATTTGCCATATCTCATAGTCATGAAATACGACAATCCCTAGGATGATCCGGATAGACTTTAGCATAGCGACGGGCAAAAACGTTTCATCATAATCAACACCTTGAATCTACCTGAAACCTTTTACCACCAATCGTGCCTTATAGATGTGAACATTTCCATCAACGTCTATCTTTTTATTAAAAATCTATTTACACTCAATGGTTTTTACACCATCCGGTGGATCGACCAAGTTCCAAACTTGGTTCTCTCGCATGGATTCTAACTCGAATCTTATGGCTCCAAGCCATTTCTCAGAGTCTGGTCCCATCACCACTTCCGTATAGGTCTTAGGTTCATCATTGTCTAACAATAATACGTCGTGCTGCCCAGTGGTCAGAAACGCAAACCGCTCGGGCGCACGACTCAACCTTTTCGACTGTCGTGGGACTGGTGTCTCAGCAACAGGTTCTGCAACACTTTGTATATCGAGTTGCGGTTCAGTAGGAGATAAAATAATTTCTGGTGACTATCGAACTTCTTCGAGATGCACCGTGCTCCCACTAACCCCTTTCGAGAGAAACTTTTTCTCTAGAAAAACATCATTCCAGGCGACAAACACTTTGCCTTCTTCCTGGTTATAAAAGTAATATCCTTTGATTTCCCTAGGATATCCCACAAAGAAGCATTTATCAGATTTGGATGCGAGCTTATCAGACGTCAAATGCGTTACATAAGCCTCACAACCCCAAATCTTTAGAAAAGACAACCCGGGACGCTTCCCAGTCCATATCTCATATAATGTCCTCTCTATAGATTTAGATGGGACTCTATTTAACGTGAAAGCAGCAGTTTCTAAAGCAAGTCCCTAAAAAGACAATGAAAGATCAACCTGACTCATCATCGACCGGACCATGTCCAACAAGGTTCGGTTCCTCCGCTCGGACACCTCATTCCACTGAGGCATGCCAGGCGGAGTCAGCTGTGGAATAATTCCACACTGCTTCAGACGATCATTAAACTCAAGGCTCAAATATTCACCTCCACGATTTGATCGTAAAAATTTGATTGTCTTGCCAGTATGATTTTGCACTTCATTCTGGAACTCCTTGAACTTTTCAAAGGATTCCGACTTATGCCTCATTAAGTAGATGTAACCAAATCTACAAAAGTCATCGGTAAAAATTATGAAGTACTGAAAGCCACCTCTAGCTGTAGAACTCATTGGTCCACATACATCAGTATGTACAATGGCCAATAGCTCATTTGCCCAATCACTTTGACCAGTAAAAGGGGTCTTAGTCATTTTGCTAAGTAAACAAGACTCATATGTGTCAAATGATTCAAAATCAAAAGACTCCAAAAGTCCATCTCTATGAAGCTTTTGGATGCGCTTCTCATTTATATGACACAAACGACAATGCTAAACATAGGTAGGATTCAAATCATTTAGTCGAGGTTTCTTGGTATTAATGTTATAAACGTGTGTATCCTCAAGATTCAGAATATACAAGCCATTCATCAATAGACAAATACCATAAAGCATATCATTCAAAAATAACGAACAACACTTGTTCTTTATTATGAATTCAAAACCGTCTTCCTCTAAACATGACGAAGAGATAATATTTCTGCCCAAGGCGAGAATAAAATAACAATTATTTAACTCCAAAACTAATCCTGAGGGTAGCGACAAAGAATAGACGTCGACGGCCAACGCAGCAACTTTTGCACCATTGCCGACGCGAATATCCAATTCGCCTCTTGCACACTTCCTTATCCTATTCAGTCCCTGCAACGATTTGCAAGTGTGAATCATTGATCCGGTATCAAATACCCATGAATCACTTGGACGAGTAGCAAGGTAAATTTCAATAACATTTATACCTGAAGCGGAAGTCACACTTCCCTTCTTTTTCTTTTGTTCCTCCAAGTACAACTTGCAATTCCTCCACCAATGACCAGGCTTATGGCAGTGGTGACAAGTGTCAGAAGCAGTGTCACCCGGCTTGGACTTTCCAGCCGAGTTAGACTTGGAGCTCGAGATTGCATCTGGAGCTTTAGCCTTACCCTTTCGCTTCCTCTTTTTATTCTCCTTCTGAACCATCATCACATGACTAGAATTTTTCCCGAGGCTATCCTTGGCCATCTTAAGCATGCTATATAACTGAGCCAATGTTTTCTTCATGCCATTCATATGGAATTTCATAATAAACGGCTCGAAGCTCGCAGGGAGCGACTGAAGTATCACATCTGTGGCCAAGTCATCATCAAGCTTAGAGCCAAGTTTCTGCAAGTTCTCCACGTAACCAATCATCTTGATCACATGAGGACTCACAGGACCGCCCTCTGCCAACCTGCACCCAAACAAAGACTTAGAGACATTATACCTCTCGATCCTCGTCTGGTTCTCAAACATGCCCTTCAGCCCAACGATCATATCGTAGGCATCTCTGTCCTCATATTGCTTCTGAAGCTTAAAGGACATGCAAGCAAGCATGAGACAGCTGACATCCACTGAATCACTAGCGTGCTTCTCATAAACCCGCCTCTCAGCCAGTGGGGTATCATCCTTCGGTTTATCAGGATGGGGTTTCTCTAGATTGTAATCCTTGGTTTCTTGTTTGAGAACAATTCTCAGATTCCTGTACCAGTCTATAAAATTTGTTCCAGATAATTTTTCTCTTTCAAGAATGGGTCGCAGGTTAAAAACTGAAGTGTTCTTTGCAGTAGGTGCCATGATCTACAACAAAATACAAGGTTTAGCACTATGCTATGTTGATCTTCTTATCAAATAAAAGATATACCACAATATGAAAAATGATCGCTTTCCCTCTAACGACACATTGTGGGACAATATCCAAAGTCAACTAACTCCTAGTGAGCTTTGGCATCACTGCTAGAAGATTAGTGACATAGGTAAGCAACACCTTGCTAATCACATCATATGTGACTCTTGTTCATTGAGGCGACATCCAATGTCCAACACTCAACTCCATGCCCCAAAGCCCAAAACCATTTTAATAGCTTTGTTAAGTCAACCAATACTATGCGTGTGGTGTCCAACACCACCCTAACTGATTGAGATAAAAGATGGCACCCTGCTTTGGCAGACCCACCATACAGTGATCACAACCCTAGTAGGTGCAGCTATTGGAAAGAGCATCAATACTTAATTTTCTGAGGGAAACTATTCTATCAAGGTAACGATGCCTACCGCACATGCAACATGAAAGAATAGTATGACAGGAACTTAAGTAAACATCGCAGGCAATCATATTGACTGTGACTGAGTATGGCCCCTTTACATGGTGATATCCATCTCCATGGTTCCTATCCGTCGAGTCATACCGCTTCAGGCCTCCATGAACCTTTATCAGCCTATTACAACTAATAGCGCTATACTAATTACATGAGCTGAAGTATCACATGTTGACGCGTAGGTCGTACAACATTTGAACAGCCTTGGGCTGCAATCAACCATGACACGCAGGCCATGTTATTACAAGCTCGTATCATATACTTTGCAAGGCCATACCAGTCACAACATTCTCTGCAAAAACAAGTTAGGCGGAGACTATACGTAAGTAAAAATAGACCTGAAACTTCTGGCTCAGCCGGAACATCCGGTCGAGGGGACCAGAACTTCCGACTTAGGGCCAGAACTTCCGAAATCAATCTTCTGACTCGAATTTATTTTTGGCCCGAAACTTCCGGCTACACCCGGAACTTCTGAAAATAACCTTCTGTACGGAATTTATTTCTGTCCATAACTTTCGGTCCAACCAGAACTTCTGGACCTAGAACTTCTGAGTCATACCTGGAACTTCCGAAAATAACACTCTATATCAAAAATTATTTTGGCCCAGAACTTCCGGTCCAACCGGAACTTCCGGTCCAACCAGAACTTCCAAAAATCCGACGACAAAAACAATAGATCCAATCTATTTCCATCACATATCACCATATGTGATCGATCCAAATCGAACTCTACGCACGTAGGCTCTGATACCACTGTTGGGTTATGGGGAGGCTACGCTAGCGCTTAATTTCAAAAATTTACCCCGTTAGCCCAGGAACCATGCGTGTAATGGGATCAAGGATCGTTACCTTGAACCACGAGACGCGCTCGGGCAGCGGAAATAGAGTTGGAGTAGCGTGGTCTTGAGCAACTCTTCTCCTGGCTTCGTTCATTCGTCGGTGATCCGGCGATGAAGACGACGTGATCCGATGATCCGGCAAACTCCGCAGGAAGAAGATGAGCACCGATGCAGCAACGGTGCCTCTACGGTATCCACACGTACAGGGACGGGATCATCTCGCGCCGGCGTGCTAGCACTGCTCGCGAGATCTAGAAGATCAATCACAACACTTGTGATCGTGTAGAGAGGAGAGGTGGCGGCTAGGGTAAGGGTAAAGTAACAATGAACAGCAGCCTCCACGTGCTAGCCCCACCATAGTGCACCAACGTGAGCCTTTAATCTGCATTAAAGCCCAACAGATCTAATCTGTTCGCGCGGTCTGGAACTTTCGGCTATAGCCGAAACTTCCAGCCATCGGAACTTTCGGATCCCATCCGGAACTTCCGAAATAGATCTTCTGTATCGAATTAATTCTCAACCTGGAACTTTCGGTCCAACCGGAACTTTCGGTTCGTCCAGAACCCAGAACTTCTGGCTCCAGCTGAAACTTCTAGTTCGTCTAGAAAATCGAACACTGGGACTGACCCGAAACTTCTGGTCCTACCAGAACTTCCAGATGCTCCAGAACCCGGAACTTCTGGCTACAACCAGAACTTCTAGTTCTCCCAGAATTTTCTTGGGCACAATTCCATCACCATGGTGGTATTGAGGTGCATGGTGATATGTTGTAGGGCTATGTCTTGTGGATAAAGTTGTGCGCCTCTGATCAGAGTAAAACTATTCGAATAGCTGTGCCCATGGTCAAGGCTGGCAATGCAAGGTCATTCGTTATTAGTCCCACTGTTACTTAATTAACTTGAGTTACTTTCTGTTTAACCTAGATAGCTCTGGTTTACAGTGGATTGGTTGGTTTTTGGGCCTAATGACTCTGGGTAAGAGTTATTTAGTGATTGGATAATACTGTTTCAAAGTTCCAACTTAATTAGAACTACTCTTTAAATTCGGTCTCTCTTTAATGCTTGTTTTATGGAAATGAGCCCTATTATGTCATCCTTTATATCCCCTGTACATTATAACTGTTCTGCTTGGATGCCTTGCTAAGTATTCAAAATACTCACCTTGCATTCCCCCACCATCAAAGAAGGAGTTCGTCAGTGAAGATGAAGGTGGTGCCTTTTGAGCTAGGCCTAGTCAAGTTTGCCTGTCGAGTGGAGTCACCGCTGCATCAATAAAATTCGATTAGGAGTTATTTATGTTTGTCATTAATGTTTCGAGGTTCCAATGCCACCTATGTAATAAGTATATTATTTATTTCATCATAAACAATTATGCTTTCGGTTTCCAATAAATTGTCTATTGTGTGCCTCGGCTGATTCCTAGACGAGGGTATTTTTTTGCATAATAAATCGTAATAAAATGGTTAGAATTTCCGAGCTTGATGGGAGAGGAGGGCACCGGCGCGTGGATGGGGGTGCGGTGGCCCGTCGGTACAACGCCTTGGCGATGCCGTGGCGGGAGGTGTGACGGCATGTTGAGAGTTGCGGTGGCGCGGCGGGAGGGGCGACGGCACTGGAGGCGGTGAGTTAGGATGGGCCGGGGCGCAGATCTGGACGCAGGGCGGTATGTGATCCACAATCATTGCACTATCCATGCGCTGCCTAAAAGGGGAATTTGCCGAGTGCTGTATCGGGTGGCACTCGGCAAAGTCCTCGGGTTTGCCGAGTGCCGCCGATCAGGCACTCGGCAAAGGTTTTATTTTTTTTTATTTTTTTTAAAAAAATCCCACATATGTTTGCCGAGTGCCATATCGGATGGCACTTGGCAAACAATTTTTCCAATTTTTTTTAATTTTTTCCTAATGTGTTTTTCAGTTTTTCAGTACAAAATTTTTGAAAATATTAGAAAAATTAACCACAGCCTCTATGTATCATATAACGACACCACGACAAGTCTCATATTTTTTTTACTTTGTTTTATTTTTTTTAAATTAAAAAACCAATAAGGTGTATGTTGTCGATCGAGTGTCCTCATCGAGATATCTCAAAATTTCTTTAACTTTATTGGGTAAGGCCTAAAATCAGAGTCAAAAATATAACTATGATTATTTCGGACAATTTGGTTCATTGTTTCATGCACTTGCAGTTCAAATTTGACATATTTTAATTTAAATCCTAGAAACACATTTAATTAACTAAAAATAGCAAATTGACCTTAAAAATTTCCCAATTTTTGCGTGGTATAAGATACGCTGAGTTTTCATTGTAGAAAAAGTTTTAAGTTCAAACAAAGATTTAACCATGATTTGCTTTCAAATCTAACACATTCATGCTCTAAACCCTAAAACCTTCTCGGAGAATCTCCGATTTCTAAACATCATACGTGACAACTTTCTCAAAACATTTTCAAATTTTTATCACAGCATCTACGTATCATATGATAATACCATGACAAGTATCGTGTTTTTTAGACTTCAATTATTTTTTTCTAGAATTAAAAAACCATTAAGCTCCACGTTGCCGGTCAAGTGCTAGAACCTAGATTTTTCAAAATTTCTTTACATTTAGGGTTAAAGGACTAAAAATGGTATGATTTTTCTTCAAATTTTGGTTCATTATTTCATGCACTTGTAGTTTAAATTTGACCTATTTTGATTTAAATCGTACAAACACATTTAATGAATTAAAATAGCAAACTGACCTAGCAAAATGCAACCTTTTTACATGGAATAATATATGTTACAGTTTGAGTTTACAAAAAATTTCAAGTTTAAACCAAGTTGAAAATGTCACATGGGCTCAAAACATGCCTTCACATGAAATGATAGGTTCCCTGGGTTTGTCGAGTGTTTTTTGATAAAACACTCGGTAAACCTTAGAGTTCGCTGAGTGCCACTCTTAGGCACTTGGCAAATCTTTCCCTCTAATTATGTGGTGTAGCAGCAAGGTGGCGGCCAAACGGATGTTTGCTGAGTTCCCGTTAGTGGCACTCGTCATACCTGTGTTTTTTTTAGCCCGCGTCACGCCGTCAGGACCTCTGCCACATCGGTTTTTTATGATCTTGCTGAGTGTCTAAATTATTGCCGAGTGTATTTGCCTAGAACACTCGGCAAATAGTTTGTTCGCCGAGTGTTTATAGTTTACCGAGTGTTTTTGTCTAACACTCGGCAAACTTCCCTATTTACCGAGTGCCCGACATAATGCACTCGGCAAAGATTGTGGCACTCGGTAAATTTGTTGTTTCCCACAGTGTATGCAATGGAAATGCTATATTTTTAGTACCGGTTTTATAATGCATTTTAGATTAATTTATAAATGCAAGTGACATAATACAGATGAATATGCAATGTAGATTAGTTCGTCAACTTTTATATAATCTCAACTGAAATTGGTTTGACAATTTCCTATTTTAGGTGCCGACTTATGAGCCGAAGGATTACCTTCTAAAAATCGGTCATTGGCAAAGGCGTCACATCGTATGTATATACATTGTATTTTCTATTTATGTGGTAGCAAAATCATAACAAACTGATGTGATGTTATCTCACTATTCTAGTTTCTACCAAAAAGCTTCGTTAATCTCCATAACATTCACGAGGGTGACACTCTTGAGATATCAACAAGAGATGGCTACACCAATATGATCGGGGTTGACAAATGTAGAGGTACCTTCTGGCTGAGTAAAGGGTGGTGTAAATTTTATTACCAAGTCTATCTAGTAGAAGTGGACTTTATGGTACTAACAATGAGAGCCCCGCTATCTGCCAAGGCTACTATTTTCAATAATTTTGGTGCAGAGAAAGCCCCTTAAGCCAAAAGAGTGGACTCAAATCATAGCGGTATATATAACAAACTCACATTACTTATTGTACATACATGCCTATTTTGTATATGTACTTACTGACTTTTTTATATTGGCAGATGATATTATTGGATCTGCATGGCCAACAGAAATCTAGATAAGCAGGCGACACCGACCAACTAAAGACCATCTATTTTTTTGGTAATCCAACAGATCTAATGGCCAAAAGGAAGGATCGCCTTCAAGCCATCTCAGCTACGACATCCTCTGGTACTCAATTATATATCTGCACAATCAATCCATCAGTCATCAAGAAAAAAGGATGGTAAGCACTTTGCACATGTCACAATTGTAAACATCTATACCTATATGCACTTGACTCAGCTAACTAGCTACTGGAACATTTTATTGTAATAGTACTTTTCAAGGCAGTATTGTGAGAAATATGGCTGTTAGTGAATCAGCGAGCAGTCTACCTAAGGGGATACCCGAGGTGGCCATTAGATGGATGTAAGGGAAGCACAGTGCCTTTGAACCCAATGGTTGACTCTAGTAAACAAGAGCCAAGATTTATACTAGTTCGAATCTCACGGAGGATAATAACGCTACGTCTAGTGTTTTAGTATATAATATGATGGTGGAGCTTACAATATGATGCAATTAAGCTATGGAGGCTTAAGGTGTCGAAAGCAAGATGAAAAACTTGTGGTTAGATGCTAAAAAGCTTAGATGCCTCTAGGGTGCCTCGCCTCCTTTGTATACTTAGGAGGTGAGCCCAATAACCTAGGACTCTATCCTAAGTCAATATAAGATTATCTACCAAACTCGGGAGCTAAATTCCTAATTCCATGGATTCTGGTACAAATATATCTCTTCATACTATATCCGGACTTCAATCACCAGATAAGGACTCAACATTCCTTATCAGAGCTAAATCCCCCTCCATAGGCCATACTGGATGGCAATGCTGGACTTGGCTTGCTCTCGGTCTAGACTAATAAGCCTAATTGAGGGATACCTAGGGGTCACATCCCCGACAGCAGCCCCCGAGCTTTTCTTAGCTTAGTTGAAAATCTTCGACTAAACAAGCTGGGAGGAGCTCTTATTTAATCTCTGAACCTTGACACTTATGCTGAAATTTTGATGATCTTTGAGAAAGCTTTGATCTTCTTTTGTGTGAGGTGCACCGTGTAGGTGCACTCACACGGTGTAGCCCCTGAGCCTCGAGATAAGTGGAACATTTGGCTCAAGGGTCAAAAAATAACCTACAAAGAAAGCCTTTTGGAACTTCTATCTCTTGATGAACCCTTTGAAGAACCTCCTTAAAACTTCGTTGATAATCTTGTCTTTTGGAATCATCTGTGCTGAAAATTGATCGAGAGAGGACTGTTTCTGAAGTCCTGGGACCATCATGGTCTCGAGCATGGTTGATCTTGAGTCTTCGGACGCCCCAGTCCTCGAGCACATGAGCCCTTGAGCCGTGGGAGCCATCGAGCGTACAAGTCCTCAAGCCATGGGAACTGTCGAGCGCACAAGCCCTCGGGCACGTGAAGCCTCAAGCAGTCGAGCCCCCAGGCGTCAAGGGTCTTCAGGCAAGCAAGCCCCCGAGGGTAGGGGTTTACTCACATGTGAGCCCCTAGGTGTGGGATCCACGGACACAGATGAACCCAAACATCGCGGACTCCGTCAGTGTGCCCAAAAAGACACTTTTTAATCTTCTCCACCCACAATTAATGCGTGGCAGTTTGAAGCGACAGAGGGGATGCTCCGCCTCTAACAAGCATATGCTCAGGTGCAGTCGACGGATGGAGAGGTGGAACCATCAGGCCACCTAGGCCACAACTTGCATGATGACTGAGGGGACGCTTCCATTACAGTGATTGCACCCTGCACCAGGGCGATGGTTGCAAGATTATTTAAGCCACTTCCTTCGCCATTACGCCGCATGCTGCCGGTTTGAATCCTTGCCCTTAGCAACCATCAGCTTTCATTCCCTTCTTCTTCTAAGTTCAACCTACTAGCTCCCCGCCAGCCGGGTCACCACTGTTGTTGTGTAATCTGCTACTGAAAAGCTCATCGTCTTTTCTAGTTGAAGCCAATGGCCTCTGGGGGTTCGCCGCCACCTCTCCCTACAGCAGAGTGGGAGAAGTCGATGATGTCGAGGGGTCAGCTGCGTGAACTGGTGGTGGCTAGATTTCTCCCAGAGCAAGCGGTGTCTAGGTGGCGTGCGGTGACAGACGAGGAGTTCTGTAGGACCGAAACTAGCGACCAGAGGGGGGGTGAATGGGCGCAAAACAGAAAAACTGTGGAAAATAAAATTCTGGACAGAAGGTCCAAATCGGAAGTTCCGATTTGGAGCCAGAAGTTCCGACTGAGAACCTGCACCGGAAGTTCCGAGACTATAAGCGCAAACC
>KE372835.1:425719-442764 GCA_000418225.1 Zizania latifolia | reverse complement strand
ATTAATTCCCAAAACCTCAAGTTTACACTTAGACAAGGCAGGTATTTATAGCCCCATGGGCTGAACCAAAAGGACTAAAATACCCCTATTCTAGAGTGTTCCAACAGTACTGGCCCGAAGGGCAAAAACATAAAAATACATGACTCTGGATTATTCGATGACGTGATCAACTTGGCCGTCACGACACCGCTAGAATTGACGGTACTCCACTGCTTTCCGTTTGAGATGACGGTTTTGAGCCCAAACCGTCAAAGCGTCCGGTGCCCCTGACCGCGCACCCAGATTGGGCCAATCCGACCCAGCCGCTCCTCTTCAGCTCCACGGTCGGACCCCCGTGTACCTGAGTCACGCCGATCGGCACCACACCGGATCAACCCTTGCCGCTTCAGCTTCACGCACCCGGATTGGACCGGACGCCTCCACGACCCCTCTGCCCGGCCGACGTCCGTCTTTGTACCTGAGTCGCATGACAGCTCCATCACGGTCAAGTCTTCTCATCCTTTCCTCCTTCATCCTCATCGTCCAATCTTCATCACCCGGTTGACAAGCACTCATCACCTCATGGTTCATACCATGACTCCTCAATCTCCCCCTTGATGAGTGCATTGTCAACACATCCTCCTCAGCATTGGTAACCTGAAAACAACAGTGGAAACACAAAACAAAAAAAAACACAAGCATAGAGATAGAAGAAAATATCTAGAAAAATATAAGAAGAAAATCCAACCTATGACCTAAGAAAATCCAAAATTCATACCATGACTCCTCAAGTTCCCAATGTAGGACACCCACGAGATCATCATGTTCAAGTCCTTTCTCGAGCGCGGGCTTGGCTTGCCTACGCATCCGTTCCTTTGGGGCCTCCTGCATCATTATGGAATCGCCCTTGGCCACCTTAGCCCCAACTCCATCCTCCACATCGTTGTCTTTGTACACCTGTGCGAAGCATACCTGGGAGTGGATCTACATTGGAACCACTTTCGGTACTATTTCATCCTTCGCCAGTCATCGGCGCCTAAGGCGATTGGCGGAGCCACGCTCTATCTTCGCACTGCTAGGTTCGGTGAGTACCTGAAGATGCCGGTCACCTCTTCGAACAAGGGGTAGAGGACAGAGTGGTTCTATGGGACGAACCACCCACTGGCCGTCGAAGCCAACATCAGGCTGAAGCCAGAGCCCTTGACAAGCTAGGACGACCAAGCTCTCTCATCCGATGAAGACCAGGTTCGAGAGCTAGTCACGGTGGTGAAGGACCTCTGGTAGGATGAGCTGATAGGAGTCAGGGTAGCTGCCTACTTCCTGCTACAGCAGGTGTTCCCACTGTAGCTCCAGGCGAAAGCAGCCTACGATATGATTGTGCCCTTCGACCCGAATGCTTCATTGCCTGAGTAGATGCCTCGGGCTGAGGTCACCAAGTGCCTCAATTCCTTCTTCACCAGGAAGCCTTTCTTCCCAGCCAACCTTGGGTTCAAGACGTATTGCGTCTCAAACCATCAGCCATGGCTAAGTCTTTGGCCTTATGTTTCTGGCATTTCTCGTTGCTCTTTTTGTTTTTTGCTTGTGCTGATGCCTAACAACCCATGTGGTGTGATGTGCCCTAGCCACAAGGTCATGCAGCGTACTTCTCACACGAGCTGCTCCCTGGGCACCCTAGGGGTGTCGACCAGCCTCGCTGTCTACTGATCTGAGGTGGTACTGGGCCGTCCCTTCTGCTCCTGAAGTGGAAGGGGAAGGAACTAGGTAGGATGAGCAAACACTCGAAGTCAACTGAGGTTGGGGTGGATGAGGCCTCAGCGCTCGGAAGGCACCGGCTACTCCTCGACACGGAGGAGCCCAAGGAGGAGGGTGATGCCATGATATCCAATGTGGCATTAGCCCCTCCTCATCCCATTTCGGCAAAGGCACCAAAGCATCCAGCTACCAGGATGTACCGCAACGAGTCGAGCTGAGGCTCAAGCTTGTATGTGTATTGTTACTTCTGCTCTTTTATTGATCCTTGGGCGTTGCGACTTACAGGGTGGCTGGGGTTGATCTCCTGCTGGGGCCATCAGTGGAGCTACCGCTGCCGGCCAGGACTATGGTGGTCGAGGCATCAAATGCCATGGCGCCTGAGGATGGTGGCGCAGCCCCTGCTATCGTGGACACCACAGATTTGGACGTGGCGCCCACCCTAGCTTTGGGCAGCAGGATGCCTCGATGGCTGTTGTCGATCCTTTGGCTGAGTGAGCAACAGGTGGAGATAGTGCCACGTAGGTCACGGTGCTCGAGGTGGAGATCGTTGATCTCTCATAAGGGCCTGCTTCAGTTGTTTGGTCCCCCTCCCCAATAGTGGCAGGTGGTCTCGAGCTTGGAGCGGGACCTGAGACCCCTCATGCGGTGGCTGCAGCCCCCAAGCTAGTCCAAGGCCTGGCATCGAGAGATGTTGCCGCCCTGTTGTTGTGGCTTGCCGAGGTAAGTCCCTTTTTCCTGTGGTTTATTTTTTCTTATCATGTGTTGTCGCTTCAATGGTTGTTGTGTCTTGCAGTTGCTTCGAGTGCAGCATGATCTAGATGCAGACCATGTGGCGGTCCTCGAGTCCAAGGTCAAGTCGCTCTAGCGTGAGCGTGCCAACCTTCTAGCCCAAAACGTAGAGCTAACGTAGAGGGCCATCGCGCCATAGACTTTAGCGAGCACTGTGGCGGTGATGGCCGACGATGCCACCTAGGCGCCCAAGGAGGCCAATCGCCAGGCGGTGACCATGAGAGCTACTGCTAAAGTGGCTTCATCTACCGCCGAGGTGGTGAAGGAGGTAGAGAGGATCCTCTGGGGCACCCTCGACACGGTGAAGGCAATGATAGGTTCAGCGTCCACCAAATACCAGAGTAAGTATTTGCAAGTGACTATCCACCTGTTCTTGCATTTTGCGTCTTGATCTTGACCCTTCTCAATCTTTTGTTTGTAGCGAGGCACGATCGGGACCATGCCCAGATCAGGGAGCTCGAGGGAGAGGTGGTCAAGGTTCATGCGGTCATCGAGCGTGTGTACTCGCTCCTCATCGAGGATGCCAACATGGAGTTCTGGGAAAAGCTCAAGGGGCTTGAGAGCCAGCTTCACTCCCTCGTCGATGAGGTAGTGAGAATCGGGGCTGAGCAAGCCTTGGTTTACGTCTGGTCCCACTTCCCGTTGGTGGACCTCTAGTAGCTGGAGCGTGGGATGCCTACCGGGATGACTGCCGACCAGACAGCGGTGTTCTGACAGGAGGTGGAAGATATCGCCATCGTGATCACAAGAGATCTCTAATTCCTACCTCCCCCGGAAGACCTAGCTACCGTGGCAGCGCCTCCTGTAGTCCTAGAGCCAGAGGTGGTGCCCCCCGAGGAGTAGTAGTATTATAATATGCATCAATTATGAGTAGTTAGTATGAAACTTGTTCAAGAACTTAGTCTCTTTCTATGAAATGGAAAAATCTTTTGTGATTCATAGATTTTATGTTCTGGATCCATTTTTATCCTGAGGAACTTAGGCTGTATAGTGCTCGGTGCGGGGCCCTTAGGCTACACACATACTTACCGACATCAGGCCGAACAAGTACTCGAGGTTCTTACGGACTTTGGATTTTACTAAGTCCTTCGTGCGTATGGAACAAGGCTCTGAGCCCCTGGTATAGCCATATAGACTTAGGCGCAGGAAACTAATACCACTTACACACCAACCAAACATTAGGCATCATGGGTTCTCAAGACTGTCAAGACTTTATCGAAGTTGAGGCTAAGGATTCGAGCCCCCGAGGATCTCAACAAGCTATTGGGCGCCGAGAGGGCGCTAGCACCAACTCTTTTTTACTCACGTGATTGCTAACGCCAAACCCAGAGCTAGTTCATAGGGGCATAACCATTTGAGCTAGACGCGTGATGTTTCGCATCGACCTGGGTAGGTCCGGGCCTACCGATTTGTCGATGAGGATAAATAATGCAATTTTGCTTGGGGCAAAAAACTTACACTTTATTTCATATAAGGCGAAGGGTACATAGCTAGACAAAAGGAGGAGCCTGATCATGATGGCGTTCTGTGTTCTCGACAAAATTTGGAGTGACGCCGGGCTGAGTATCTTCTCTCGAAGGTGGTTCGGCTCGACATCGATCCCCGCTGGTCCGCCGTCTTCTCGATCTCGGCCCACTTCTCTTCACGCATCATGACGTCCTC
Organism: Zizania latifolia; assembly: GCA_000418225.1. NCBI lineage: Eukaryota > Viridiplantae > Streptophyta > Magnoliopsida > Poales > Poaceae > Zizania > Zizania latifolia. Next base: position 438,582 of record KE372835.1, on the reverse strand, counting down.
ACTGGTCCTCTTGCACCATGCCCTCATGCTGGTCCACTGTCGGTGTGGTCGATCCTCGGTGTTATCTCGCCGATCCCTGGTGCCATCTTGTCAGTCCTTCTTTGGGTGCTTGAACCACCGGTCGTTCTTCCGAGGTGCCAAGTTTTCCTTCTTGGGACTTCTGTGCCATCGTCTTGTCGACTCGGTGCGGCGGGAAGAGAACGATCCGGGGACCATGGCATGGTCATCGGTGGACTCGGAGTGTGCCCGAGTGAGCCGCCCAGCGACACGCCCTCCGGTATGTTCAAGGAAATCCTGGTGGCGCAGGGGCTTTTATGCGGGAGTCATATCGATTGGATTCGGGGACCCTGGTGGTTTGTGCAGATGTGGCTAAACGCATATACCTGCCACGCTGTCATCCGGCCACATTTGCTTAGCCTTTGATTTCTTGGGGATTATCGTGAGGACAAACAACCTAGTACCCACCGATGCACTTCTTTCGGGGATGCAGTTGTCGACTGGCGGAGTCAACAAATTTTTTAGACTATTTTACCTTAGCATCGCTAAGTCTGTTCAGGTCTAGTTCCTTTACTCCAACACCGACGATTTTGAAGATCCAAGTTATCTACGGCCGACAGAGATTGGAACAGATACAACCTCTACTACCAACTGCTTTGCCTCTATTCAGCCTAGTCTTCTCCCCGTCGGCCTTGCACAAGGACCTACCGAGCCATCGTACAAATTTTATCATCCGACGGTATATTCTCATTAGTTTGGTCTTGGTCAACTATCGATGGACCTCTTTTTTGTCGGAAAAATAAGGGCTCGGTGCTGTATCGGCTCAATCGAGCATCGATATGTTACGACTCACTTTGGCAGTCCTAACTTCTGCGAACTTGGGGATTTTCCCCTTGTACCAGTGTTTCTGCTTTTTTCGAGCCGTTCTGGAGTGAATGGACGCTCCATCTTTTCAACCTCCTTCCATCTGTTATCCGTTCCAGCTTTGATCCCGAATTCCCCAAGGCCAATAACGAGGTATTGGCTCTCTCTTCTACTAAATCTTTTTTACCTTGTCTAGTGCTGTGAGTCCTTTTGTGCCTTATATTGACTCTTTTTGCAGGACACTCGTCCCGTTGTGCCGACGCGGAGCCAAAGCGGGAGGCCGATCCACTATGCCTTATCGTCGAATATACCCAATCTAGGGTATGAAGCGCCTACTCTGACAGTTCTTTTTAATGTCGCACCGTCGATCGGTGTTCCTCCTACTCACAAGGGAAAAAAAACATGGGGCGTCCAAGGTGTCGAGGAGTGCTGCTCCACTGCCCAAAAAGGATGCAATGGTTTCCCCTCACCCACAGAGGCTGGTTCCCTGTGATCCTCCGACGCTGATCCGCTCTCCTGCTATGACGCTGGATGTTATTCTGTCGGCAATGTCGGTGCTAGTAAGTGATCTTTGCCATTGTTAATGATTTTATTTTGCCTTTTGTTTTGCTAAGTTTGTTGTCTGCTAGGCTACCGCTGCCATCGTCTCCTTGGACAATCGTCCAGCCACCATGAACCTTGTCATGGTTGAGGCTGATCAGCTGTTGGTGGATCTAGCGATCGGTTCTGATCCCGTGGTGGTGACCTCCAACTCGTCTGCCGATCTTGGTCCCATCGCTGCTTCCAGTGATCTGGGAACTTCTTCTGGTGGTCCTGCCGAGGCTGCAGCATCGTCAGTCATTGCTACTCCTACTGGGTTCCCATCGGTTAGTTCCCCTTTGACCATCATTCTTGTGAGTTGACTTTGCTGTGTTTGCATCATCATTCTTCATCATGCCCTTCTTGTGCAGGAGTTTGCAGATATGTTCTGCTTTGATCTTGAGGGGCTTGTCGATGACGCTTTAGTTGGCCAAAGTGCTCCTGTTGAAGCCGTGCCGATCCCTGATGACATGCGTGAAGCCCTGGCTTATGTCTTGTGTCGCCTCCAGCAGCCTCTCGATGCACTCATGACTGATTCGGCACTGATCAGGGCAAGGCTTGTTGACATCCAAGATCGACTTCCTAAGGACCTGATGGAAGATCTATCTCCCAGCTTATACTTTGAAGCTTTCTAGCCACGCTATGAGCACATCACTCAGCAGCTGATTGATTGTACCGAGCAGAGGCGGTGGCGCCAGCATGGTCTGGCCGATCGGGATGTCATCCTAGCCAAGAAGGAAAATCTTGATGAGCTGATCATTGAGCCCCACAGGATCAATGATGAGGTGACCTAGCTACGATCCCGAGAAGAAGAACTCCTTGCTTAGCTTGTAGAGGTCTGTAAAGAAATCGCCTTGCGTGAGAATCGGCTAGCCGATATACCAGCGGAGATCATCTCCGCTGATGGGACTTTTCCGATTTTACCAGGGCCACATTTTGTTGATACCAACAAGCGAAGCTAATCCCTAGGAGTGATGAGGAAGACCGTTAGGACCTGGAGAATATCAACAATATTTGTGACCATGCTGTAGCTGCTCTCATGGCTTATCTTAGGGAACCTTGAAAGTTGTTACATATTTTCCTTTTCTTGTGCCTGGACTTCACTTCGTAATCATTTATAATACTTTGCTTCTGCCTGTAATGTTTTGTATTAATTTTATGCTAAAGGTGATACCCTCGGTATTGGCTATTGATTGCTGCTAAAGGCGATACTCCTGATATCGGCTATTGAATGTTGTCCTCATTTGTGTGTATCAGCCTACTGGCCGATTCGGTCTCGATCTAGACGCTCCGGTGATATTTCTTCAAGTACTTCCAGTTGAGCACTCTCATGAATTCTTCTCCCTCTAATGTTTTGAAGATATAGGCATTGCCTAGTATGACCTAACTCACCCGATATTGACATTCCCAATTAGGGGACCACTTGTCAAAGCAATTGTCTTTAGTCTCGATCGGTAACACGAGTCTCTAAACTAAGTTATTTTCTTCAAACGTCTTGGCCGATACCTTCTTATTATAATACCTTGCCACCGTGGCCTTATTCTCTTCTATCTTCCTGAGCACGCAAAGCTGATTCTGTGCCAAGTCTTCTAACTCATCGGTCATTAGTCTATAGTAGTCATCGGCCGTCAATTCATTCTGAAGGGCGAGACGTCTAGAGTAGATGTTCATTTCCCATGGTAGCATGGCTTCATGTCCATAGACTAACTGATAAGGCGGTACTTGAGTTGATCTATGGCAAGCCATCTAATATGCCCATAGTATATTGGCCAGCGTTGCGCACCACTTTTTAGGCTATTCTATGATCTTGCGCTTGATCAATTTTATTAGACTTTTGTTTGAGACTTCGGCTTGGCCATTTGCTTGTGTGTCGTAGGGTGACGAGTTGAGCAACTTAATTCCCATGCTGGCTGCAAGCTGCTGAAATTCTTCTGACATGAATACCGATCCTTGATCGCTGGTAATTGTTTGCGGAATCCCGAACCTGTAGATAATATGCTCCTTGACAAATTCTATAGCCTCCTGAACAGTTATCGTTTTCAGAGGAATCATCTCTACCCACTTGGTGAAATAATCGGTGGTTGTTAGTATAAACTTGTGTCCCTTGCTAGATGATGGATAGATCTGGCCGATCATGTCTATTCCCCAGCCTCTAAACGGCCATGGTTTGATAATCGGGTTCATGACCGACACAAGAGCTCGTTGTATGTTCCCAACTTTCTGGTAGTCTTGATATTCCTTATAATACTTAAAGCAATCTTCGAGCATCGTCGGCCAAAAATAACCAGTGCGACGCAGTAGCCACATCATTTTGTGGGCCGATTCATGGGTTCTACAGATTCCTTCATGTACCTCGCACATCATGACTTTGGCTTCCTCCAAATTTAGGCATCTTAACAAAACCCCATCAGTCATCCGATAATATAATATCTTATCTAGCAGCACATATCTTAATGCCTTATAATGGAGCTTTCTTGAGGCCGGCTGTGATGGATTCCGTAGATAACTTACTATTTCAACCCTCCAATCTTCAGCATCGATATTGGCTATTTCTGCTTCAACCATCTTATCCGTCGGCTGATATCCTGATGCGGCTTGTGCTAGGTCGTTAGCTTCTAGGTTTTAATTCCTTGATACGTGTGTTAATGACACCATCTTGAATCCTTTTAATAGTTCCTATCATTTTTTGAAATATACCCTCAGATTTTTGTCTTTGCAGTCGTACTCTCTAGAGAGTTGCCTGATTACTAACAATAAACCCCCCATGATCTCGATGGCATCAGCTTCTATTTCAGCTAAAAGCTTTAAACCTTTGAGGAACGCCTCATATTCTGCCTAATTATTGGTATGATATGATTACTAATCTGATTTTGCATCCATGCTTGCAAACTGATCCATCAAAGAAAAGTATCCAAGGTATCAGCTCCACATAGTCCGCTACTTTGTCTCTGTGTTGTACTATGAAGTCGGCGACGGCTTGTTCCTTGACTGCTTTAGCCAATTCGTATGGTAAATCGAACTCTATCAATGCAAATACCCATTTTCCAATCCTCCCCTTTAAAATTAGAGCCGATAGCATGTACTTGATCACATCGGCTTTGCATATGACCGTGCATTGTGTCGATAGTATGTAGTGCCACAATTTAGTGCAAGAGAAATAAAGACATAGGTATAATCTTTCAACCATAGGGTACCTTGTTTCAGCGTCTAATAACTGTCGACTTAGGTAAAACACGACGTGTTCTTTCCCTTCTACCTCTTGGATCAACACCGACCTGATGCTTACATCATCGGCCGACAAATATAACTTGTAAGGCTTACCAGGACACGGCGGGATTAATACTGGAGGAGAACTTAAATATTTTTTGATTTCATCGAATGCTTTATGATGTTTATTGCTCCAAATAAATTCTTTCCCTTCATCCTCAGCAAAGGCGTGAACGGCTCCAATCGGCCTGATAAATTTGACATGAATCGGTGGATAAAATTAATCTTGCCGATTAACAATTGCAACTGTCTTGTTCCCTTGTGGTATTGTATTCTTGATGGCCTAAATAATGTTTTGACTTATTTCAATTCCTCTCTCGTGAACCATAAACCCCAGAAACTTTCTAGCCGATACGCCAAAGGCACATTTCTTTGCATTCATACGAAGATCATACTTCTTCACCCTTTCGAATACCCTTCTTAGATCGCCTAGATGTCCTTCATTATCTTGTGGCTTCACAACGACATCGTCGATAAAATTTCGATGAAGGAGCCAAACAGATCATATAATATATAATTCATTGCTCCTTGATCTGTTGCCCCGACGTTCTTTAGGCCAAAAGTCATAACATCCCACTCGAACAAGCTGATGGCTCCGGGGCACCTGAATGCAGTCTTTGGGATATCTTGCTCTACCATGAATATTTGATTATATCTGGCATTCCCATCCATAAAGCTGATGCCGCATCGACTAGCAAATCTATGATCGACATTAGGCATTCATCTTTAGGTGTGGCTTTATTTAGGTCTCTGAAATCTACACATAGCCTCAGTTGACCGCTCTTTTTCCATACCGGGACTATATTTGATACCTATTCCGCATATCGGCATGGTCTTATAAAATTTGTTTCGTATAGTCTTGTGATTTCGACCTTTATGTGAGGATACATTTCAAGCTTAAATCTTCTTTGACTCTGCTTTACTAGCCGAAATCCTATTTTTATTGGTAACCGATATTCTACAATCGATCGGCTTAGTCTAGGCATTTCATTATATTCCCAAGTGAAACAATCCTGAAATTCCTTTAATAACGCAACCAGTTTCTCTTTTACAGAAGAAGGTAACTTAGCACTAATGTACGTTGGCCTTGGCCTATCTCCAGGTCCGATGTCTACCTCTTCCAACTCATCGACCGACGTAAACCCTTTTTTGAGCTTTCCTTCTTCGTCATCTATTTCTCTAAACACAGATCCTGGCCTTAAATCATCTCGTTGATCGGCTGGAGACTAAGATCCGACACCCTTAAAAAATCCTCTTCCCAAACTCGTCTAGAAAGACAATCCATCTTCTCAAAGTCAGGTGCATCAGCTGTTGATGTGGTGACTAATCTGTCGGCTTGAATAACTTCAACTTGATCACCTTGCCATTGCATTAGACTCTGGTGCACTATGGAAAGAACACAACAATTGGCGTGAATCCAGTCTCTTCCTAGCAGGAGGCTATATGACCATTTTTCATCAATCACAAAAAACATGGTCGGCAGCGTTTTACCCCTGATCATAAGCTCGATGTTCAAAGCACCTTTGGTATCTGATAGATTACCACAAAAGTCTTTCAATACCATGTTGGTCTTTACTAGGTCCTCATTCACCTTACCGAGCTTGCGGAACATGGAATAAGACATTTTGTTAATGACGGCTCCTCCATCGACCAACATTTTTGACATCGGCTTGCCATCCACATGTCCCTTAATATACAAGGGCCTCAAGTACCGATGCTCATCTTTCTCCGGCTTCTCAAAGATCATCAGTTGTGGCTGTAGCAATAATTGTGTAGCCAACCCCTCTTCTTCTTCACTATCTGATGGAGGCGCCCTGTATTCTGTAGGCAATATAAAAACTATGTTTACCTCCATTGGCTCATCTTCTGTATAGGCTTTCTTCTTCGGGTGCCACTCTTTTCTCATCTATTGTTTGCTCTGCTGATACTCCTCATATTCTCCTACTAGCTGTTCCCGATGCCTCTGACATTGGAGCCTCCTCTTCTGACTCCGTGTTAAGCCCTGTGGGCACCATCGGGTTTTTGTATGGGATTCTGATCCCCTTGCCATCTGTCTTTAGTTTGAATGCGCCAATCATCCATAATGTCCTGCTCGGGCGATCGTAGTCAATGTTTTGCAGGGATTCTCTTCCTTAGGGGCTGGCCATCAGAACTAATATCATCTTGACTGACCTTTACGGTGCATTCAGGCAATCCTTGATTGATGGGAGCCTCATATTATTTTCCAGCAGAAACGAAAGAAAGTACACCCCTAATGGGGATCAAATTTTTCTTCGTGCCCATATGGCATGGCACGCTGCTCCCTCTCCTGGCTCCGCTGAGTCTTAACATGGTGCCTCAGAGTTTAGCTCTCTTCAACATGAAAGCTTGACGAACCAATATATACCATATTCATCAGGAAAGGACTCCCGTCAATTTCATCGGCTTTACTGTTTCATCAAACTTTATTCTTCCCTGCTCGACGGCTGATTGAATCTATTGATGAAAAACATTGCATTCATTTGTATTATGGGAGCCAGTATTGTGCCACTTATAGTATTTCCTTTTCTTCAATTCTTCTGCCGATGGAATCACGTGATTCGTCGGGAGCTGGATCTGCTTTTCTTTCAGTAACAAGTCAAAGATTTTATCCGTCTTATTGATATCAAAATCATACTCTTGCTCCTTCTCAGTGGCTTTGACCCATGAATAAGTTACTGTCTTCTTCAACCTGGCCCATTCGGCCAAGGCGACATCACCATCGGAGTCTTCTTGCTCTGAATCCAATAAGTAAAACTATACCTGAGCCACTCGCTTTTGTGTATTCTCTTTATGCATCTCTTGGAATTGGCTTTCATGGGCCGATACCCTTTGTGCCAAGTGCGAGAGGCTATCAAATTCTTGAGAGGAAAACCTCTCCCCGATCGGTGGCAGAAGACCTTGGAATGCTAGTTCGGCCAACTATGCGTCGGTCAAGTTAAGGCTATAGCATTGGCTTCTTACATCGTGGAAACACTGAATGTATTCTGACACCGATTCATCCATGCACTATTTTACGGCCGTCAGATCTGCCAATTTCATCTCTTGGATCCCAACGAAAAAGTACTTGTGAAATTATTTTTCTAAATCGGCCCATCCCTGAATTGAATTTAGCGGTAGGGAAGAAAACCAAGAGAAAGCTGATCTAAACAGGGACAACGAAAAGAATCTAACTCTGAGAGCTTCCTCAGCCGATGGCTCTCCACATTGCGCGAGGAAACGGCTGATATGCTTGACCGTGGAAGTACTGTCCTGACCAGAAAACTTCAAAAAATCTGGGATCCTGTATCTATTCGGTAGCAGCACTCTGTCGAACTAGTCTAGATATGGATGCCGATACATGTAACTATGTTCTTTTGGCTTGAGTCCGAACTGCTCCCTCATAATTTCTGCGATCTTAAAAGGCAATATCATCTTCCCTTGGTGCCGGATAATGCGGCACCGGCGTTACTGCCCTCTCTTGATGCTGATAATTATTTTGGGGCATTGCTCCTTCAAAACTTGTTTGTTGTCATGGAGGCCCGTAATAAGCCATATAATGGTACCCCGAAGGTGGGGCACTCGCCAGAGGTTGGTACGTTTGAGGCGATGTACCAGTCGGCATTGGGGCTGGCGGTATTAAACTTGGCACCGTATCATGCGCCAACCCATACGTCACTGGTGGCGGGATAGCTGTCATCAATGAAGGTGTGTCAAGGTGACGGACGCTGATGAACTCTGCTAAAAATAGACCGGCCCTTCAGGTAATTCCTAAGCAATGGACCCGTCCATCATCTTCTTGATCAACCCATACAGAGTGTTTACTAACACACCAGATAGATTAATCAGTGCATGACTAACCGCCTCATTGATCGTGTCTTGAAATGATCTCTGCGAACTTTGATAGTTGGACTTGGCTTGTAGAGTTGGAATTGGCAGTTGATTCTTCTGGATCGCCCAGCGCCGAGTCATGCTAAAAGGCTCCAAGCATAGCTTCTAAAAATCTACAATAGTCTACTGCACTTCTGCTCTCTATTCATCGGTCAAAAGTTCCAAGGTGACCGGAATGATAGCCTCTTACCCGGCCATGGTGCCGATGAAGAAGATTGATCTTGTCGTTTATGAAATAGTCCCACTGGGCGTGCCAAGAAAGCGTGTTGATACAAAAATCACTTGTATCCCTACGTCTTCACACATAAAGGCCTGGAAGAGTCTGCTTAGCTCTAGTGCAGGTCCTAAATAACCCTGAGGTGTCAGTAGTCGTGCCAGTCAATTTGACCTGGCAATTGATAAGGAAACAAACATGAGATGTCCTAATGCTATCGGCGATAGCCTATCGGTATTGGCGATGATAGCTTGCTCGAAAAACCATGACATCACAAAAAGCGTATGAAGTGTAGTAAATCCTATCAATCGGTTCTAGCATTGACATTCTAAAATACTAATCTCTACAGTTCGAACTAAACCAATGCAGTATAAAGATGGGTTACTGAGAGCATGATGAACAGGACAAATCTGATTAACAGAGCAATAGATTACTCATCGGCTAAAACTCTGTTCAATGTCGGTCTAGCAGATCGAGCCAAACCATCCTGTATGTATCCTCATCAATGCCATGGATCAGACCTAACCGAGACAATGTGCCGTTGACGATCGACATGCGATCTAATCTAGTACGATGAGCTAAACCGCCGTAATTGATGAATATATAGATTGCATCAATAAAGCATAGTGTGAGAAAATGAATCAATGCATTAAATCGATAACTAGTAAACCTACTCCATCTGATCACAGTATCGGACCCAACCGAGAAAGCCATGAACATATGAATCAGTTTACCAAAAAGGCTATCCCCGTCGAAGATAGAGATCAGACTCAACCGATGTAGCCATAACTCCGGTGGAGAATCGTCCTAATGCTACGTACCTAAAGTTGGCGATGCATCAAAGGGTTTGATTGACTGAGTTGTGTGAACTGTTACAAAGACCCCGGGCTTACATATTTATAGCCGAGTAGACACTCTATCTACAGATAACATAGAATCCTAACTGACTTATTTGTTTGCTAACTAGATGAAAACTAATCATGAAGTATCAGCCCACGCCGGGCGTAGCCTGTCATCACCTATTAAGCCTCTATCGGTGGCCCATCGACCTCGTTGCCTGGCCAACCTAGCCAATGGTGCGCCAGTCTAAATTCCCGTATCAACAGGATAAAAGTCATCCTAGGCTTAGCTGACAGCTGATGAGGTGATGCCATCGGATCCTGGAGAAAGCGAATTGACCCCCTACCTGGTGCGGCAACTATCGGTGATTCACCGAGCAGTCCGTCCAAGAGGATACCCAGAATGGTGATTAGATGTGTGTAAGGGAAGCGCAACGCCTTCTAACCTGATTGTCAACTCTAGTAAACAAGAGCCAAGATTTATACTGGTTCGGGTCTCTCAGAGGATAATAACCCTACATCTAGTGTTTTGATGTATAATATGATGGTGGAGCATGCAATACAATGCAATTAAGCTATAAAGGTTTAAGGTGTCGAAAGCAATATGAACAATTTGTGGTTAGATGCTAAAAATCTTAGATGCCTCTAGGGGGTGCCTCACCTCCTTTATATACTCAAGAGGTGAGCCCAATAACCTAGGACTCTATCCCAAGTCAATCTAAGATTGCCTACGGAACTCGGGAGCTAAATCCATAATTATATGGATTCTGGTATAAATATATCTCTTCATACTATATCTAGAGTTCAATCACCTGATAAGGACTCAACCTTTCTTATCAGAGCCGAACCCTCTCCATGGGCCATACCGAACGGCAATGCTGGATTTAGCCTACTCTCGGTCCTGACTGATAAGCCCAATCGAGGGATACCGAGGGGTCACATCCCCGACAACGTCACACCTCACCTATCCCAACGGACCATAGAGATCCAAGTGACAGCGATAGGAGGCACACTAGTCCCAATTGTAGTGCACAAATCAACAAATGGACGCTGTTACCTGACGGCTGGTTTTGGCCATTTTCTGCAAGTACATCAGATAGTTGTCGGCACAATTTAGACTTTTCATTTCCACATTAGCTACACTGTGTATATACTTTCGCTTAGAACAACATCTGTTATGTGGTGTAAATTGTTGGTACCTACTGTGATTGGCTGAAATGAAATCATCTTTGTCGCTCTTCGGTGGACATCTGAAGTGAAATGAAAAAAAATAGATGTAACCAAATTTTAAGTGAAATAAAATCCAAATTATTGTTAAAAAGTCAAGTCAAGTGAAATCCAAATTAGGTTTAAAAAATTAAGTGAAATGATATCCAAATTATTGTGAAATGAAATCCAACTTAGTTGAGTAGAATTTCAATTAAAATAAAATCCAAATTTCTTGCAGAGAATTTTAATTGAAATGAAATCTAACTTAGTTGAGTAGATTTTCAATTGAAATGAAATCCAAATTAGTTGTGGAGAATTTCAATTGAAATAAAATCCAAATTAGTTGTGGAGAATTTTAATTGAAATTAAATCCAAATTAGGTTTGATGAATTTTAATTGAAATGAAATCTAAATTAGTTGAGAAGAATTTCAATTGAAATAAAATCCAACTTAGTTATGGAGAATTTCAATTGAATTGAAATCCAACTTAATTGAGTGAAATTTCAATTGAAATGAAATCCAACTTAGCTGAGTAGAATTTTAATTGAAATGGAATCCAAATTAGTTGAGAAGAATTTCAATTGAAATGAAATCCAACTTAGTTGACTGGAATTTCAATTGAAATGAAATCTAACTTAGATGTGAAGAATTTCAATTGAAATAAAATCCAACATAGTTGACTAGAATTTTAATTAAAATGAAATCGAACTTAGTTGAGTAGAATTTCAATTGAATTGAAATCCAACTTAGTTATGAAGAATTTTAATAGAAATGAAGTCCAAATTATTTGAGTAGAATTTCAATTGAAATGAAATCCAACTTAGTTGAGTAGAATTTTAATTGAAATAAAATCCAAATTAGTTGTGAAGAATTTCAATTGAAATGAAATCCAACTTAGTTGACTAGAATTTCAATTGAAATAAAATCCAACTTAGTTGAGTAGAATTTCATTTAAAATAAAATCCAACTTAGTTATGAAGATTTTCAATTGAAATGAAATCCAAATTAGTTGAGTAGAATTTCAATTGAAAAGAAATCCAACTTAATTGAGTAGAATTTCAATTAAAATAAAATCCAAATTAGTTGTGGAGAATTTCAATTAAAATAAAATCCAACTTAGTTGAGTAGAATTTGAATTGAAATAAAATCCAAATTAGGTTTGATGAATTTCAATTGAAATAAAATCCAAATTAGTTGAGAAGAATTTTAATTGAAATGCAACTCTGTGCTTTTTTCATAATCATGTATCTTTAGTATCGGTGTTATTTATGGCCCAGTACTAAAGGTATCTCTAGTACCGGGTAATAAATAAAACCGGTACTAAAGGTATCTCTAGTGCCGTGTAATAAATAAAACCGGTACTAAAGATTCCAAATCATTTCTTCACTGATATACGCAAACGAGCTGAGCCGCGCACGCTGACAGATGATGGAAATGCTTCATTTAGTCTCGAGGCAATGGTTCATTTCCCACAACAACAGTACCGTTTCTTTTCCCTAGCGTCGCTTAATTGCACTAATCGTTGCGTTAAAATCCCCGACCGCAACTAGTACTAGCACTAGTACTCCTCTAGCCCTCTTCTTCCTCCTTCCTAGACCGGCGGTGGAGAGAACGACATAGACGGTGACCATGGCACCAAGTCAGTGGAATGCGCTCCCATATGATATCGCTGTGGAGATTGCCTGGCATATAGCTGAGACCTCCGAAGCACCGCTCGCTGACCTCCAAAGGCTAAGCCAGGTGTGCCGAACCATGCGCCAAGCATGCCGCTACCACGCCATCAGCAGGAGGTTTGCCCTGGTGCATGAGGGTCCCCGAATATCTTGGCACGACTATCCTCGATACCGATGTCTGCTGTTCGCTTTGGCTGACGTGGGCCACATGGAGGCATGCTTCATAGTGGGCATGTATCTGGTGAGGAGCCATGGTGTGTACCATGGGGATGATGAGTGATTGTCAACGGGGAATGAAGAAGAAGAAGAGAAGACTTGACCGTGACGGAGTTC
>KE372835.1:391339-405252 GCA_000418225.1 Zizania latifolia | reverse complement strand
GGATTGGACTGGCACGCCCTCGCGATCCCTCTGTCCGACCAGCGTCCATCCGTGTACCTGAGTCGCACGCGAACTCCGTCACGGTCAAGTCTTCTCTTCTTCTTCATTCCTCGTTGACAATCACTCATCATCCCCATGGTACACACCATGGCTCCTCAGAGGGGCCGAGGGCTGGCGTGACCGATGCGGGGGCGTGGGGCGGGTGCGGACGAAGGGAATTGCTGACTGCTAGCGCTGGCGGCTGAAGGAAGGCTAAGTGCTAGCTTTCAATTTCTTTGGGCTGCTACTGGGCTGAATTGCTATGGGCTGACTGCTAAGGAGCTGCTGAATACTAATACTAATATGGATTCCTAGCTGGCAGTACGGGGCGCGCGGCCCCCAGCCCCCCTGTATTTCTGATTCCGTGGGTATCCCCTTGGGTGGACTGCTTAGTGATTCACCGATAGGTACTAATGGCGCGTTCTGTAGTAGTGATTGTCCAGATCGTACAGACCATAAAAGGCAAAGGACAAAGGGCAAAGAATGTCAACATGATGACCATGGGCAACACTGAGAATGGGTATGGTAATCTACCTATTGTACTTTCAGTCTTTCAAACTATCAGCTGGTGGCTTGATACGGGTGCCAATGTTCATGTGTGTGCTGGAATATCTATGTTTTCTTTCTACCAAGCCATATAGGATTCTTCCATCCTAATGGGAAATGGGTCACATGCTTCTGTTCATGGTGTTGGCACGCTAAATCTGAAGTTTACTTTGGGAAAGATCGTGCAGCTGAAGAACATGTAGCATGTCCTTACTATCAACAAGAATCTTGTTAGCAGTTCCATTCTGTGTAAGGGCAGCTTTAAGGTAGTTTTAGAGTCTAATAAATTAGTCTTGTCGAAACATGGACAATTCATTGGCAAAGATTACGATTGTGGAGGCCTGTTCTACTTTTTTCTTTCAGATTTTAATAATAAGTCAGTGAACCATATCTGTGGCAGTATTAATGATGATGCGAGTATTTGGCATTTACATTTATGTCACGTTAATTTTGGCTTGATGTCTCGACTATCTAGCATGTGTTTGATTCTGAACTTCACCATTGCCAAAGATTCAAAGTGCTATAGTTGTGTGCAATTGAAACAACCTCAGAAGCCTCACAAGGCGACTAAGAAGAGAAACTTGGTACCTCTAGAACTCATATATTCTGATCTTTGCGAGATGGATGGTGTGTTGACAAAGGGTGAAAAGAGATACTTCATGACATTGATTGATGATATGTCTAGATTTTGTTATGTTTATCTGTTGCGAACTAATGATGAGGCATTAGACTACTTTAAAGACTATAAGGCCAAAGTTGAAAATCAACTAGAGAGAAAGATCAAACGTCTAAGGTCAGATCGTGGTGGTGAAAATTTTCTGAAAATCTTTGATGAATTCTGTGAAGAACATGGTATTATTTATGAGAGGATGCCTCCCTATTCACCCTGATCAAATGGGGTTGCCGAGAGGAAAAACCACATGCTAACTGATTTGGATAACGCCATGTTAGATACTGCCGATTTATCAAAGACATGGTGGGGGAAGGCTTTATTGACTGCATGTCATGTCCTGAATAGAGTTCCAAACAAGAATAAAGAATAAATTCCATATGAGATGTGGATTAGGAGAAAACCATTATTTTTTACTTGTGCACTTGGTGGTCTTTGGCGAAAGTCAATATCCCAATCGTGCAGAAACGCAAGTTGGGGCCTAAGACAGTGGATTGTGTCTTTCTATGCTATGCTTAGAGGAGCATTGCGTATAGATTTTTAGTAGTAAAATCTGAGGTGCCTAATATATATGTTGATACTATTTTAGAATCTCGAGATGCAATATTCTTTGAGAATATGTTTCCTATGAAAGATATATATAACATTGCTAATTTTTCTGCTTAGATAATTTCTAAACCTGATACACCTGTTAATTTTGAGTCTTCTGAACAACATACTCAATTTGAGGAAATCCTTGAGGAGGATGACACTGAAGCTCCTAGAAGGAGTAAGAGACAAAAGGTTGTAAAATCCTTTAGTAATGATTTTACTGTGTACCTTGTGGATGACACTCCTACAACCATTACTGAGGCATATGTATCTCCGGATACAGATGATTGGAAAGAAGTTGTCTATAATGAGATGGACTCGATTTTACCCAATGGTACATGGGAGCTTACTGAATGACTCTATGGTTGCAAACCTATAGGTTGTAAGTGGGTGTTCAAGAAGAAGCTTAGGCCTGATGTTACTATTTAGAAATACAAGGCTCGGTTTGTGGCCAAAGGTTACACACACAAAAAAAGACGAAGACTTTTTCGATACTTACTCAACTGTTGCTAGACTGATCACTATCAGAGCATTACTTTCCCTAGCTGCCTCATATGATCTTATCATTCATCAAATGGACGTTGTTGGGGGAAAATACTATTACCCTACCAAGGCTTTAATAACAGTATTAGCGAAGCCCCCTCTGAAGGTGTAGGCCAACGCCTCGGTGAGAGTCGTTTCGGAGTCCCTAGCAGGCTGACGGCTCGGAGCCACCTAGTAAGCCGAAGCCCCCCTTCGTCTGCATGACTGCCAAGCTCAAAACCTCTCGAGGGTGACTCTAAAACCACGGGCTTCCTATCCCCTCTGACAAGATGTGTGCTTTAACCTGTTCACACGGAGCGTTACTAAACTACCCCTATGTAAATTCACTATTCACGTTGTAATAGTTGGTTGGGCGTAGGGGATAACTTCGTATTACCCTGTTGTAACCATGCCTATAGATACCCTCCCCTTTGCAGGGTAGGAGGGATCGAACACTTAAAGTATTGGTCAATACAACTCTTGTCCGAAGGATATTATCCTATTCGGAGGCCTCGGGCACTGTTCGAACCCTTATAAAACACTTCGAACCATTCGAGGTTCTTAACACTCAAAACCTATTGTGTATTTCTATATTACGCCAACAGTTAGTACCGTCTGTGGAGATACTAGTTCTAAGCTACCCTCTCTACCACTAGCCTTCGAATCATACCTCCAAAGAAAAGCAAGATCGAAGCTCCTACTCGGAGGTCCCTCCATGTAGCGCAGGCTTTACTGTGCCCAGAGGTCTCCCCTCCTGAGTCAGGTGCGTAGGACCTACCAGACCTAGTGAGCCTCCTGACGGTAGGCTCTAGGTCAAGACCTGTGGAACTCACCGTAGACCTCCTGGAAGCAAATGTCACTTCGGAGGTTGTAGGGCACACCACTGGCCTCCTGGCGGTTGATACCCTTCCTAGGACCAAGGAGCACACCTTGGTCCCCTTTCGATAAACAACGTCTCTAGGCCTAGAGGCCTAGCTGTGGCCCCTTGCACCTACTCTGTTTGGAGCAGTGGGGCCCTAGCGCATGAACCCTCCGTTACCCCCGAGTGCGCTGCAGACCAGCCATGTCCGGTCGCAAGATCCAAGAGCATGCTCAGGGTGAAGCGGAGCCCCTGATGACTCGCAGGCCTCCGAGCTAGCCTTGCTCAAAGCAGAAGTAATGA
Source organism: Zizania latifolia (assembly GCA_000418225.1). Taxonomy (NCBI): domain Eukaryota; kingdom Viridiplantae; phylum Streptophyta; class Magnoliopsida; order Poales; family Poaceae; genus Zizania; species Zizania latifolia. The sequence goes on along the minus strand of KE372835.1, from coordinate 401,722 downwards.
GATGGCGACAGAATGCGGCCAGCCAAATCCATGTCCCCGAAGCCCTCGAAGACCCTCTGAGACCACCGACCATCGTCACCGTGAGCGACCATAGTGAGCAGGAACCCCAAGAGCAGAAGCAGAATGCCTCTTTCGATGAGGGTTCACCGCTGCACCCAGACTTGCAGATGGTGCACTTTCACTCGAAGTTTCGAGCGGCAAAGTTGCCCAAGTACTCCGGGGACTCGGACCTCGATGAATTCACCCGCTCCTACGCCCTCACAATTGAGGCTAGCGGAGGCGAGAGAGATACCATGGCGAAGTGTTTCCCATTGGCCCTCGAAGGCATATCCCTTCGGTGGTTCTGGTCCCTGAAGCCTGGCTCCGTAAGATCATGGGAGCACTTGCGAAGGAAGTTCACGCATAATATTCAAGGGACCTACGTGGCACTCATGTCAACCGGAAGCCTATTCCAAGTGAAGCAGCAACCTGGAGAGATACTGCGGCAATATTCCTAGTGCTTTGCCTTTATGAAGTTGTAGATCAAGGGGCTCTCCACGTTCTCAGTGATCGATGTTGCTCGTGAAGGTGTCACCAACCCGGGCCTCCTTGACAAGCTTCATAGGAAGCCCATATCTTCGGTAGCCTAGCTTATGACATACTTCAAGGAGTATGCCCGTTTCGAAGGACAGCTCTGGAGACGTGCTACCATCGCTAAAGTCCAAGTCCTAGAGGTACAGGCTTCGAGCCCCCCGACACCTGCAAGGCTATACTAGCCTTGCAAGGGGATTACCTTAAGCGAACTAGTGGCCGAGGGACGGCGGATCGAGTGTCTGAAGCCACCTGTCCAGAGCAAGTCTAGGCCATAGGCCGCTCCGAGTCCGGTGAAGCCCCTCCTCAAGTCCCTATGGCTAATTTAATGCCACCCCCGAAGGTTGAAGAAGGGTCTGGACCTTAGAAGCGGGTGGTACTCCCCATTTCTGGTGGCGAAGCCCTAGGGAACTTGTCCAAGCGTCAGAGGCATGACTATGTCCATGAGGTAGGACATATTGGCACCTTGGCATCAGCCTCCACAATGCCAGAGTGGGCCCATGTGCTAATCTCCTTCACATCCAAAGATGCCATTAGAATTAAATTCCCACATGCAGACCCCCTCGTCATCTCCGTTCACATCACCGGCATCGAGGTGCAGCGCGTGCTCATCAACGGAGGCAGCTCGATGGATATCATCTTCGCTCACGCCTTCGACCAGCTATGCATCCCTCGCAAGCATCTCCTCCCGCCCACTAGGCCCCTGCAAGGCTTCACTAGGCCGCTCCTCGAAGCAATATGCCAAATTGGCCTCGAAGTCAGCTTCGGTGAGGGCAACCTTGCGTGATCAGAGGAAGTCATCTTCGACATCGTTGATGCCCCGTACGCCTACAACGCCATCCTCACGAGAGGTATGTTAAATTAGTTCAGAGCCATAGCACACCACAACTACCTCTGCATGAAATTGCCCACGCAGGGGGGAGAGCTCATTGTGTTGGGTGATCAAAGTGTGGCGCAAAGGGTTGAGTATGGCCACGCCACCTCTTCAAATCTTGCTAAGTGCACAATGTGCAGCTCTGGCCCGAAGCAGTAGGCTGACCCCCCCCCGAATCTACGAAGGGGCCAGGGCTCAAGCCCCGTCTAGACAGAGAGGTTGTCACCAGGACACTCATCGAAGGGGGGTTCGAGTACCCCATTCAGTTCAGAGGGGACCTGACTCCAGAAGATATGGCTTCATTGGAGGGGATGATTCGAGGCAACCTCGATATTTTCACTTGGTCGGACGAAGATATCCCGGGGGTGGATCGGAGCATCATCAAGCACTCCCTACTGGTGAACCCTAGGGTGAGGCCGGTGCGCCAGGCGCTGCGGAAGTTATCGGTCGAGCGCGCAAGTCTGGCGAAGATCGAGGTAGAGAAGCTGCTTCGGGCAGGGGTCATATGAGAAGTCAGTCACACGGAGTAGCTATTGAACCCCGTTTTTATAAGAAAAAAGAACATGGGAAAATGGCGCATGTGTATTGACTTCACTTCGCTAAATAAAGCATGCCCCCGTGACCCGTACCCCATGCCTCGTATTGATCAGCTCGTAGACTCCATCGCCGGCTCCAAACTACTAAGCTTCCTTGACGCCTACTCCGGGTATCATCAAGTATGGTTAAAACATGAAGATGAAGAGAAAACTAGCTTCGTTACTCCTTCAAGAGTCTATTGCTATATACGAATGCCCTTCGGTTTAAAAAATGCCGGGGCAACTTTTTCTAGGATAATTGCTAAGGCCCTAGGCCACCAGATAGGAAGGAATGTCGAAGCCTATATGGATGATATTATAATAAAAAGTGCAAAAAAGCATGAGCATAGCGTAGACCTGGTGGAAACCTTCTAAAGTCTTCGAATGGTAGGGGGTCCATTTAAATCCCGAGAAATGTATCTTCAGAGCTCGGGCTGATAAGCTGCTAGGGTACCTATTTTCGAGTCAAGGTATCGAAGCCATTCCCACCTAGATTAGCGCACTACAACGCATGGCTCTGCCTTAAAATTTGAAACAAGTCTAGAAGCTTGCAGGTCACCTCGCAGCCCTCAACCGGTTTCTAGTGCGCTCCGCTGAACCTACCAATCTTTAAAGTGTTGAAAGGCTCTGAGGACTTCACATGGACGCTCGAATGCCAGAAGAGCTTTGAGGACATCAAGGAATACCTCGCTGATCTAGCGAACCTCACAAGCCCCCTTCCAAAAGATGGACTATTATTATACCTCACAGCAACGGCCTCCACCGTTAGCGCAGTCCTCGTGCATGAAGCAGACTTCAAAGGGAAGTTGGTTCAGAGGCCTATCTATTTTGTTTCCAAGGCCCTCTCCGGAGCAAAAACGAAGTACACGGAGCTTGAAAAAATCGTATACTCCCTCGTCATTGCTTCGAGGAAGCTACATCATTATTTTCTCACACACAATATTATTGTGCCGATGTCACACCCCCTTGGGGACATGCTTTGAAATAAGGATTCCACTGAAAGAATAGGGAAGTGGGCGGTTGAGCTAGCCCACTTCGGTATAGATTTTATCGCCTGCACCGTAAGCAAGTCCCAAGTAATTGCAGACTTCGTCGTAGAATAGACCCCTCTGGCTATCTGGTCTCCAGAAGCACCAAGCGAAGGTATTTAGACTATCTATTCTAACAAAGCCTATCAGGCCTCCGGCGTAGGTGCCAGAGTTGTAATAATTTCACCCTCTAGCCAGAAGGCCTTGTACTCTGTAAGGCCAAATTTCAAAGCTACAAATAATGTGGCCGAGTACGAAGGCGTTTTGTTAGGCCTTCGAAAGGCACGGGCCCTAGGCGCTGCAGTGATACTTGTAAAAACTGACTCCCAGATTGTTGCTGGGCATATAGATAAGAGCTTCCAGGCTCGACATCTATACCTCGCTCAATATCTGGCCGAGGTGCGCAAGGCGGAGCTCGTGTTCAAAGGAATCTCTATCAAAAGTATCCTACGGGGTGAAAACTAGCAAGCCGTCGCCCTCGCCAAAGCAGCCACCAGAGAATAAGAACTCCCTTCTATGAGGAGTTGTCTACTCCATTAGCAGCGAAGCCAGAATCGGCCGAAGTACTCTGCGTACAAGCCGAAGACTGGCAAAGTCCAATTATAGCCATGCTCCAATATGAAGGTGTCCTAGCCGAAGGCCCCGAGCTCACAAGGCTGCAGTATAGAGTCTGCAACTACCATCTCATCGATGGCCTATTGTACAAGTCTAGCGTTTGCTCACCTTTGCTACGCTGCATTCCAAGACACAAAGGGCAGGACATACTTTGAGAGATCCACGAATGTCTATGCAGAAGTCATCTTGCACCATGGGCGCTTGCAGGCAAAACCCTCAGGCAGGGCCTTTATTGGCCCACTATAATTGCTGAAGCAGAGGCCCTGGTTCGCACATGTCAAGGCTGCCAGTGGATAGGAAGGCAGAGTCATCGCCCACCCACTCCACTGCAGGTCATCGATCTGGTGTGGCCCCTCGCCTGATGGGGCATTGATCTGATCAAAGAATTTCCACAGGCAAAAGAGAACTTGAGGTTCGCAGTGGTAGCAGTCGAGTACTTCTCGAAGTGGGACGAGGCCGAACCCCTCACCGCAATAACCCAAGTAGCTCACGATCGACAACGGAACTTAGTTTGATGCGGAGCCCTTCAAAGAATTCTACGAAGGCCTCGGCATCGAATTGTACTTCGCCGTGGTTAGGCATCTGCAGTCAAACAGAGCAGTCGAAAGGGCCAACAGTAACATTTTGTCAGGCCTCAATCGCCAGATCGTGGGCCTCGCCAAGGGGCTGTGGGTCGAGGAATTACCAAAAATTTTATGGTCCATTCGAACCATCCAAGCACGGACCACGGGCTTCACTCCGTTCAGGCTGTTGTTCGATGATAAAGCAATGACCCCGACAGAGCTAAAGGGGGCTCACTGATGAGGGCATCTCTCCATAGGATACATCCATCGATTTCCCATCATTTTCTCCAACAATACAGCTATAAGGACCGATCACACGCGTCCGTGCCCATCGCCTAAGTCATGATATTAATTCGTTCCTTAGCAGCTATAATAATGCTTATTTGGATGGGATGCTACTGAATTCGTGTGATACTTTGTTGCTCAGGAATATGGGAGGTGGTGTAGAGGAGTTGGAGATGAAGAGGACCACCACTCGGTCGACCGCTGACACCATCGGCCGATCGCCGAACGCCATTGGCCGATCGCCGACCACCACTCAGCCGACCGCTAGCATTATCGGCCGATCATCGAACGCCATCGGCCGATCACCGACCACCACTCAACCGACCGCTGGCACTATCAACCGATCACCGGACGCCATCGGTCGACCACCGACCATCATCGACCGACCGCTGACCTCGAGGCCACCGATCGGAAGTCACTGATTCCAGTCGAGAGTAGAACCCCATATTAAGTCAAGTCAGAGTCTCAATAGTTTCTTCAAGTCCGTTAGGTTTAGCATCCTTCGGGTTCGGCCCATATTCCTAGGGTACGGCCCGTGTCTTGTTTGGCGTTCCCCCGTTCTGTAAAACCTATAAATAGACCACCGCCGCCTTTGTTTAGGGTTAGGTTTTGCTTAGATTGCATCTACACGTTCTTGTGTTAGATTTCGCCTTGCACCGGACCAATAGGCTGCTGCATTGGTTTGTAAAACCTCAAACTATCAACGTGCTTCATCTATATCTGCAATTCAGATTGCGTTCTTTCCGTTCTTGCTTGTGTTCTTGGATTCGCTTGCAGGAATTAGCCTTCGTGGCGAGGTCAACCACGTTCCGACGAGGTTGATAACCAACGGAGCAGTGGTGTAATGATTGCAAGGGTCTGATCCGTCTGGATCAGAGTCTTGGATCGCCAACGTCGAAATCTCCACCAATCCAACCTATCTACCTTTCGGAAGATCGGGACCTAGTCACCAATCACTCACTGTGGACATTGCTCCTGGAGGATAATAGTGAACGAGGGACTTCGCTTGACCTCTCCGAAGAAACAAGGATTCGAGTTGTAGCAAACTTGACGAAGTACCAAGACCAGACAAAGTTCTGGTACAACCCCAAGGTGAAGCCCAACGTCTTACAGCCTAGGCATCTAGTACTCTGAAGCGTCCTAACGCCTGGCAAGTTGAGCAACAGATGGGAAGGGCCATACCTTGTACTTTGCTCTAATCGGCCAGGCTCGTTCAGACTGGCCACTCTCGAAGGAGAGGAATTAAAACACACCTGACATGCGGAGCACCTTCGGCGATACTATGCTTAGTTCTTTCACTCTAGAGGTGTTGCGGAGGCTCCTTCGAATAAACCTAGCCAAGGGCAATTTTATCACCAATGTAATACATATCCCCCCGGGGACGTGGTTCACAGTCAACTTGCCCTCGAGCATATTGTTGTAGTGATGGACACATCGCTATAATAGTAAGGCTTTGAGGGTTACGTTATGTGTGAATCCATTTCTGCTACCTGAAGCCCTTACTCGGTGCGAGACAAATAAAGTCTAACACGAGAAGGAGTGCACCGTACTCTAGCATGAAGCCCGAAGCCCAATGCTAGAGGGTCACTCCCCGAGTATAGCTAACGGTACTAACTTTGGGCTCCGTTTCGGACCCTAAAAATTTTGTTGCGATCCGCTCCACCATTACCGCTATAAAGTGCCTCCGGGCCAGGAGCGGTAAGAATCAAAGGATTCCGAGTAAAAGCTCGATGCGTCCGCAAAGGTCCAAAACAACCAAAGACTCCAAGCCCTATCTTCGAGCACTGCACTTAACATGCACGAAGTACACCTATGTCACATTAACATTGCCTGCGTAGGCCATTCACCGAAACTCATACCCACCACGAGCAAGGGGGGACCAACAACTGTGCGTACTCTCGAAGCGCGCTTTGGCATAAGTCAACACATAAAAGGCTAGATTATGCTTTGAATAAAAATAATGTGTTGAGATAAAATTTTATTCACGACCAAATCAAATTACAAATATGAAGTACATTAAGAACACTTTGATTATAAATATTATGAAAAGGCACTATCAAAACCTAACAACTAGAGAGCACACGTCGCTGAAAATGTGGACCCTCGCTTCTTCTTGCTCTTTTTCGTATGAGGGCCCCCTCGGCTCGAGGAGCCTTCACTGCTGTGTGAACGCCCCTGCTTCACCGCTTGAAGGGTCCTTCGCTCCTCTTGGAGGTCGGCCCAAGTCTGAGTCACAAGCGGCTCCGAATCGAAGGCCAAAAAATCGAGCACGTTGTCGTTACTCGCATCTAGCGCTCTCGGAGGTTGAGCTCCTCCGGCTTTGGGAATGACTTCATCAAAACCAGCCAAGTCGGGGGAGGATGATAAGCTACGAAAGGGCTCTGTCTTCACGGGGGCCAATTGTTCTCAAGCAACTTCGGTTAAGACCTCACCGGTGGGACCCCGTGGTATTTTGAATCGCGGGTAACCTTCGGACCTAGTAACTTCGTAAATTACCCATTGATGGTGAAGTGCCTCCGAGGCTTCAAGTACCTCAACATCTATATCGGTGCTCATAGCTTGATCCTGAGCAAGTTCAAAACACCCCCGCATTTCATTAATGACTTGTTGAAAATTACATTGAAGTATTACAACTAAGTATTACATGGAGACCTAAAGTCTACACCTTTGGAGGAGGAGGGTTTAGCCCTACTAGAGGAGTGTGCCGCCCCGCGCGCGATGGTGGCTAGCCTGCTGAAGTTCAAGGGCCAGGTCTTGACTACCTCTAGAGCCGGTGAGGTTAGTCGGGAGCCGCCGAAGGTCACCTTCACGACGGAGGTCGCTGCAGCGAGGTGCTGGCAGCCGGCTTCATGGAGTAGCTAGAGTACCCCTTGGCCGGCTACCCTTCTCACCGTTTGAGCAAAGCCCACCAAGGTATTCTCCATGATCCAGGCAGCGGCCTAGAGGAACCCAAGACGGTGCCAAACGAGGTCGCTGGCATCAAAATCTAGAGTCCGGCACTCGGTCCCCAAGCACTACAAAACACTACTAAGTGTAGCGATGGTCTTGTCGGCCTCTCGGGTGGCTTCGGCCCTCTCGACCTCCAAAGTCTGGTTGGCGGCACGAAGCCTTTTGACTTTGGCTTCCAAGGACTTGTTGGCCTACTAGAGCTCTTCGACCTTTGAAGCCGCCACCACTCTAGCCTCGCGCTCCTGCCAGACTTTGGCCCTCAGCATCTCAGCGGTTGCTTTGGCCTATTGATGTCGCTGGGAGGCCTCCGAAGCTTACCGATGAAGGTTTTTGATATCCCTCGCGATGAGGTCATCTTGGCGGTCCACAACGAGGGCGGCTATGTGAAGCAGCGCGAAGGCCTGAAGAAGAAAGAAGTTGTTAAAAGTAAAAAATTGCAAAGGGCTGGTGAACCACACCTAGGCTTCGCTTACTTAAAGCAGGGCCTCCTCGGTAGCCACCGTGAGGTCCCCATGGCGATAGCGAGCCATCTCTGCCACCAAGTCACTGCTTGCAAGGCCCTCGCTGCCCCGATGAAACTGGGACACCATGTCACCTATTGGTGCCCCCGGTGAGATGAAGGGCCTCAGCAGAGGCACCCTACTTGTCGCCCCTCTAGGGCTAGGCTCCGGTCGATGACCTCAACCCCTTCGTTCAACGGGGCTATGCGGGTAGCATCGTCTCCAGCCTCCTCCTCATCTTCGACATCATCTGAGGAGTCCTCACAGGACTCCGTGCTGCCCCCTTCGTTGCTACTGCTCGACCTCTTCGCCTTGCCGGCCACCTCGACGGCTTCGTCCTGAATGGCGCCATGGTCTGCTTCATCATCGGCAGCAGGATCTACAGAAAAGTTAAGTCAGAACAAGCTAAAGACAAAGGCTACAAAGTGGCCGGTGCCAACAAGTACCTGCGACCTTCCTTATAATGGGAGAGAGGTGCAGACAGTCTGAAGGGACGAAGAGGTCCCCCTAGTCTATCTCCGAGTGGACTGATGGAGCCACTGGCTCCGATCCCTGGTCCGCGCTCAAAGGGGCCTCTTCGGGCTCCACTTCGGGGGCTGGACTTAGGGGTGGCGGTGGCCTCACGTCCAAAGCCTCGGTGGTCAAGGCAAGAGGCGGTGATCCGGACGGCTCCCTGGAGCCTGTTGGGCACCATTGTCACTACGGCGATGAAGCTTGCTGCTCTTCGTCGTCATCCGTCCTTTTCCACTTTGAACCCCCCTTAGAAGGCATGGGATCCAGGAGCTCTAGGAGCTCTGGGGTTCACCGGCTCTGAGCTAGATCCATACTCAGTTGTATCTCTCTCATGATCCAACAAGAGCGAGGCAATTGCTTCTCTCATTTACGGTCGGAGCCCCCATGACACACTCCGTCGCCTTGACCGCCTCCTCCGGCATCAGTACGACCCACTTTGTTGTAGTTCAAAAAGCAAAGTGGTGAGGTCATGATCGAAGTACTCAAGATGAAAAGGGGCAGAGTTTTAAACCCTCACCGATGATTTCCAAAGGGATCTCCTTCGACTAGCCGGATGCGGAGTCTATAAATAGGCCCTTCGGCCATCTAAGCCCTAGGGGGCTGATCTGGAGGGTGATGAACTCCTCCGTGAGGTCCCTCATGTTCATCCTCTAGGCCACCATGTGTAGGAGTTGGACCCTAGACCAGATGATAGCTATGTCCATCGCCACTTGAGCTTGGCGACGGTATGAGATGAGGACGTTGGTACTGCGAAGGGAGGAGTTCATTCCGACGAAGATGTAAAATTAATTCTAGTCCCACTTCGAGTACCATCTATCATTCAAAGCCCTCGCTAGGAAGGAATCATTGAACTCCTAGTGGAGCTGGAAGTTGACGCTCTCGAATGCCAAGGCCCTAATGACTCCGTCCTCGCAAGTCCGTCTCTTTGGCTGGCAGCTTGCGTCGTGCAGGGCTGCAAAAACATTTGCGCGGCCCTCGCACCCCTCTGCTCTCATGGCCCACTCAAAGATGGTGAGGCGGGCCACGGTGTTCGGAGACAGCTAGGGGAGCTAGAGGTTGTACATCTGTAGCACCTCGCCCAGCAGCCTCGTCGCTGGGATCCTAAGCCCTGCCTCGAAGAAAGCTTCGAAGACCATAGCCTTATCGTCCCTCGGTGCGGGGACCACCTCACGCTTCGAGACTCGGAGGTTGACTGTCTAAAGAACCTTCCCCGCACAGGCATCATTGGTGGACTCCAGCGTTGACTTGGTCTTCTTTAGCTCTAAAGTCTGTTCAAACTTGTCCGTCGGAGGCCAGAGGTCATGCGGCCTATAGTGCTTCGAGGCCGCCTTCGAAGTTGCTACCGCTGCGGCCGCCGCTTGGGCCTGCATGGAGGTAGACTCTCCGGCGATGGGAAGGCTCTTGGACACCGAAGACTTCTTCGGCATTTCCATGGAGCTGATGTGCTACTTCGCTAAACAGCGAATGAGGGGCTTCAGAAACTAAGGGTTGAGAGCTCTGCGAGAGGCTAGATCTAAAGCGAGAGCAGGAGTGTGCTTGTGCGCGTAATGAGCCCCAGGGGGTGAAGGGCTTATATAGGCAGTAAAAGGCACTCGGCGCACGTCCCGGAGCCATTTTTACCACCCCGCAGGCGCCTTCCAGAGTCTATGATTAGTGGGGCCAAGGTAATATAGGGCCGAGTGCTTTAGCCAGGCAATGGTTCGTTTCAAATCTCTTGTCCGCACTCAGCATCGTTGAGGAGCCATGGTGTGTACCATGGGGATGATGAGTGATTGTCAACGGGGAATGAAGAAGCGGATGAGAAGACTTGACCGTGACGGAGTTCGTGTGCGACTCAGGTACACGGATGGACGCTGGTCGGACAGAGGGGTCGCGAGGGCGTGCCAGTCCAATCCGGGTGCACGGAGCTGA
>KE372835.1:356899-367863 GCA_000418225.1 Zizania latifolia | reverse complement strand
TAACCGAGTGAGCGTCACGGGAGTTCTTACTCGGGCGACGCTCGGGAGATCCTTAATCAAGTGCGCGATGCGCGCAACTTCATTTCTCACCGTCATAGAGACCGCAAGCGCGGCGAAATCCTTCGTTAGGAGCAGTATGGCCGGAGCCATGGCACTCCAGGAGCCGACCGGCGAGATGATATTGATGCTCACCACAGCTGGTTCCTAGCCTTCACTGAGCGGCTCCGCTAGGTGGTCTAGCCCAAGGGATTTTGCCCCACGGGCATCTAGCCCTACGATGGCAAGACTGACCCCTCGTAATGGCTATGGCTATATTACACGGCCGTCCGAGTAGCCAATGGGGATCAACACGTCATGGTGAATTATCTCTTCGTGCTGCTCGTGCCGACTGCCATCAATTGGTTGGCGAGATTCCTGAAAAACTCCATTGACTCCTAGGATCAGCTGTGCGATATGTTTATCGCCAATTATCAAGGGACATGGTAAAGGCCAGCCTCTCAGTACGACCTGCGCCAAATACGCCAAAGGAGTGACGAGTCCCTCCAAGACTATATTCACCGATTCTCCGAGCGCAGGAACACCGTCACCAGCATCTCCAACGGCGACGTTATTTCAATTTTTCAGGAGGGATTACGGAAGCCTTCAGAGCTTTTTCGCTACCTAGTGATGAATGAACCGATGATGCCAGGTGAAATGATCACTATCGCCGAACAATACACCAACGCCGAAGACGCCGAGCATGAGCAAATGCACCCGACTACATGGGAGTCTCGCAAAGAGAAGAAGTGCTCGGATGAGGATCACCGATCGCCCCGATGCGTCGACCGCGACAAGCCCGAGTCCTCCCATCCAAAAACTCAGAAGAGAAAGTCTGAGCACGTCATGGTTTTGGAGGAAAAATGATGCGGACATCACCGCTAAAGATACATCCACACTTGATTACCAAGGGCCGATGACTCGTGCTCGAGTTCGTCAACTTAATTGTCAGGTGAATTCGCTCCTCGTTACTCAAGCAAGTTCTCCTATGAATGGAATACTACTAAGTTCTGGTTATGATTGTATTTTACTTAGGAACATGGGAGAAGGGATGTTGGATCGGCCGACCCCATCAGCACGACAATCGGCCACCACTCGGTTGGCTATCGGCCACCACTTGGACCATCATCGGCCGACCACCATCGGCTCACGACCATCAACCACCACTCGGCCGACCATCGGCAGACCACCGACCACTATCGGCCAACTATCGACCACCATCAGTCGATCACCGACTACGACGCCACCGATCAGAAATCACAGAGTCCAGTCGGAAGCCGGATTCCAGACCGAGTTGAGTCGGAGTCATATTAGGTTAATCGAGTTAGTCTTAGGGTTAGGGTTTATTTTTGAGTCCTTTTAGGTTACGGCCCACCTATAAAGGGTATATCATGTCATGTAAACCCTATAAATAGATGGCACCGCCTTTGAGAGGACTTGGGTTTTGCTTAGATTATTCTGCCATCGCAGTTTCGCCGTCTATCGATTTGTAGAACCCCAAACTTCGAGTGCTTCAGATTATTATCTGTAATCCAGATTGCGTTTACCTTGTTCTTGCAAAGTTCTTCGATTGATTTGCAGGATCAGAACCTTCATGATGAGGTCAACTACGTGAGAGTGTAGTTGATAACGACTAGATGAGAGGGTGTAGCGATTGCAAGGTTCCGATCGCTGATCGAAAGCCTTAAAGCGTCAACGTCCACTCGTCGCCTCAATCGAACCTATCGGAAGATCGGGACACAATTTGCACCCCGGTGCTCATCAGGTGGTATCAGAGCGAAGGTTGCCCGATAGGTATCTCAATCTATCTTTGTTTTGTTTTCCCTTACCCAGAGTCCAGAAAAAGCCACACAAAAATATTTCGTTGTTCTGTTTTAGATTGGTTTTCCGCTGTCCAAACCCTTTTGAGCTTTTTCGCAAGTTTGATTTCAGTTTTGCTTTGTTGAGTTTGAGTCCGAGTTCAAGTCTGGTTGCTGGTTTAGTGTCACGTTCTTGAGTCTAGTTCGAGTTTTGTTTTGTCGTGAGAGCCTTCCTTGAGAGATCGAGTTCATCTCGGTTTTGGATCGCAACCGCCTTGAGTTAATTTTTCCGCATCGCCAACCTGTAGATTAGGTAGCATGCCGCCTTGTATCAATTGCCCTGCATCGCTAACCTCCTTGATTCTAGCCGCAAACCTATTTGAGGAGATCCTTGTGAGCTGAATAGAGAAGAAAACAAAGTGCTGAAATTCCGTTTTGCGCAGCCTTCAGTAAATCGGCCATAACTTTTGCATACGAACTCAAAATCAAGCAAACAAATACATTCCAGAGATCTACAGAAAAAGTTACATCCATCCGGACCCAATTGGGTTTGACGATTTTATCTTGCCCAAATTCGGCCTAGAAGATTGAGTTTCTGAGCTCCGAAGTTTTCAGCACACGTTGTCAAGTTATATACCGTGCGGTACTGTTTACATCAAGTGATACCAAGTGTTGTTTCTGAAAATATTTCATACTCCCGTGTGTTTGTGGAGTGAAAAGAAAGATAAAAAAAGAGAGATAAGCAAAGAAAGATCAAAAAAAAGAAGAGAGAGAAAGAAACAGAAGAGGCGAGGTAGCAACAAAGTTTTATACTATGCTGAGTTTTTCTGACCTCTGATCTATTTTGCACGCGTCCCACAAGTTTCTTTGTATCTTACTCTCGCTTGCTTAGACTAGGCCCTAGGGATGAGTCTCGGCCAGCAACTTTGACAAGTAATTGGGACTTATATTCAACTTTGCTAATTCTGTTATTAAATTTTGCTATCCTTGCTACTAAATATTGCCTTCTAAGATCCACAAACTTTTTATCAGAATAGATTGGATCCTTGTAATCACTCCTCGCAAGTCATTAGACATCCCACCTCTCCAGTCGTACCATCTGCTTCAATCGGTAAAAGCTTCGTAAGAGCTTGGTAAGACACGGAGAGTAAGAGAGACTCCACTTCATTCCAGTTTTATAGTTAATATGGATAATACTTTTTGTGTTGTTTCCTATTTTCTACTAACAATGTCAGGTGAGGTGAGTGACTTCAAGGATTGTGTGTCCAAGGAGGAGTTCCATAGGCTTGAAGAAAGGATGGACACCCTTGTTGGGAGTATCGCCACACTTACCGCCAGTGTGCAACAGTTGACAAGGGAATGACAACCTCCTGCGCCAGCATCGGAGAGTGGTGAAGACTAGGAGACTAGGAGGATACCGACCACAGTGACGCCCGCGCGGCAGCACATGATGAATGTCTATGACGACGACTCCAGCGCAATCGGCGAGGCTTGAGAGGTAATGATCACCATGTAAATCAACAACAGGAACGAGGTAACAATGACCCCTTCGCGAAAGTCAAATTTACTATACCTTCTTTTGCTGGTAAGTATGATCCAGAAGTTTACTTAGATTGGGAAATGACTGTAGAACAGAAATTTAATTCCCATCTAGTTCCAGAACAACATCGGGTTAGGCAAGCCACTAGTTTATTCAAGGACTTTGCTATTATCTGGTGGAATGAATTGGTAAAATTTGGATTAGAACTAGATACGTGGGATCGTTTGAAGCGAGCTATGCGCGGTAGATTTGTTCCTCCATCCTACAAACGAGATTTAAGAAAGAAATTACAACGCTTACACCAGGGTAATAAGTCGGTTGAGGAGTATTACCAGGAACTACAAATAGGTATGTTGCGTTGTGAGGTAGAAGAAGATGAGGAGGATAAGATGTCTCGTTTTTACGGGAAGTTGAGAAGAGAAATTCAGGATATAGTTGATTACAAATAATATAATTTCATTAACAGATTGTTCCATCTTGCTATGTTGGCTGAGAAAGAATTGCAGGGAAGGCAACAGATGTCAAGAAACAATTTTAGAAATACGACCGCATCGAGGCCATCCATGGGATACACCAAGACTACGCCAAGCACCTCATTTCGGCCTGCTGCCCCCTCCACTGACAGGGCGCGTTCAGCAGCAACCCCGACAACCAAACAAGCAACCGAGCTGGTCAAATCAGCTACAACACCGGCACCTACAAAAAGTTCATCATCCGTTGCTTCTACGGGACGAACCAGGGATATTCAATGCTTCAAATGCAAGGGATTAGGGCATGTGTAACGAGATTGCCCTAACCAGCGGGTGCTGATTGCTACAGAGAATGGTGAGTACACTAGCGCAAGTGACAATGAAGATGATCTAGTACTTGCCACTAACCATGCAGATAATGAAGAGGAAGGCGACCCGACCAATGAACATGAATTGGAGCAAATAGGCGCTGCTGACACAAGCCGGTATTTGAGCATTGTGGCACAACGAGTTCTGAGTGCTCAGATGGAGAAGGCAGAACAGAACCAACGCCATAACTTGTTTCAAACAAGGTTCGTTGTCAAAGAAAGAGCATGCCGAATCGTCATTGATAGTGGGAGTTACAGTAATCTTGCTAGTTCGGACCTAGTGGAGAAACTTAATTTGCCTACGCAACCACACCCACATCCTTACTCCATTCAATGGTTCAACTCTTGTGGTAAGTTGAAGGTAAGTAAAACTGTCCAAATACAATTTTTGGTGGGGAATTACCATGATAGTGCAAGTTTCGATGTTGCGCCTATGCAAGCATATTCGTTACTTTTAGGTAGGCCTTGACAATATGATAAGGATGCTTTGCACCGTGGGAGAACTAACACCTACACTTTCACCCACAATGGTAAGAAGATGGAATTGCTACCAATGACACCCACTGAAATTTTAAATGATGATGTGGCATGAGCAGAACAAGCAAGAAAATTGAGTGAATCCAAATCTAAAAATCAGCAAGTAGCTAAGGAAGTTTTTCCCTCTAAAAAAGAGAATAATGCAACGCCTGTGAAGAGAGACGTAGTCAAATTGAAGGGTGCTTCCATGTTTGCTACTAAATCTGAAATTTTTGCTTTAATACATCATGAACCTCTTTGTTATGCTTTAATTTGCAATGAGGTATTTCTTACACATGATGATTTGATGACCTCTTTACCTCCTGTTATTGCTAAACTTTTGCATAAGTTTTCTGATGTCTTTTCAAGTGAAGTGCCCCCGGGATTGCCACCATTGAGAGAGATTGAACATTAGATCGACTTGTTTCTAGGAGCCACTTTACCAAACCATGCACCGTATAGAACAAATCCTGAAGAAACGAAGGAGATACAGCGCCAAGTACAAGACCTGCTCGACAAAAGGTACGTACGTGAGAGCCTTAGTCCTTGTGCTGTTCCAGTTATTTTGGTTCCTAAGAAAGATGAATCATGACGCATGTGCGTTGATTGTAGAGCCATTAATAACATAACTATTAGATATAGTCATCATATTCCTAGGTTAGATGATATGCTTGATGAATTGAGTGGCTCTGTTGTCTTTTCCAAAGTAGACTTGCGTAGTGGCTACCATCAAATAAGAATGAAATTGGGTGATGAATGGAAGACTGCATTTAAAACTAAATTTGGCTTGTACGAGTGGTTAGTCATGCTTTTCGGTTTAACTAATGCACCTAGTATATTCATGCGAGTAATGAATGAAGTTTTGCGTAATTTTATTGGACGATTTGTGGTAGTATACTTCGATGATATTCTCATTTACAGCAAGTCTTTGGATGAACATAAGGAACATTTACGTGCTATTTTTGCTGCTTTAAGGGATGCACGTTTGTTTGGTAACCTCGAGAAGTGCACATTCTGCACGGATCGAGTCTCTTTTCTTGGTTATGTTGTGAGTCCACAGAGTGTTGAAGTTGATGAGACCAAGATAGAGACAATCAAGAGTTGGCCGACTCCTAAAACGGTTACACAGGTATAGAGTTTTCTCGGATTAGCTAGATTCTACCGACGGTTTGTGCGAGCTTTCAGCACCATTGCCGCATCGATGAATGAGCTCACAAAGAAAGGCGTTCCTTTTCAATGGGGACAAGCACATGAAGACGCCTTTAATTTGCTGAAGAACAAGTTGACCCATGCACCACTGCTACAACTTTCTGATTTTGGTAAGGTTTTTGAACTTGACTGTGATGCAAGTGGGATTGGAATTGGAGGAGTTTTGATACAAGAAGGTAAGCCGGTCGCATATTTTAGTGAGAAGTTGTCTGGACCTAGTTTGAACTATTCTACTTATGATAAGGAATTGTATGCTTTAGTTTGAACTTTAGAGATATGGCAACATTATTTATGGCTGAAGGAATTTATTATACATTCAGATCATAAATCTTTGAAGCATATTAGAAGTCAAGCGAATCTGAATAGACGACATGCTAAATGTGTAGAATTTATTGAATCATTTCCTTACATCATTAAGCATAAGAAAGAAAAAGATAATGTGATTGCTGATGCGTTATCTAGACGTTATACCATGTTGTCTCAACTTGATTATAAAATCTTTGGATTAGAAACGATAAAAGATTTATATACCACTGATCTTGATTTTAAAGAAGCATTTGCACATTGTCGAGAAGGAATGACTTGGAATAAATACATTCTGAATGATGGATTATTGTATCGCGCTAACAAGTTGTGCGTCCCGACAAGTTCTGTTCGTCTGTTGTTTTTGCAGGAGGCGCACGGAGGAGGATTAATGGGACATTTTGGAGTGAAGAAAACGGAGGATGTACTGGCCACTCACTTTTTCCGGCCAAAAATACGAAGAGATGTTGAGCGATACGTTGCTCGGTGCAACACCTGCCATAGAGCTAAGTCCCACCTTAATCCACATGGTCTTTACATGCCCTTACCTGTTCCTAGTGTTCCTTGGGAAGATATTTCTATGGATTTTGTTTTAGGATTACCTCGAACTAAGAAGGGGAGGGATAGTGTATTTGTGGTTGTGGATAGATT
Organism: Zizania latifolia; assembly: GCA_000418225.1. NCBI lineage: Eukaryota > Viridiplantae > Streptophyta > Magnoliopsida > Poales > Poaceae > Zizania > Zizania latifolia. The sequence continues at coordinate 360,971 of KE372835.1, read as the reverse complement.
TTCTAAAATGGCACATTTTATTCCCTGTCACAAGAGCGACGATGCTACAATAGTTGCTGATTTGTTTTTCAGGAAAGTCATTCGCCTTCACGGTGTGCCACGCATAATTGTTTCTGATCGAGATACGAAGTTTCTCAGTCATTTCTGGAGGACATTATGGCAGAAATTGAGGACAAAGCTACTGTTTTTGACAACATGTCATCCCTAAACTGATGGTCAAACTGAAGTGGTGAACCGTACCTTATCCACGATGTTGAGAGCTATATTGAAGACCAATTTGAAGATGTGGGAAGAGTGTCTACCTCACGTAGAGTTCGCTTACAACCGATCACTGCACTCTACCACAAAGATAAGTCCATTCTAGGTGGTATATGGTTTTAACCCTCACGCTCCGATTGATTTATTACCTTTACCATCTTCTGAGAAAATGAATTTTGATGCTAAAACACGTGCTGAATTTATACTTCAATTGTATCAAACAACTAAAAATCATATAGAACGAATGAATGCAAAGTATCAAATTTCTGGTAGCCGGGGTAGAAAGGAGGTTATTTTTGAACCAGGTGATTTGGTATGGTTACATTTACGAAAGGATAGGTTCCCTGATCTGCGCAAGTCAAAATTAATGTCTCGAGCTACTGGTCCCTTTAAAGTACTTGCAAAGATAAATGATAATGCATACAAGATTGAATTACTTGTAGATTATGGTGTCAGTGATATTTTTAATGTTGTCGATTTGAAACTCTACTTGGGCGAAGAGATTGACGGTGCGTCGAAGATGACTCCAAGTCAAGAAGGGGAGGATGATGAGAACATCACTGCTAAAGATACATCCACACTTGATTACCAAGGACCGATGACTCGTGCTCGAGTTCGTCAACTTAATTGTCAGGTGAATTCGCTCCTCATTACTCAAGCAAGTTCTCCTATGAATGAAATACTACAAAGTTCTAGTTATGATCGGAAGCCTTAAAGCGTCAACGTCCACTCGTCGCCTTAATCGAACCTATCGGAAGATCGGGCCACAATTCGCACCCCGGTGCTCATAAAAAAACCAAAGCAAAGAGGAAGAGGGCACTCAGTGATGCAGGAGATGCTTGACAAGCCCTGTATACTTCATCCAAACAATAGCCACACCACGCGCCGGTGTTACCAGCTGCAAGATCAAATGCTCCAAGAGGCGCAGAATAACCCCCGACAGGATCGGCGACGCCGGGATGATAAAAATAAATCTCGCCGAGAAGATAAAGACGCCGACCGCCCGGTCGGAAATGATTTTCAGGAGCCCAATCGGACGGTCTCCATGATCTTCGGTGGAGTGATCGCCATGGAGTCTAAGTGCCAACAAAAACTTCTTGCCCACCGAGTCAATGCCATCAGCGAGAAAGAGCCCGAGCGCCTCCGCTAGTCTGAAGTCCGGATTACCTTCAGTCAGGATGATCAGTGGACAGACGTCCTAAGCCAGGTCGATTTCCACCGGTTATGGACCCGGTGATCTTGAAAGTGAGTCTGAAAAGGGTGCTCATAGATGGAGGTAGTGGCCTCGATGTGCTTTTCAAAAGGACACTTGCAGTGCTCGGCATCGATATCAAAGCGCTGGAAAAAAGGACACGCCATTCTACGGGATTATCTCGGGAAAGGCCTACATCCCACTCAGCACACTCACCCTCCCGGTGACATTCGGCACTTGGGACAACTACCACACCGAACACATCAAGTTCTACGTCACCGACTTCAAGACCGCCTACCACGCCGTGCTTGATCGACCCTCCCTCGCTAAATTCATGGCCATCCCCTATTACACATACCTGATCCTTAAAATTCTAGGACCAGGAGGAGCTTTTTTGATCAAGGGGGATGTTGCCACTTCCCACGCCTGCGAGTGTAATAGTCTCGCCTTAGGGGAGGCAGCAGACATATCTGTTCTGATGGAGGAGACCATCCAAGCGGCCAAGACTATGCCGGCCACCGACACTGAGATTCCAACTGCTACGCCATCAACATCGGGTATTTCGCCTTCGTCGATCGAGTACAAAGCTATTCGGTTATCGGACGCTGACCCTGCCAAGACCACGCTGATCAGGACAGCGCTAAATCCTAAATAGGAAAGCACGCTCGTCAGCTTCCTTCGTGCCAACATCGATATTTTTACCTAGCAGCCCTCGGACATGCCGGGCGTACCAAGGGAGCTGATCGATCATGAACTCTACGTGTACCCGACCGTCAAGCCGGTCAAGCAGAAGATGCACCGATTTGCCCAAGAACGTAAAGAGGCCATCAAAGAAGAAGTCACCCGACTACTAGTAGCCGGGTTCATAAAAGAAATGTATCATCTCGACTTGGTAGCAAACCCAATTCTTGTAAAAAAGAATAATGGGAGATGGAGAATGTGCATTGACTACACCGATCTCAACAAGCGATGCCCAAAAGATCCTTTCCCTCTGTCACACATTGACCAAGTGGTTGACTCTACTGTCAGCAGTTCTCTTCTTTGTTTTCTGGATTGCTATTCAGGATATCATCAAATCAGCTTGAAAGAGGAAGATCAAGAGAAGACATCATTCATTACTCCATTTGGTGCTTATTGCTATACGTCTATGCCCTTTGGGCTCAAGAACGCCGAGGCTACGTATCAACGTGCCATACAGCGCTATCTCACCGACCAGATTGGTCGCAATGTGGAGGCACATGTGGATGATGTCATCATCAAATTCAAGCACACGGAAGATTTAATCCCAGATATCCAGGAGACTGTCGACAATCTCCGAAAATTTAGATGGAGGCTCAACCCAGAAAAATGTGTATTTGGGGTGTCGACCAAGAAGCTACTCAATTTTGTTGTCAGCAGCCGAGGGATTGAGGCCAATCCTGAGAAGATATCGGCAATCATAAACATGGCTAAGCCGACCAGCGTCAAGAATATTCAACGCCTCATAGGCTGCATGACCGCACTCAGACGTTTCATCTCCTGACTCGACGAGCGGGGATGCCATTCTTTAAGTTGCTCAAGAAGGAGGATAGCTTCACTTGGACACCAGAAGCAGATCAAGCTTTTTTGGATCTCAAAAAATTTCTCACCACGTCGCATGTTCTGGTTTCGTCGACCACTAGAGAAACTTTGCTCCTCTACATCTCCGCTACGATCCATGTGGTCAGCACCGCCATTGTCGCCAAGCGCCCAGAAGAAGACCATGCCTACCCAGTGCAATGCCCGGTGTACTTCATATCAGAGGTACTCGGACCATCAAAGATCCGATACCCTCAGATTTAGAAGCTTCTTTACGTCGTGCTCATCACCGCCTGGAAGCTCAAGCATTACTTTCAAGCTCACTCGGTGGATGTTATCACATAATACCCACTCGGTGAAATTCTCCATAATCGAGATGCCACTGGTCGGATCATTAAGTGGGCTGTTGAATTGGGTGAATATACCCTTGACTTCAAGCCCCGAACGGCCATTAAATCTCAAGCTCTCGTCGACTTCATCGCTGAATGGACAGAGATCCAACTTCCACCGATAGCTGAGACGCCGGAGCATTGGGTCATCTATTTTGATGGATCCCTCAGCATTGAAGGAGCCGGGGCAGGAGTTCTCCTGATCTCCTCTCAGGGCGAACGCCTGAAATACATCCTCCAGCTCCTGTTTATGGCATCAAATAATGCAGTCGAGTACGAAGCACTCATCAACGGCCTGCGTATCGCCATTTCTCTAGGAGTCAAGCGCCTAATGGTTTATGGAGATTCTAAATTGGTCATCATCCAAGTAAACAAAGATTAGTCATGTACCAGTGAGAAAATGGAAGCATATTGTAAAGAAGTCTGAAAGCTAGAAGGAAAATTCTACGGCCCTGAGTTTCACCACGTCCCTAGAGATGAGAACTCGGCTGCCGACCTCCTTACTAAACTGGGATCCTCCCGAGATGTAGTGCCGAATGGCGTGTTTGTCCAAGAGCTTCAAAAACCATCGGTCCAGGTTAAAGAAGATTGGCGCCGACTGTTGGTGAAATTTTTGGTCACACGCGTGGCCTGAGAGATCTGCTTAACTCTAGTGCAGGTCCTAAATTTGTGGTTC
>KE372835.1:331236-349060 GCA_000418225.1 Zizania latifolia | reverse complement strand
TCATCTATATAGATTTCCACCAGCAAGCCGATAAAATCATGGAATATGTATTTCATAGCCCTCTGGTAAGTTGCTCCGGCGTTCTTCAACCCAAAAGACATTACTACCCACTCGTACAATCCGAGGGCGCCAGGGCATCGGAATGCGGTCTTGGGAATATCCTCGTCTGCCATGAATATCTGGTTGTATCCTGCATTCCCGTCCATGAAGCTTATTATTTTATGTCCCGATGCCGCGTCCACCAGCAAATCCGCAATCGGCATCGGATATTCATCTTTGGGCATTGCCTTGTTTAAATCCCTGAAGTCCACGCATACTCTAAGTTTTTCGTTCTTCTTCAACACAGGGACAATGTTTGATACCTACTCGGCGTATCAGCGTGGTCTTATGAATCCTGCATCATATAACCTTGTGATTTCGGTCTTGATGTCTTGGTACAGTTCTGCCTTGAATCGTCGAGGAGTTTGCTTGAACGGGCGATATCCTAGCTTTATCGGGAGCCGATGTTCTACAATCGATCGGCTTAATCCTGGCATCTCGTGGTACTCCCAAGCGAAGCAATCCCGATACTCTCGTAATAAATCGATCAATTCTTTCTTTATTGCCTCAGGAAGTGTAGCACTTACAAAAGTTGGTCTCGGTCGGTCACCGGGTCCGATGTCTACCTCCTGTAGCTCATCGGTCGTAGCGAATCCTTGACCGAGTTTGCCCTCAATCTCGTCTATGGTGCCCTTAAAGTGTAAGTCTAGGTTCATCATTATTGACTGGTTTGATTCCATCGCTCGATACGTCCAGAAAGTCACCGTCCTAGGCTCTGCCTGACAAGCAATCAACGCCTTCCATCTCCCAAACCAATAAATCGGCCGTTGCTACATTAACCGATTTATCGGCAGGGATCACCTCCACTTGATCTTCGGTCCACTGCATGAGACTCTAGTGCATTGTAGAGGGGACAAAATAATTGGTGTGGATCCAATCGCGTCCTAACAGTAAGCTGTAGGAGATCTTTCCATCGATAACAAAAAATGTAGTCAGTACTGTTTTGCTTCCGACTGTGAGCTCTACGTTGAGGACTCCCTTGGCCTCCGATGAGCTACCACCAAAGTCCTTAAGAATCATATTTGTCTTGATCAAATCTTCCGACCCCTTTCCGAGCTTCCGATACGTCGAGTATGGCATGATATTGACGGCTGCTCCGCCATCCACTAACATCTTGGTCATCGGTTTGCCGTTTACGAATCACTTGATATAAAGAGGCCTTAAGTGCTGATGGTCGGGATCGCTTGGCTTGTTAAATATGGCCGATTGAGGTGTCAGCACCAGCTGGGGCATTGCCTCGGCCTGTTCATCGTCAATATCAGGGGCGGCCCGATATTCTGCTGGGAGAAAAAACACCATGTTGACCCCTATGGTTTCTTCCTTATCCCGATCGGCTTTCGCTTTTATACGCCATTCTTTCCTGGTCCTCTTGGGGCGATCGGGTTCCTGCTCCCGAATGGCAAGTTCTTGGAGTTCCCTCTGTCATAGACGTTGCACCCTTCTCTTCTGGTTTTTTGTGAAGATGCCACTCAGGCACCATTGTTCATTCTTCTTCTGATGGTTATGCCGATGCCTCTCATCGGACAAATGGTCACCGCCCCTCTAGCAGTTGTCTTCTGTGTTGACGGGCCTGAGCCGCTCGTGCACCGATGGTTTATGTGGAGGAGTTCTTCGGTCACCTTCATAAGATCTATCATCATCACGGGATCTCCGATCGACTCTGCTACCACCGCACTCTGGGCAATTGTCCATTGATGGTAGGCGCATCCCTTCATTCTAGCAGAATCTAAAGAACTCGCAGTTCCAGTGGGGGTTGAACCACGAGTGGGTCCGATCGGCTTCATAATCGTCTTCTTCACTTGCCTTCCTCTTGTATTTGTTTATCAGTCCTGAAGAAGTAACTCGTGTCTGATCCCTCTCCTTCCCAATGCGCCTATCTCCCTCTCTGCGCCATTCATCGGGGTGCTGGATGTAGATCATATTGGTGGGGAACGGGTGCCCGTTGATGTTCATCGGCTTCTTCCCATTCATCGAACTTAATTCGGCCCTACTCGACGGCCGATTGGATTTGCTGCTTGAACACCTTGCATTCATTGGTGTGGTGCGACGGAGAGTTGTGCCACTTGTAGTATTTCCTCTTCTTCAGTTCATCGACCGGCGGAATCACGTGGTTGGGTGGCAACTGGATCTACTTCTCCTTCAGCAACAAGTCGAAGACTCTGTCAGCCTTGTTGATATCAAAATCATACTTTTCTTCTTTTCCTGATGCCTTCACCCAGGGACAAGCAACGGGCTTCTTGTTTTTGGACCACTCAGCGAGTTCAACTTCGACATCGGACGCAGCATCCTCCTCAGAGTCCGATGAGTACGCTTGGGCGTACGCAACCTTCTTCTGGAACTTCTCCCTCTGAGTTTCTTGGAACCAGCTCTCATGGGCCGATACCCACTGCACCAGGTGCGACAGACTTTCAAACTCCTGAGAGGAAAACCTCTCCTTGATCGGGTTTAGCAACCCCTGAAATGCCAGCTCAGCTAATTGGGTATCACTGAGACTGAGACTATAGCATCTACTGCGCACTTCTCGGAAACTCTGAACATAGTCTTGCACCAACTCATCCATCCTCTGTCGAACTGCTGTGAGGTCTGTCAACTTCATCTCGTGCATGCCGGCGAAGAAGTACTTGTGGAACTGCTTCTCGAGGTCTGCCCAACCTCTGATGGAATTCAGCAGTAATGATGAAAACCATGCAAAGGCCAATTCCGATAGTGACAATAGGAAGAATCGGACTCTGAGGACCTCATCGGCCGATGCCTCCCCGCACTGGGCGAGAAAATGGCTCACATGCTCGATCGTGGAGATTGAGTCTTGCCCTGAGAATTTGGAGAAGTCGGGCACCTTGTATCGGTTGGGCAGCGGCACCCGATCGAACCACTCCGGGTACGGCCTCCGATACATGTAAGTTTGGTCCTTGGGCTTCAGACCAAACTGGTCGCGGATGACCTCGGTAATGCGGTTCACCTAGTCTTCTTCTTGCTGGTTTGGTATGGGGTACCGATCAGATGTGGGTGCCTGAGGGTACTATTTAGGTCGAGGAGCGTTGTAGTGATACTGCTCCCCGTGGGCATAGGGCTGTCCTCCAAAGTACGTAGCCTGGTGGTACCCCTAAGGGATACCATTGGATGCCGCCCTGGCGGCACGAGGTCAAGCAGCACGTTCCTCTCGATGCCGTAGGTAATCTGTGGAACTTCATGCCTCATCGGCCCTTGTGGAACAGGAGTTGATGGTTGAGCTGGCCGAGGAGGTTGTGGAGGCTGGGGCGCCTAAGGGTGGCTTACCGAGAAGTATGTCGGACCCCGTAGCGGCTCCTGAGCCACAGTACCCTCGACGGTCTTTTTGATCAACCCGTGGAGAGTGTTGACCAGAACCCTCGACTGGTTGATGAGGGCGTGGTTGACTGTACGGTCAACGGCTTTTTGAAAGTTGACAAGGGGGTTGTTGGGCCGCTGACTAGATTCTCCAGTGAAGGTAGGCTTCGGCAATTGAGTTTTCTAGACAGGTCCCGATTTGGTCATGCCAAAGGATTCGAGGCACATCTTTCGGTAGTCGTCAACGTGCTTCTGCACCTCCACCCTTTGTTCCTCATTCAGCGCCTCCATGGTGACTTGGATGACGTTGCTGTTGTCGAATTCTCCTGCCATGGCGAGAAGTGTCGTTGAAGATGTCCCACTGGGCGTGCCAAAAAGCATGTTGGTGAAATTTTTGGTCACACGCGTGGCCTGAAAGATCTGCTTAACTCTAGTGCAGGTCCTAAATTTGCGGTTCGTGGCGTGCCAATCAGTTTGATCCTGCAACTGATACGATAGACAAGAAAAACATAAGCAGTAACGCCTATTGGCTGTCGAGCCAATGGTCTTGGTGTGCATCGGTACATACATTTAAATAAGATAAATAAAACGTAATAATAACATGATGGAAATTGTATGACGTGGCATATCGGATGCATGACATGAAGAATAGATCTACTGTTCAACCTATCGAGATAGAACCATCAGCCTAAACCATCTAATCTGTAAAATTAGCTGGGATTAGTATCGGAGCTGATATCGGGACATAAAAGCAAGACAGATGTAATTACGCTAGGCCGATGTGTATCGCCTGATTCTGATACCCGATACAACGATGAGATAAACACGCAGAGATAATCAATCGGCTTATACTCCGATAGAATCTGGCTTCAATATGCCCGATCTGTATTCGCATTATCATTCACTATAACCGCAAGATTGGACCGAACCAAAATAATCGCTAAACCATGGCCAATCATAGTGCTAAACATATTGGAGCACACTTCATCCAGATGAACGGTACGTGACATGAATCAAATACATAGACTAAGATGTCGAACTTAACCAATGAAGCCTTAGATTAATATGTTTGATCTAAACCACACACCTGATACAGCATGATCAATACATAGACTAAGATATCGGACCTAACCGATAAAGCCTTAGATCTACTAATCAATACATGTTTGGCGGAACTTACCTCTCACCGGAGATCGAAGCGATGCAGCCCCGCGAGAGAGCAAGAACTCGCTGGTGGCAAGTTTGGCGATGCGCCGAGAGTTGTTTGTTGATCTGTTGATTGATTCTTTAAACTAGGTCTAAGAGTTACATATTTATAGTCCGGAGACTTGCCGTCCTATGCTGATATGATTGTAACCGATTCCGCAGAAAATCCACCATTTCCTTCTTTATCGGCTTCTCTCTCAACTGTATCCTTATCCGATCACTCATACATGTTGCGGACGGGCTTCGTCGACCGTACTTTGACCGGACTCCTTGACTTCCATTGGCCGTACCAAAACTTTGTTGGGCTTGGGCTGACCTCACTAAATTTTGCCGTTAACACCGACCCCTCATCGATTTTATCCTAATAGGTGACTAGGTCCCGATCTTCCGGAAGGTAGATAGGTTGGATTGGTGGAGATCTCGATGTTGGCGATCCAAGACTCTGATCCAGATGGATCAGACCCTTGCAATCGTTACACCACTGCTCCGTTGGTTATAAACCTCGCTGGAATGCGGTTGACCTCGCCACGAAGGCTAATTCCTGCAACCGAATCCAAGAACACAAGCAAGAACGGAAAGAACGCAATCTGAATTGCAGATATAGATGAAGCACATTGATAGTTTGAGGTTTTACAAACCAATGCAGCAGCCTATCGATCCGGTGCAAGGCGAAATCTAACACAAGAACGTGTAGATGCAATCTAAGCAAAACCTAACCCTAAACAAAGGCGTCGGCGGTCTATTTATAGGTTTTACAGAACGGGGAAACGCCAAACAAGACACGGACCATACCCTAGGAATATGGGCTGAATCCTTAGGATGCTAAACCTAACGGACTCAAAGAAACTATTGAGATTTTGACTCGACTTAATCTGGGGTTCTACTCCCGACTGGAATCAGTGACTTCCGATCGGCGGCCTCGAGGTCGGCGGTCGGTCGATGGCGGTCGGTGGTCGACCGATGGCGTTCGGTGATCGGTTGATAGTGCCAGTGGTCGGCTGAGTGGTGGTTGGCGATCGGCCCATGGCGTTCGGTGATCGGCCGATGGCGTTCAGTGATCGGCCGATAATGCCAGCGGTCGGCTGAGTGGTGGTCGGCGATCGGCCGGTGGCGTTCGGTGATCGGTCGATGGTGTTAGCGGTCGACCGAGTGGTGGTCCTCTTCATCTCCAACTCCTCTACACCACCTCCCATATTCCTAAGCCACAAAGTATTACACGAATTCAGTAGCATCCCATCCAAATAAGCATTATTATAGCTGCTAAGGAACGAATTAACCTCATGATTAGGCGATGGGCACGGGCGCGTGTGATGGGTCCTTGTAGCTGTATTGTTGGCAAAAATGATGGGAAATCGATGGATGTATCCTGTGGAGAGATGTCCTCATCATATCCTCACCGCCAAAACTCCCGAAGACAAGGACTCAGCCATTCGTCTCGCTCGAAGGAGTAAACAGTATGTCGCTGTGGGGTTGGAGCTATATAAATGAGCCACATCGACTCGGGTGCTCCTCAAATGCGTCAGCCGACTTAAAGGATCAAACATATTGGATGAAGTACACTTGGGAATATGTGGAAATCATGCTGGAGCCCGGACTCTCGTAGGCAAGGTGTTTTGGTCTGGCTTTTACTGGCCGACTGCCAACAAAGACACCAAACTATCAAAAGATGTCAAGGATGACAGTTTTTCACCAAGCAAAATCATCTCCCTGCACAAGCACTCCAAACAATTCCACCATCGTGGCCATTTACATGCTGGGGGCTCAACATGGTCGGCCTATTTTAGAAGGCACCATAAGGATATGACTGCCTATTCATCGCCACGGACAAGTTCACCAAGTGAATTGAAGTTATGCCACTAAAGACCTGCACCGTGAAGAAAGCCACAAAATTAATTCAAGAAATTATCTATCGGTATGGTGTCCCCAATCAGATCATCACGGATCTAGGGACACAATTCACTGCAAATAACTTCTGGAAATTCTGCGAAGACCGATGCATCGATGTGAAATATGCATCAGTAGCACATCCACGAGCGAACGGTCAATACGAATGAGCTAATGGCATGATTCTCCAAGGCTTGAAAGCTAGAGTTTTTGACCCTCTCAACAAGTATGGAGGTCGGTGGATGAAAGAACTACTAGCTGTCTTATGTAGACTTCGCACTCAACCAAGCCGAGCTACTGATCAGACTCCCTTCTTCCTGGTATACAGGTCAGAGGCTATTCTACCGGTAGACATGCTCCACGAGTCCTCGAAAATTCAACACTATGAAGAGGGGGCCACCGAACAAACAAGAGAAGAGGATATTGACAGTCTCGAGGAAGCTCGATTGGCCGTAATAATCCAATCTGACCGGTATCAGCAAGTACTTCGCCGGTATCATGATCGTAATGTACGCGGTCAGTTATTCCAAGTTAGGGATCTGGTCCTCCACCGAGTATAATCTGCGGTCGGTGCTCATAAGCTCTCTGCTCCGTGGGAAGGTCCATTTATCATCACAGAGGTCACTCGGTCGGGGTCTTATCGATTGACTAGAGAAGATGGTCAACGTGTCCCCAATTCCTGGAACATCGAGCACCTACGTCGATTTTACCCATGATGTTATAAGCTACGTACTTTTTATCTTGGGTTAATAATAATTCTACTTCTCCAAAGTTTTTCTAACACTTTTGTCCCGCCCAGCCCCGATTGCTTGCCCCTTTCTATCATTTTACCCCAAAATCTATGCCCCGCTCTAGTTCTGGCGATTGGTCGGGCAATCCTCTGACCGGTCACCCCGAGTTGGTATCCGTTCTACTCTACAGAGAGGTATAGTTGATATGTTTGTTGCACGCTCAGGGGCTCGTCAAACTCGCCTAACGAAGCTTTCTACCATGCTTGTTGCCCGACCACCTCCACAATCTTTTCCGATTACTTGTGAAGCCTGAGGTTCAATATGCGTGTACACAGCTAAGTATCCCCATGTTGCGAACTAAGGCTATACCAATTACTCGAAAAACAAAAGAGGGCGGTCGGACACAGCACAATTATAACTTTAAATAACATTGCATTGAAAATAAATGTCATATTTACATCATTATTTTTTTCTACATAATAACACTACTCGGTAGGTTCTTCAGAGAACACCTCCAGGTCTTGAATGAGCACATTAGCTGTCTCCTTCACCTCCGAGTAGTACTTCTCCACGTCGACTTCCTCGACGGTTGATGGCCACCCCTCTTGGATATGCTCTAGTCGGATATAGGGGTATAACGCTCAAACAACCCTGAGCGTGTGCATCACCACCGAATGCATCCATCCCTGAACCTGGTTCTAGAGGCGTGCTGGCGCCCCATGAAGCCGCTCAAGGAAGTCATTCTTTGACAGGTCAGCGCACGATGGTTCATCATCAACCATCTTCAATAACGCCTCTACACCGGCCCGACAACTGTCAAAATCCGCCTGAACACTGGTCAGGTGAGCCTCTAAGTCATCAAACTGGGCCTTCATGCGTCGGTGTAGCTCTGCAAGAACAATCAGAGTTTAGAAATCAATACTCAGATCTTCAGCATGAAGCAAGCACCGGTCGGCCGTACTTTTATACTCATCGACTACCTCGTCGGTCTTCTTCTTGGCCACAGTGGCTACAGCTTTTGCTTCAGCAGCTTTCTTCTTGGCAGAGCTGGCCTCAGCTTCCGCCTTAGCCATATTTTCCTTGGCCTCACTGGCCTCACCGAGTGCCAACTCCACCGACTTCACCGACTGCTTAGCCAGAGCAGTCGCCATCTCTAGTCACGCCTCAAGGGATTGGCGATCTGTTTACCGAGCTAATCAGAATGACTACACAAAATTATTGCTAAAGCACAAAGATGCTGTGTGATCATTACCATAAGCTTGGATGTCCAGCTGACTGCGGAGGATATTGGCCTCCTTCTCCGTCGTTTCTCACGCGTACTCGTATTTCTCCAGTTGGGCCACCAATTGTCGTACTCAGGCATGGAGAGCACCCGAGTCCGTTGTGTTGGCATGCCGCAGCATGTCCGCGTAGATGACCAGATGATCCAGCATGCGCTGAGACAATACTTGATCAGTAATAATTATTCAAAATATGCAAGAAGGACAAACAGTCTGGACAACTTACGTTTGCAGCAAAACCGAGCCGAATCAAAGCATTCCGGCCCTCCTCCCCATCCCGCACGACATCATTTGTGCTAGGAGGAGCTGCCCCATCTCTTGACTCCATCGGATCCGCCGATGAAGGGGGAACTTCAGACGCCTCCTCCATGGGCTCAGCCGTCAGCTGAATGTCTGTGGGAGGAGTGGTTGTTGATGCATGAGCAGCCAGCGTAGCAGTCAGCACCGACATCCCCACATCCGTGGTTGGGGCGACTGCACTGGCGTAGATCACCATGCACCTAGCGTCAGTGGTCGGCAACACCACTTTCGTCCCTGTGCCGACCGAGTTCGACGACGCCGACCCCGCCAAGCCCGCCATAGGGGTGGCTAAATCCACTCCGATGTCACCGACCACCCCCACGCCGGCGTCGCCGACCACCCCCACGCTGGTGTCATCGACCACCCCCACGATAGCAGCGTCATCCCCATCAGGCACCAATGTCGGCAGCCTAACAAAATACAAAACTTAAGACAACAATTTGTACATTATTATACATGCTTTCAGTAAAGAAGGAGTTACATGCTTTCAGTAAAGAAGGAGTTACCTGCGGAGGAGTGGGTCAAGGAGGCGATAGAGATGACGACGAGGATGCCACCACTGCCGCGGCATCGATGGGAGCTCCGTCAGACGTCTCTGAGTCGGCGTCAGCCTCCCTCTAAAATGACGATGGCACCTTAGGCTTGTCCTTGGATACCACCATCGTGCGCGGCTTTTTCGTCGTAGGGGGGCAAACGGCCTTGTCCTTCCTCTTCTTGCTGATCGGGCCATCGACCCAATCGATGTCCTTCTACCCGACCGCCCGTGGCTGCTCTGGTAGCGGCGCCAAGGAACAGAACGCGTCTCGCCCCTACATTTCACCGAGTCAGACCCGACACCCAGCAGGTGATATTGCAAAAGGAAGCAACCAAGAAATAGAAATAAGGCTGACTGCAACGCCTTACCTCCGGTCGGGGATTAGTGAGACGATACAACTTTAGGGCATCTTCATTGCCGATCTCTGTCTTAGTAGCAAAGAGCTCCCGAACCAGCTCCATAGCCTCCTCCGCGAACAACGCCTCCAGAGACTCATGGGAGGGGTCGGTCCGACCCTCGTAATCATACCCCGACCAAGCCCGGCTCTTGCAAGGCTGGTTGTGGCGGAGCACAAAATTGAGAGCCACGACGACCCCCATCAACTTCTACTGAGCTTAGCGATCTCCCAGACTAGTTCATCCACTAGACCCTGATCTGCCAAACCACAACGGTCCGACCAGGTCCATGCCGAAGTCGAGATGTGGTCGATCTCTGGAGAGAGGGCTGGCTCGTGGTTCCCAATATAGAACCACTGGCTGTGCCAGCCCTTGTTCGAAGATGAAAGAGCGGCGGGGATGTATTCAGTAGTCTTCCTGTCGTCGAGCTGGATTTCAGCTCCCCCGACCACCCTCTTGAAATAAGATTTTAGATAGAAGAAATGACGGAAAAGGTCAAAATAGGGTTCGATGACAAGATAGGTCTTGCAGAGGCTGATGAAAATGGAGATATAGAGAATGGAATTGGGATTAAGGTTGATGAGGGAGATGTCGTAGTGGTGGAGGAGGCCACGAAAAAAGGGGCGCGCCAGAACGTCGAACCCTCGGTAGAAGAAGGACTCGAACACCACCAATTCATTGGTCTTCGGAGTCGGGAATGCCTCACTAGCCGCCGAACGCCAGAGAGACAGCGCCTGGGCCAGGAGAACGTTGGCCTTCTCTAGAAGCTTCAGGCGTCGGATGGTGGCAACGGACTTGTAGAACTCCTTGGAGCGATCGATGGTAGCATCCGAGGAGGCCATTGGTGGAGTTGATTGTGGAGCAAGGGGTTTCAGACGGAATAGTCGGCACGTCTTGCAGAAGCACACCACTCACTGGCAATGGCGACCGGGACGGCGAGAAGCCAGCACAAAAGATTTGGGCGCAAAGAGGAAGAAGACGGAGGCAGAAGTTTGAAAACAGACAGAAGGCTATTTATAGCCCACGAAGAAATAACGGCTCAATTCCTGGAGCGCGCTGTAACTGCCTCGAAACGTGCTCCGAGTGAAAATCCATGTCATCACCGGAACAGCCTCATCTCCCTCGATGGCTCCAATCAACCGTTAAAAACAAATTGGACAGCCAAAGAGGGAAGGCGAACGAACGCCCCCACTTCAACGGACGCCTATTCGCCTAAACACCAGGGGGCTCAGACGCCCCTCACTCTAACTGACGCCTGTTCGCCTAAACGCCAGGGGGCTTGGGCGCCCCTACTCTGACTGACGCCTGTTCGCCTAAACGCTAGGGGGCTTGGACACCCCCCGCTTCGACTGACGCCTGATCGCTTGAACGTCCGGGGGCTCGGACTCCCCTCGCTCCAACGGACGCCTGATCACCTGAACATCTGGGGGCTCGGACGCCCCTCGCTCCAACAGGGCTCGGACGCTCCTCACTCCAACGGACGCCTGATCGCCTAAACGCCTAAAGGCTTAAACGCCTCATGCTCCAGTGACACCCAATCGCCAGAAACTCCCAGGAGTTCAAATACTTCCCGCCTCAACAACACAACAATGACTCATCTCATTGAATCACACAAGATATCGAACCTTGAAGCCTGCTCTTCTAGCAGACTGCAGGCTCAGGGGCTACACCCGGCAAGTGCACCTAACCGGTGCACCTACCAGGTAAATAAAAGGAATTTATTAAGAAGTTTGTCTTTGTGCTCCTCATGACCTCCTGACTCCACCCGGATAGTTGTCGCCTCTCTGCCGCGAAAAGCTGGGGGGCTCCTATCGGGGGAATAACCCTAGGGTACCTCCTGAGTGTCTTTAAGGCAGTCGGACAGAACAAGGGGTCAGGAAACAAGACTTAAAGATGACCTCGGAGAAGGTCGGACTAGCGTTCAACAGCTAAGCAATCAGCAGTATGAAAAGAGCCCCCAGTCCAATACTCGGAGGAATATCCCGACTGCAAGGACTCAGAAGGTGAAGGCAATGACCGGTCCACACTATCAATGACAATAACTCAGAGACATAACTGCCAATCTTGAATACAAATTAAGATAACCAATAATGCTGTGATTACTAGCCCACGATCCCTGGTGATTTAACCGTTGTAAATGTACTTAAGTGGGTAGTTAAAGCTTAAACGGTAACCCCTCGACCCCTGGGATATATAAAGAGATCGGGGGTACCTCTCACAAGGATGCAGAGACACGCCTTACATTCATACACGCACAAGCACCCTTGTAATCAGGTTCCTCAGCGTATACTCCATCACACAGGACTAGGGTTATTATCCTATAGGAGACCCGAACCTGTCTAAACTCTCTTTGTCTCATAGTTCTTAAGATAACCATAGAATCACAAACACAGAAAACCCCATATACCGAACTAAACTACCTCTGTGGGTAACCCCATCAGAGGACTGCCGTCTTATGCAACGACATAGGCAATCAAGGATGGGTTAAGAAACAACGAGGAGTGGGTGAGGGTTTGGCAGCGGCGGCAGCAATAGTGGCGTGATTCCCTGCGCACCCCTTGGCCATACCTAATTCCCTGTGTTGTGAGCCGAGGGCAATTTTATCATTTTTAAAAAAAACTAACATTGATTAACATTGAAACTAACGGCAGTGGCATATACAGACATAAAAACTAAAACAGTGACATATATGGAAACATCAAATTTTCAGTGGCATATATGGGAACCAGTAAACTTTTAGTGGCATATATGGAATTTTCTCTACTTTTTATCATATTATATATATAGCACATGACTTCTAGACTCGATTATAGAAAAAAAATTAGATGCATCTAGTATGCATAGGAAGAGCAGTGGAACCCTTCCCCAGATGCGTGATACGTGCCACTAGAGAAATCCGACTGCAACGGCTCCATGGCTCGTTTCCTGCTAGCACGGCTCCTGCTCGAGCGACTCAGTTTTCCTGCGCCTCAAAAACACCAGAGCATCGCAAGGCCACCCGAATCCGTTGCCGCCTCCACCACCTCGCCGTCGCCGCTCCTACCTCCGGTGCATCCGGCAGCCGCTCGAAGCCAGAGAAGACGCCTCTTCCCTTCCCCAAATCCCTCCCCCACTTCGGGCGCCAACACCTCCTCCTCCACATCGACGCCGTCATCCTCCTCCAGCATCTCCTTCGCATTCCCCTCCTTCTCGCTGGTTCCACCACCGCTTTTGGTCCCGGTGCCGCCAGAAGGCAGCGCGCTGGTGCCCAACACTTCAAGGCGCGGCGGCCTGGCAGTGGGATGACGACGGCGCGGCGGTCCTCGTGGTCTCGCCGTCACCCTCACCGTTCCACCACCGCTTCCGGTCCCGGTGGTCAGTGTCGGTGGCGCGGTGACACGGTGGCCCAACAGCGCTGCAGTTCAACGGCACGGAGGCCCGGTGTCATCGGAGGGCAGCGCGCGGCGCTGTGGCCTAGTGGCGGGACGACGATGGCGCGGTGGTCCTCATGGAGACGACGGCAACGTGGCTGTCCTCGCGAAGACGACGACGACGTGGCGGTTCTCTGTTCATGATATGGATCACACGATTGTTGCCTCCTTTACCACGCTAGATGGAATGGCGAGCCGAGAAGAAAAGCTGAGCCACGCCGCAGTATGGAAGCCGAGTCGAAGTCGGACCGCGTGAGCTAGATCTAGAGCCGGACTGTGCTTGCTTGTCGGATCGCCTATCGCGACACATATCGCACATCTAGAAGAGGTATGCACCAGAAGAGCTGTGCATTCTGGATATGCTAAATTTTTTCCCAATTATCATATATAAAATATGTCAAACGAACAAAAAATATTTAACTATATGGCATACTTACAAAATGTTATATTTAAGCGGTAGACCATTCGCTTTCGCTACCTGCCCGGCTCTAGCAAGTGAATGGTGCTGCTAATATTTCTCTCCTTTTGACCAAAACGCAAGGTGAGATCGACAGTTCAACACCAATGGCAAACCGCTGTACTTGACACTTGGTTTATTCGACCAGGAGCCGCCCCCATGGCCGCAGGCCTGACACCTGTGCCGCCGGTAGTTCGTCGCATCGTCTCATCCTCATCAGAGGCCTTGACGACGAGAGAGGCGGTCGGTGTAAATACGGTCCAAGCGAGCTGTACTACGCGTCGTCGTCCTCCTGCAGCCAGATCGGCCGGGCCGTTCGAGCGGAGTAATTGCCGCAAGCTGACTCCATGTAGGGAGGTGTTGGTTTCGGGAGGCCCAGGAAAAGCGTTCTTTTGGCGCTATCCGGCGTGGCAGAGGCGCAGAGCACGACGGCACCGGCGACCGCTTCCTCGTTCTCGGCGCCGAAAACCGCCCCTCTCGCGCGCCACGGTGGATGCGTTTCTGACCGCGGCGCGTGCCTGCCTGCCGGCGTAGGGGCGGTCGCCGGGATCTCATCCCGCGAGAACACGTAGCCCTGCGACGCGACGCGAATTGACGGCGACGTCACCGAGGATCGCGAGCGCCGCCGTCCGTCGCTGTTGCCTCGGTTTAGACCGCCTCTTCTAGTTCGCAAGCTGGAGCCGGGAGGGATGATACTGTGCTCAGAGCGGACTGTCCGTGTTCTAGACTGTCTGCGTGTGTACTGCATCAGAGTTCTGTGTGTACATGTGTGTGCCGCAACAAGTTAGCTAAACAGGGTTAATTCAATCGTCTCAGGTGTTTTGTATGATCGAGGTGAACAATAAGGAGTAGCAGACTAGCAGTGATGCACCAAGTCCATGGCAGTATCTTTGATTGATGCAACTTGATCAGGACTCAAATGACTGCAAGTCCCAAAATTCTTCTCATTCCCGGTCAGACACGACAGCATCCCGATTGTGTCGCGGTTAGGGGTGGCATCCGGCCTAGGAAACGGGTTGAGCACAGGGCCCTCAATCCACACGTGGCTTCTAATACTGCACACAAATCAGACACGAACACAAGATTTGATCATAGCCTGACTAAAGGAACATAGTCCTACTGTACTTACCACAGCAGTACTGACGAATTCAGAAAAACAGGTAGCAGCTGCAAGTTTCAGGTTCAGTAGCCAGCTTAGAATTAAATTACAAGATAAGCTCTTTGTCAAAACGGATTAGGATGGACAATCAGATAACCAGCTCAGTCGAGAAGGCTAACTTGCTGAAAGTCAGAGGAAATGAGGAATTCTCGACAGGAATTGCTGTAGCTACAGCGACGGGTGAGCAGCGATGCGAGCTCGCGAAAAGGCAGAATATGGAAAGGTTCTGCCGCCACATCGACGATCACATGAAAGGGAGAGCGATTCGTGGCCATGCTTAGCTTGACTTCGCACTCGAGGTCCCCCTCGCCATTGACTTCCTGGCTCCTCTCCTCACGCGGCGTGGGTAGCTGTAACTGCGGCTACTGCCTTCTGCGTTTCAATGCTGCTCGTATTCAGATTACGGGCAATACTAAGCTCAGTTCGATGGATGTATAGAGATCATTGAACAGTCATTACAGCCAGCGTAGCATTAACAAGAATTAAACTGTGCTCTGAAAAGTTAAAGTGGCTTTTCATCGACACCTAGTAGCTAGCTCTCTTTTCGGCTCAGAAAAAACTTTCTTCCGTTCAACGAGGGAGCAAATCCAAATCTTTCTTTTAGAGCGACGCTTCAGGATTGACCCTACTTTTGTTGTCTCTAAATTGGCATGAGTATCACATACTAGCAGACAGTAGATTGCATTGCCTGCCCCTGTAAGCAATTGAGATTGCAGCTTAACCTTTTTGTTAAATGTTACTATAGTTCAGTGCACACTTAACTGTAAAAAGCCTTGTTCATATCTTCCCCTTCTCGAGGAGCTAACTGAATCTGACAAGTTACAAATTTTTTTTTAAAAAGGAACCTAAGTTCGTCATCCAAAAACAACTGGAATGGTATCATCAGATGAACACGAATTCATCTTCTATGAAGATCATCATTGGGCCATGTAGATCGACCATATCTCTCGATCGTTCTACAGACCGGTGACATATATGGGAGGTAGGTTAAGGTCGGTCGTAGAATTGCTGTAGCTAGCGTAGACAGATAATGTCATCAAGTCCTGATCATCCATTCTTGGTGATCGACTGACTGGTTAACATCAACATTCTTGATGAATAATTGCCAATCATATCTCATTTTCAACTTATTTTAATCAATTATTTGATAGGAGATTTTTTCTTTTCCGTCCCAAACCAGCAAACAATTCTTCGGATAACATAGAAAAGAATCGTGCGGCAGTGCATTAACAAAGAAGAAAATAAGTCCGTGCAGAATAGGCTAATTACAAGGACAACGTGGCATGCAAACAAACCACCAGTACCGAGGAAATAGGATAAAGGTCGGCCAAAAAATGGGGAAAAAATATCTGCACAAAACTCTAATCATTGACTTGTTTGTTTGATGGGAAAGATTGTGTTTGAATCCATCTTAATTTGACCTAAATTATTATTCTAAAGTTAAATTTCACCGTGATTCCAACAATCAAGTCTCTCTTTCCTCTCCCACCGGACACAAATCTGTGTTTTGACCATTAAAGTGAATTCCGAGCATGTTTGACAAGTTATTAAACGGTACAATTTTTTAAAATATATATATATACATATATTATCAAAAAATATTTTAAATCCATTTATCAACTTTTAATATTAATTTTATTCATTTAAACCCTTAAATAATTGTCATCACCTCAGCTTATCATCTTTCCCTTGGACTTGGTGCATGTTTCAAACGGACTTCTCTCTCAATCTTCTGTAAACGAGATAACGGAGATAATGTGATAGGAACAATCAATCAGTTGCAGTCTTTACACCTACATAAACATCAGAAAAAATCTAGAAAGAAAATTTTGATCATATATCTTCCATTTAAATAAAAATTAATGATTTATTTTTCTGGTCTACATATCATTGGCCTAAACTGACCTAGATATTAGTAAGATGTGAAGAATAAATTATTAATTTCTCATAAAAAATATATACGACTCAATCTCCTGGAAAGAAAATGCAGCTACAGTATTCTGCGTATGCCACGTGTTTCAAATTCAATGGCCCTTAATATATTCCACGCTTATTTTATTTTCCAAAAGAACAAAAGAAAAAGCTAGGGCCCTTAACATGCTGCCACAGCAACCAAGCTTTTATACATTTCATTCATGTTTCTGCAAGCAAACATTGCATGTCTGCATGCTCCGTGGTAATTTTGATTTTTTTTGTGAGGAGAGTTCCTAAGAAAAATTAATGATCTATCACTTTCAAGATAATCTGTAGGTACGAAAATACTATTAGTGAAGATCTAAGTAGACACCCTTTGTGAGTTCGGTCCGAAGGCTAGGAGCTGCGATTGCTTGAGCTAAAGGTTGAGGAAACAAAAGAAAGTTTAACAAGTTTAGACCGTCCATTTAACAAGTTTAGACTGTCCAGAGACATAATACCATATATGGATTATCTCTAAGATGAGGAAAGCCTTGTTGGGGAATACGAATCTTGGCCAAGTTTTTAGCTAAGACCTAGTTGGGGGTGTGTTCTCCTTAGGGTTTTTTCACCTCTATTTTGTCGGTTCTCTTCCTCTTTTTCTCTCTTTATTATAGTCATGTTTCTCTCCTTTTCTACATGTGAGGGACACCATATAGACTGATATGATGAAGTTACCTCATAGCTACTCGTCATTGGCTAATATAGACTGATATGATGAAGTTACTTCATAGCTACTCGTTATTGGCTAGGATTAGGTTTCGATGCATGTGTCTAAAATGTGCCTCCAGTGACTGAATTGCTCCTTACACTATCCATAGTGTTCGTCTCCTACGAGTCCATCTATCGGCGTCCTAGTGAGTCAGTCAAGAAAGGAGGGGGCCTATGGATGGCATGAAGTAAAAAGTGCCGATCTATAGGCCACACCTTCTAACAATGTGCATAGCCTATTCTACGTGGAGTTGGTGTGTGTCATTTAATCAACCACCCGCGCAAGCTCCGGCGAAGCAACACGAGACCGCCGCACGAGCTTCCTCCCTTTACCGCCGGCAACCTACCTCCTATGGCGCGCAGCGCACAGTACCTCGCCGGCGGGGAGAACTCCGGCG
>KE372835.1:283105-298403 GCA_000418225.1 Zizania latifolia | reverse complement strand
AGTGTTCGATGGAATGTCCATGAGGCTGAACGCCAAGTGTTTGATCTTGCGCATACGAGTGCATTTTTATGTGTCTTTTTCTGTAGAATGTATACTGCACTCATGAACGCATTTTGACGAATACTTGTCTTTTCCTTGGACAATCAATTTTTGAGAGATTTCTTTTTATTTATCTGCTGTGACTCGCAAGTTCAATCTTTAAGTATGAGAAAGGTTTCTGAAATATAAGTATCGACTTGCCAGGTGTGACGGTTATTTGTTCAAATCATGAACTGAATCATATCGAGTCACTTGCAAGTTCGAAACTTAAATTTCAGAAGTTTTATTTTCCGCTGTATTTTTATTTTGCGCCCATTCACCCCCCCTCTGGTCGCTAGTTTCGGTCCTACAATGCCTCATTAGATAGATATATCCATATCTACTAATGTCATCGGTAAAAGTTATGAAGTACTAAAAACCACCTTTGGTAATTGAGCTCATTGGTCCACATACATCAGTATGTATGATTTCCAATAAGTCACTTGCTCTCTCACGTTGACCCGTGAAGGGCGCCTTTGTCATCTTGCCAAGTAAACAAGATTCACATGTCTCAAATGATTGAAAATCAAAAGAGTCGAGAAGACCATCTCTATGGAGCTTCTCCATGCGTCTCTCATTTATGTGGCCTAGGCGACAATACCAAATAAATGTAGGATTCAAATCATTAAGACGTTGCCTTTTTTATTAATGCTATAGACGTGAGATTCTTCAGGATTCAAAACGTATAATCCATTCTCCAATAGAATATGACAATGGAATATATCTCCAAGATAAACTAAACAACCATTGTTCATTGATCTAAAGTCATAACATTCTGCTTGCAGGCATGAAGCAGAAATTATGTTTTTACACAGAGTTGAAACACAATAACAATTATTTAATTCTAAAACTAATCTTGAAGGTAGAGATAATGGCATGGTATCAATGACAACCGCAGGAACTCTTGCTCCATTATCTACGCGAAGATCCACTTCGCCTCTAACCAAGCTTCTACTTCTTCTCAGTCCCTGCAATGACTTGCAGATGTGAGCAACTAATCTAGTATCAAATACCCAAGAATCAGAAGATAAAGTAGCAAGATTGATCTCTATAACATTTATACCTGAAGCGGAAGTCATACTTCCCTTCTTCTTGAGATCCTCCAAGTACTTCTTATAGTTCCTCCTCTAATGACCCAGCTCTTTACAGTAAAAGCATATTGCATCTTGAGCCACCCCTTTCTTGTCCTTTTTTGTCCTAGAATTGCTCGCGATCTCATCGGGAGTCAACTTCCTCTTGACTGCACATTTCTTGACACGGGGCTGTTTCTTGCCTTTCTGCAGCATCATCACATGACTGTTGTTTTTCTTAATGCTTTTCTCGACAGTTTTTAGCATCCCATGCAGTTCCATCAAGGTTTTATCCATGATATTCATATGATAATTGGGTATGAACGGTTTAAAACTCGATGGCAGGGATTGACGAATTAGGTAGCCAACTCTTGGCTAAGGGAAAAGCCTAGCTCTTCTAGACTCTCTATATAACCAATCATCTTGATAACATGGGGCTGACAGGATTCCCTTCTGTAAGCCTGCACGCAAATAAGGATTTTGAGGTATTGAACCTTTCAACCCTCGCTTGGTTCTCAAACATACCACGCAGACCTATAATAATATTGTAAGCGTCTGTGTTCTCATATTGCTTTTAAAGCTCAGAGAACATTGTGACAAGCATGAGACAGCTCACATCAATCAATCATTAGTGTGCTTCCCGTAAGCACGTCGTGCAACCACAATAGCATTATCAAGCAAGTCATCAGGGTAGGGACTTTTAAGAACGTACTCTTTTCGCTCTTGCTTAAGAATAATTCTCAAATTTCTATACCAATCCATAAAGTTTGTTCCATTAAGCTTTTCTTTCTTAAGGATAGATCGCAAATTAAAAGAACTAGACGTGGTAGAGGCTGACATGATCTACAACATAAGATATACAAAGTTTAGCACCTATGTTTATGTTAATCTTTCATTAAACTATTTAACAAAAGATTCAACCACTATGCTTTTAGAAACCAAAACCTCTCGGTTATACAGTGAGTCAGGATCCTCATTTCACTAATTCCTAGTGAGCTTTGGCATCGCTGCTAGAAATTAATAACATGGGATAAGCAACACCTTGCTAATCACATCTCCAAGGGACTCCTGTTTGTTGAGTTAGCATTACATGCTCCGGCCCCAACCTAATGCCCTAAGGTTCAAAACTGTTTTGATAACCTTATTAAGCAAACCAAAGCTTCCGTGTATAGATGTCCGACATCTATCCTAACTAGCAATGGTAATCGCCGGCACTTTACTTTGGTAGACCCACCCAACGATGAACACTACCATGTTAGGTGCAGCAATTAGAAAGGCATCAAAAACTTAATTTTTCTGAGGGATTCTATCCTATCATGACAACATATCAAACAAGATATAGCATGAAAATAGATAGAAGATATCATAGATAAACACATTTAACTATGAATTAGTATAGCCCAAGCAAATGTTGATCTCCAACTCCATTAGTGGTGTAGATGATCTCCATCGTCCACATCACTCCTTCGGGCTGTCATGCTTGAAATCCTACAAACTTATATATAGACTACTACTACAATAGCTAGAAAATAAAGATTACAAATATTGATTCAAGCATCCGACACGTAGGTCGGCAAATACAGCAGAGACAGCTATCACATAGCAGAAGATTATGGCATGCAAGCCATGCATAAGAGTTACATGCATCACATACATCTCTTACAATTATATAGGACCATACCATTCACATCATTCTCTGCAAAAACAAGTTAGACGCAGAATCGCATTCTAGCTAACGATGTGAACTAGGACTCTATGAAGTTGCTTTAGAAAAACTACTCGGAACAAACAATTTACCCTGATCAAAGATCACCTCTCGGGAACCAGTTTTTCCTTCGCCAATGGGGCTGGCCAGGTAGTCGGGCAATGCGCTCGGGAGTCGGCGATAGTGGTCGGGAAGACCAGTCAGAAATAGCCGATGCGTTCAGATCCATAACCTACTCAGGTCAGGACATGTGTTTGCATCCGATGTAGCAACTTATCCCGATTCAAGTGTTATGACCCGATCTGTAACTCCCCCAAAAACCTATTGATCTCATCAAACCGTGCTGTCGATTGATTCATCTCATGAACCGATCGACCTAGACTGTAATAGATCCAATCTACTACCACCACATATCAACTATATGCACTGATCTAGATCACAATCTATGCAAGATGGTTCTGATACCACTATTGGGAAATGTGGAGGCTACGCTAGCCGAAAACAAAATTTTTTACCGTGCACACTAGGATATCTTGCTAAGAGAGGGACCATAGATCGTTACCTCAGACACGCAGTGCAACGGAAGAAGAGTTAGAGTAGCGAGCCGATCCAACTCGAGCGTGCCGATATGGTCAAGAAGCCGATGGACGTCCTCGAGAAGCCGATCGATCGTCCTCGGGAACTCCTGAGGAATCCTCTCAAGGACTCCTTCCTAAAGCTGATGACAGTCCCTCGAGAAGTAGCCGATGACGCTGCTGATCTAATTAGCGACGCCAATGCTGATGCAAAGCATAATAGGATTGCCTCTACTGGTATCCACACATCTGGGGTGGGAACGCCGACCGATGGTGTACTAGCAACCGCGTGGTCGGTGAGAAGGTCAGGCTCTCAAGAGGTGATGGCTAGGATTTGCTCTCGATGGCTAACAACTTAGCATGAGGATCGCATCAACATGTGAGTAGAGGAAGGCATCGCTTCCATGTGCCCTGCACCCTCAAATATATAGACATCCTAGCTTGGGCCCTCCTGGGCCCAACCAAGACTCCACTCGGATACTCGGATACACATTATGAGTCTCATGAACAAATCATATATTTGTTGATCCATAATGACAATCTATTTTAAGGAATAGTAACTTTATTTCATAAACATAGTATGCCACGTACAACATCTCCATGTTACCTCTAGGGCATAATGCTAACAGTAGATCCTGACAAAGAAATACTTATGAAATTATTTCTCTAAATCGGCCCATCCCTTGATTGAATTTGGTGGTAGGGAAGAGAACCAAGAGAAAACCGATCCAGATAGGGATAATAGAAAGAGTCTAACCTTGAGAGGCTCCTCGACCGATGCCTCTCCACTTTGCGTGAGGAAATGGCTGATATGCTCGACTGTTGATGTATTGTCCTAACCAGAGAACTTCGAGAAATCTGAGACCCTGTACCTGTTCGGTAACAGCATCCTATCAAACCAATCTGGGTATGGATGCTGATACATGTAACTTTATTCTTTCGGCTTGAGCCCTAACTGATCTCTCATAATTTATGTGATCTTGATGGTGAAATCGTCTTCTTTTGGCACCGGATGATGCAGAACCGGTGTTGCCGCCCTCTCTTAATGCTGATAATTATTTTAGGGCACCGTCCCTTTAAAATTCGCCTGCTGTCGTGGAGGCCCATAATAAGCCATATAATGATACCCTGGTAGAGGTGCACTCGCTAGAGTTTAGTATGCTTAAGGTGACATACCAATCGACATCGGGGCTAGTGGTATCAAGCTTGGAACCATGTTACGCTCCAATCCAGATGTCACTAGCGGTGGGATGGCTATCATCGGCAGAGGTGTACTTAAGATGACAGGCGCCGATGACCTCTGCTAAAAATAAACCGATCCTTGAGGTAACTCCTGAGTAATGGACCCATCTACCATCTTTTTGATCAAACCATGCAGAGTGTTTACCAACACGCTAGATTGGTTAATCAGTGCGTGGCCTAACAGCTTCATTGACCGCGTCTTGAAACTAATGGAATTGTGCCCAAGAGAATTCTGGGGGAACCGGAAGTGGTGGCTGAGGGCCGGAAGTTCTAGGTTCTGGAGCATCCGGAAGTTTCGGTTAGACCAGAAGTTCCGGGCCAGCCCCAGTTTTGGTTTCTGGAGGAGCCAGAAGTTCTGGTTGGACCGAAAGTTCTGGACCTACCTAGACGAACCGGAAGTTCCGGTTAGACCGGAAGTTCCGTGTCGAAATAAATTAGATACAGAAGGTTATTTTCAGAAGTTCTAGTTAGAACCGAAAGTACTGGTGCAGACAAATAGATTAGATCTGTTAGGCTTTAATACAGATTAAAGGCCCGTGATAGGGCACTATATAAAGAGAGGATGGGCTAGCACGAAAAGGCTGCTGTTTGATGTTGGTTTTGACCAAACCCTAGCCGCCACCTCTCTTCTCTCCTCTATTGCAAAGTGTTGTGATCGATCTCCCGGATCTCGCGAGTGGTGCTAGCATGCCGGCATGAGGTGATCCAGTCCTTGGACGTGTTGATACCGTAGAGGCACTGCTCCAATAGTGGTGCTCGTCTCCTTCCCTTGGAGATCATCGGATCATAGGATCGTGTCGTCTTCATCACCGGATCACCGACGAACGAACGGAGCTAGGAAGAGAAGCTCGAGGACGCGCTTCATCGACTCTACTTCTACTGCCCAAGTGCGTCTCGTGGCCCAAGGTAACGATCCATGATCCCATTGCACGCATGGTTCCTAGGCTAACGGGGTAAATTTTTGAAATTAAATGCTAGCGTAGCCTCCCCATAACCCAACAGTGGTATCAGAGCCAGGTTCGTAGTGTTCGATCTAGATCGATCACATATGGTGATATGTGGTGGAAATAGATTGGATCTATTGTTTTTGTCGTCGGATTTTCTGGAAGTTTCGATTGGACCGAAAGTTCTGGGCCAAAATAATTTTTGATACAGAATGTTATTTTCGAAAGTTCCGATTAGACCGGAAGTTTTAGGTCTAGAAGTTCTGGTTGGACCGGAAGTTCTGGACAGAAATAAATTCCGTATAGAATGTTATTTTTGGAAGTTTTGGGTATGACTCGGAACTTCCGGGCCAAAAATAAATTTGAATCAGAAGGTTGATTTCAGAAGTTCCGGCCCTGAGTCGAAAGTTTTGGGCCCTGAGTCGGAAGTTTGGGGCCCTTCGACCGGAAGTTGCGGGCCTCTGAGCGGAAATTCTAGGCTTGGTTCAGTCACGTCTAGATTCCGCCTAACTTGTTTTTGCAAAGGAATGTTGTGACTGGTATGGCCTTGCAAAGTATATGATACTCGCTTGTAATAACATGGCCTGCGTGTCATGGTTGATTATAGCCCAAGGCTGTTCAAATGTTGTACGACCTGCGCGTCGACGTATGATGCTTCTGCTTATGTAATTAGTATAGTGCTATTAGATGTAATAGGCTGATACAAGTTCATGGAGGCCTGAAGCATGATGACTCGAAGGACAGGAACCATGGAGATGGAGATCACCATGCGAGAGGGTCATACTATGTCACAGATAATTTGATTGCCTGTGATGTTTACTTATGTTCCTGTCATACTATTCTTTCATGTTCTGTGTGCGGTAAGCATCGTTACCATGTTAGAATAGTTTTTCTTAGAAAATTAAGTATTGATGCTCTTTCCAATAGCTGCACCTACAAAGGTTCTCGATCATCAATGGTGGATCTGCCAAAGCAGGATGCCGTCTTTTATCTTGACCAGTTAGGGTGGATGTCGGACACTACATGCATAGTATTGGTTTGCTTAACAAAGCTATCAAAACGGTTTTGGGCTTTGGGGCATAGAGTTGGGAGTCGGGCATTGGATGCTACCCCAACGAACAAGAGTCACATAGAGATGTGATTAGTAAAGTGTTGCTTATCTATGTCACTAATCTTCTAGTAGTGATGCCAAAGCTCGCTAGGAGTTAGATGAATATGGATCTTGTCCCATAATGTGTCATTAGAGGGAAAGCGATCATTTTACATATTATGGTATATCTTTTATTTGATAGAAGATTAACATAGCATAGTGTTGAACCTTGCATTGTTGTTGTAGATCTTTGCACCTACTACTAGTAACACTTCCAGTTTTAATTTGCGATCGATTCTTTGTGGAACAAACTTTATTGATTGGTATAGAAGTTTGAGAATGGTTCTCAAACAAGAAAAAAAGGAATATGTTCTAGAAGAGCCCATCCTGACAAACCAGCTAATAATGCATCTGTATCTGATCGGATGGCTTATGAGAAGCTCACCAATGATTCGCTCGATGTTAGCTATCTCATGCATGCCAGTATGTCATATAAGCTTCAGAAGCAAGATGAGAACAGGTATGTCCATAATATGATTGTGGGACTTTGAGGCATGTTTGAGAACCAAGCTCGGGCCGAGAGGTACGGTACCTTATAGTCTTTGCTTTTGTATAGAACTGGTCATTGGCAAAGGAA
The DNA here is from genome assembly GCA_000418225.1 of Zizania latifolia. Taxonomy (NCBI): domain Eukaryota; kingdom Viridiplantae; phylum Streptophyta; class Magnoliopsida; order Poales; family Poaceae; genus Zizania; species Zizania latifolia. The sequence goes on along the minus strand of KE372835.1, from coordinate 291,062 downwards.
CTATAAGTTGTACTTGGAAGAACTCAAGAAGAAGAAGGGAAGTGAGACTTCCGCTTCCACTTCAAGTATAAATGTTATTGAAATCAATCTTGCTACTCGTCCATGTGATTTATGGGTATTTGATACCGGATCAATGATTCATACTTACAAATGATTGCAGGGACTGAAAAGGACTAGGAAGTGCGCAAGAAGCGAATTGGATGTTCGCATCGGCAATGGTGCAAAAGTTGTTGCGTTGGCCGTCGGCATGTATTCTTTGTCGCTACCCTCAGGATTAGTTTTGGAGTTAAATAATTGTTATTTTATACGCATCTTGGGCAGAAACATGATCTCTTCATCATGTTTAGAGAAAGGCGGTTTTGAATTCGTAATAAAGAAAAAGTGTTATTCGATATTTTTGAATGATATGCTCTATGGTGTTTATCCATTGTTGAATGGCTTATATATTCTGAATCTTGAGGATACACATGTTTATAACATTAATACGAAGAAACCTCGACTCAATGATTTGAATCCTACCTATGTATGGCATTGTCATTTGGGTCATATAAATGAGAAGCGCATGCAGAAGCTCCATAGAGATGGACTTTTGGAGTTATTTGATTTTAAATCGTTTGACACATGTGAATCTTATTTACTTGGCAAGATGACTAAGGCACCTTTCACCGGTCAAATGAGAGGGCAAATGAGCTATTGGCCATTGTACATACTGATGTATGTGGACCAATGAGTTCTACAGCCAGAGGTAGATTCCAGTATTTCATAACTTTTACCGATGACTTTAGTAGATATGGTTACATCTACTTAATGAGGCATAAGTCAGAATCCTTTGAAAAGTTCAAGGAGTTCCAGAATAAGGTACAAAATCATATATGCAAGATAATTAAATTTCTACGATCGGATCGTGGAGGTGAATATTTGAGCCATGAGTTTAATGATTATTTGAAGCAGTGTGGAATTGTTCCACAGTTGACTCCACCTGATACTCCTCAATGGAATGGGGTGTCCGAGCGGAGGAACCGAACCTTGTTAGACACGGTCCGGTCGATGATAAGTCAAACTGATCTTCCATTGTCTTTCTGGGGATTTGCTTTAGAAACTGCTGCTTTCACGTTAAACAGAGTTTCATCTAAATCTGTAGAGAGGACACCATATGAGATATATACTAGGAAGCGTCCCGGATTGTCTTTTCTAAAGATCTGGGGTTGTGAGTCCTATGTAAAACGTTTGACGTCTGATAAGCTCACTCTCAAATCTGATAAATGCTTCTTTGTTGGGTATCCTAGGGAAACCAAAGGATATTACTTTTATAACCAAGAAGAGGGCAAAGTGTTTGTCGCCTGAAATGGTGTTTTTTTTGAGAAAGAGTTTCTCTCGAAAGGGATTAGTGGGAGCACAGTGCGTCTCAAAGAGGTTCGAGAGCCACTAGAAAGTGTTTCACCTCCCACTGAACCGCAACTCGACATGCAAGATGTTGCAGAGCCCGTTATCGAGACACCAGCCCTACGTCGGTCGGAGAGGTTGAGTCGTGCGCCCGAGCGGTTTGCGTTTTTAACCACTGGGCAGCGCGACGTATTATTGTTGGACAATATGAACCTAAGACCTATACGGAAGCGGTGATGGGACCAGACTCTGAGAAATGGTTTGGAGCCATAAGATCCGAGTTAGAATCCATGCGAGAGAATCAAGTTTGGAACTTGGTTGATCCACCTGGTGGTGTAAAAACTATCGAGTATAAATGGATTTTTAAGAAAAAGATAGACGTTGATGGAAATGTTCACATCTATAAGGCACAATTGGTGGCGAAAGGTTTCAGGCAGATTCAAGGTGTTGATTATGATGAAACGTTTTCGCCCATCGCTATGCTAAAGTCTATCCAGATCATCCTAGCAATTGTCGCATTTTATGACTATGAGATATGGCAAATGGATGTCAAGACAGCTTTCCTTAATGGAAACCTAAGTGAAGATGTGTACATGACACAGCCTGAAGGTCTTTATCATCCTGAGAATGCTGGAAAAGTTTGCACGCTGCAAAGGTCCATTTATGGGCTAAAGTAGGCTTCTCGGAGTTGGAACCTTTGTTTTGATGAGGTAGTCAAAAGGTTTAGCTTCATCAAGAACGAAAAAAAGCCTTGTATTTACAAAAAGGCTAGTGGAAGCTCACTTATATTTCTAGTCTTATATGTAGATGATATATTGTTCATCCGAAATGATATTCCTATGCTAGATGCTGTCAAGTCTTCGTTGAGAAAAAGTTTCTCAATGAAAGATCTTGAAGAAGCAGCATACATCTTAGGCATAAAGATCTATAGAGATAGATCGAGAAGGCTAATTGGATTAAGCCAAAGTATGTACATTGACAAGGTATTGAAACGGTTCAATATGCAGAATTTTAAGAAAGGTTTTCTGCCAATGTCACATGGTATTTCTCTCAGCAAGAGTCAGTGTCCTTCGACACCTGATAAGCTGGAGAAGATGAGTGCGATCCCATATGCCTCCGCAATCGGATCCATCATGTATGCCATGCTTTGTACATGTCCAGATATTTCTTATGCTCTAAGTGTTCCAAGGAGATATCAGTCAAACCCGGATGAAAGTCACTGGGCGGTAGTAAAAAGTATCCTTAAGTACTTGAGAAGAACTGAGGATATGTTCCTGGTCTATGGAGGTGAGGAGAAGCTCGTTGTAAATGGTTACACCGATGCTATCTTCCAAACTAACAAGGACGATTCACGATCGCAGTATGGATTTTGAGTTCTGCCTCAATGGAGGCGCAGTGAGTTGGAAGAGTTCCAAGCAAGAAACGGTTGCAGATTCAACGATAGAAGCCAAGTATATTGCAGCTTCAGAAGCCGCGAAGGAGGCAGTTTGGATCAGAAAGTTTGTTTCTGAGCTGGGTGTTGTCCCTAGTATGTCCAGTCCAGTAGACCACTATTGTGATAATAGTGGTGCCATTGCGCAAGCCAAAGAGCCTAGGTTACACCAGAAGTCCAAGCACATAATACGGCGCTATCACCTGATCCGTGAGATTATAGATAGAGGTGATGTGAAGATATAAAAGGTGCACATAGATTTGAATATTGCAGATCCGTTGATAAAGCCTCTCTCATAGCCTAAGCATGAGGCGCACTTGAGCTCTATGGGTATTAGATACTTACGTGAGTGAGTCGAGTGTATGTGAGAAGAAGTTATTTTATCTATGTTGATGTACATTGGGATAATTGGTTATCTTGTTCCTTCAATAAATATCTTTTACATTGATCAGCAAGTTGATGACTTGTTTGTGAGACTCTTTGTGTTATGATGTTGTTCTAAACGATCCATAATCTCATATCGTCATGCAGGACAGTGATGATTCATATATTAACACATCTGTCTAATTGATGATCATGTTTCATAGATCATAGACATAGATATGTCAAATCAGTGATGTTGACTCATGTTGGTGAACATGGAGTTGGATAGACCCACCTTAAGATACTGCTGGGATTGTTATTTTATATGTGCCATTAGTTATCATCTCAAATGGTGTACCTGCAGAATCCTTAGACCTGAGATCGTCATTGATTCTAGAGTGTGTAGTAGCACACTTAGGGCTTCCAAACGTTATTCCATAATAGGGTAGTTATAAAGGTTGCTTTCGGGTGGGTCACGAAACATGTCGTAGAATGTGAGCGGTCAAGATGGAATTTACCCCTTCTATATAACGGGAGAGACGTTTCTGGGACCCTCGAGGCAGTCAGATTGGAAAGTGCATGGCCATTCCACTATGATCAAAGAGTTGATCATGATTGAATCCACTACTTGATCGAGTGAAGTGTCGAGCTATCAACAAGGGTGGCACGAATCTCGCCTTGAGCTTGACTGATGTCGTGTGGTAAAAGGATTGGTGCGTGAGTATGTCAAGGTTTAGAAAGTATGATTTTGACTTTGTATGCTTTCGGGGGTCAATATGTTCTGCTAGGTACCGCTATTGATGAGTGATTCTTGAAAGGTTTCTGGGTAGCGGCCGTTTGCATATGAACCTATCGGGTCGCACGCTTAAGGGGATTGTATTTTAAAGCTTGCGAGAATTGGCTCTTGTGCAAGTGGGAGATTGATGGAATTGTGTCCAAGAGAATTCTGGGGGAACCGGAAGTTCTGGTTGAGGGCCGGAAGTTCTGGGTTCTGGAGTATCCGGAAGTTCCGGTTAGATCGGAAGTTCTGGGCCAGCCCCAGGTTCGATTTCTAGAGGAGTCGGAAGTTCCGGGCCTGCCTGGACGAACCAGAAGTTCCGGTTATACCAGAAGTTTCAGGTCGAAATAAATTCGATACAGAAGGTTATTTTTGGAAGTTCTGGTTAGAACCGAAAGTTTCGGTTCAGGCGAACAGATTGGATCTGTTTAGCTTTAATACAGATTAAAGGCCCGTGACAGGGCACTATATAAAGAGAGGAGGGGCTAGCACGAAAAGGCTACTGTTTGATGTTGGTTTTTGACCAAACCCTAGCCGCCACCTCTCTTCTCTCCCCGATTGCAAAGTGTTGTGATCGATCTCTCGAATCTCGCGAGTGGTGCTAACACACCGGCGCGAGGTGATCCAGTCCCCGGACGTGTGGATACAGTAGAGGCACTACTCTAATAGTGATGCTCGTCTCCTTCCCTTGGAGATCGTCGGATCGTATTATCACGTCGTCTTCATCGCATGATCGCCGACGAACGAATGGAGCCGGGAGGAGCAGCTCGAGGACACGCTTCATCGACTCTACTTCCGCTGCCCGAGCGCGTCTCATGGCTCAAGGTAACGATCCATGATCCCATTGCACGCATGGTTCCTGGGCTAACGGGGTAAATTTTTGAAATTAAGCGCTAGCGTAGCCTCCCCATAACCCAACAGAAACGAAGGTCTTTGTGGACTTTGACTACTAGACTCTACCTGGAGAGATGGGATTGGCAGTTGATTCTTCTGGATCGCCCCTTCCCGAGTCATGCTAAAAGATTCTAAGCACAGCTTCTAAAAATCTACAACAGTCTGCTGCACTTCTGCTCTCTGTTCATCGGTCAAAAGCTCCAGGGTAACCAGGATAACAACGTTGTTGATCTATTCAACCTCCTTCCTAGCCATGATGTCAATGAAGAAGATTGATCTTATTGTTTATAAAATTGTCCCACTGGGCGTGCCAAGAAAGTGTATTCACGCAAAAATCACAGGTATCCTTACGTCTTCACACTCGAAGGCCTGGGAGAGTCTGCTTAGCTTTAGTGTAGGTCCTAAATAACTTAGAGGTGTCAGTAGGCGTGTCAGCGAATTGGACCCTACAATTGACAAGGAAACAAACGTGAGATGTCTTAACACTATCGGCGATAGCCTATCGGCATTAGTAACGATAGCACAATTGAAAACTATGATGCATCATTAAAAGCGTATATAACGTGATAAACCCTATCAATTGACTCCATCATTAATACTCTAAGACATCAATCTCCATAGTTCGAACTAAACCGATACAGCATAAAGACAGACTACTAAGAGCATGACAAACAAGATAAATCCGATTGACAGAACAACAGGTAACTCATCGGCTAAGACTCCGATGAATGTCGATCCAACATATCGGACCAGACCATCCCATATGTATCCCCGTCAATGCCATGGATTGGACCCAACCGAGACAACATGCCATTGACGATCAACATATGATCTAATCTAGCACAACGAGCTAAACCACCATGATTGGTAAATACAAAGATCCTATTAATGAAGCATAATGCAAGAAGATGAATCAATGTATTAAATTGATAACTAGCAAACCTACTCCATCTGATCACAGTGTCAGACTCAACCGAGAAAGCCAATAATACATGAATCAATTTACCAAATAGGCTATCTCTATCAAAGCTAGAGATCGGACCCAACCGATGCAGCCACAACTCCAGCGGAGAATCGTCCTAATGCTATGTACCTAATGTTGGCGATGCGCCGAAGGGTTTAATTGACTAAGTTGTGCGTACTTGTTACAATGACCCCGGACTTACATATTTATAGCCAGGTAGACATATTATCTACGGATAACACAAAATCCTAACTGACAAATTTATTGGCTAACTAAATAAAAACTAATCATGAAGTATCAGCCCACGCCGTGCGTAGCCCATCTCCACATGTTAAGCCTCCATCGGTGGCCCATCGGCTCCGCTGCCTGGCTCGCCTAGCCGATGGTTCGCCGGTCCAAATTCCGATGTCAACACACCAACAATGGTTGGTCAAGCATAAGGGTGAAAGTGATTCAGATAGTTTCCATCCGAATTCAGAAAAAACATATTCAGATCCAGATTTTTTGTTTTGGATATGAATTTTTTCAGATACGGATTCAGATTTTTTTGATACAGAAATAGATATGATATCACTGATATCCGACAGATAGGGATACGGATTCAGATTATCTGGATAAGTCATATTCGGATTATCCAGAAAAAATACCCATTCAGCCCAGTTATTTGTAACTGTTATATTAGCTTTAGGATGAGTATTCACTTTCCATAATACAGACTCTCATCTCAGTTTCTCTCACATCCCACGGCGCTTCCTGCCTCATCTGCAATGCCAATCATATCGGCCTCTACTGCTGCCGTGGTGCCTCATTGGCCAGCGGCGCGGCGCCTCGCCCTATCCTGGCCCTCTGCTCCCAGCCTCACTCGGCTACCGCGCCGTGCCACGTGCCCACGTTGCCAGCACTGCACCGTGCAAGAGAAACAAGGAAAGGTTAAGGGAAAGGAAGAAAGAGAAAAGAGGGAAGAAGAAGAAGAAGGAAAGGGAGAAGAAAGAAAAAATAGAAAGAAAGAAAAAGAGAAAGAGAAAAAAGTAGAAAAATAAAAGAAGAAATGTTTTTTAACTACTTAAAGTTCTTGCTGGAGAGTCTGTAGCATACAATCTATATTTGTATTTTCCTTAATATTATGGGTTTATAGTCAATTCATTATTTATAACAAGTAAAATGATCCTGTATTTTTATGCATGAAAATAATTATACTATCCTAACAGAATCAGCTCCAAAAAGGAATAATCTATTTCTCAACTAATTGGTTGTATTTCTCAACTGGTGCTGATTCATTGTGGAGTTACAATGTTATATTATCTATGATTTTAAAAGAAATGTGATCTTGTAAAAGATTTTAGAATTCAAAAAATATAAAATTTGTAGAATATTTATTATCTACTAGACTATTTTTTCTGATTGAGGAGTCATGGTAGCCACCATGAGGTGATGAGTGCTTGTCAACCGGGGAGATGATGAGAAGACGATGGATTGAGGATGATGTGAAGAAGAGGATGAGAAGACTCGGCCGTAACGGAGCTGTCGTGCGACTCAGGTACACGGACGGGCGTCGGCCGGGCAGAGGGATCGCGGAGGCGTCCGGTCCAATCCGGGTGCGTGAAGCTGAAGTGGCGAGGGTTGATCCGGTGTGGTGCTGATCGGTGCGACTCAGGTACACGGGAGTCCGACCGCGGGGCTGAAGAGGAGCCGCTGGGTCGGATTGGCCCAATCCGGGTGCACGGTCGAGGGCACCGGACGCTTTGATGGCTTTGGCTTAAAACCGTCAAAACCAAACAAAAAGTGGTATATACCGTCAAATTTAGCGATGTCGTGACGGGCAAGTTGATCACGTCATCGAATAATCCAGAGTCTGTGTCTTTTACCTTTTTGTCCTTTGGGCCAGTACTGTTGGAACATTCTAGAGTAGGGGCATTTGAGTCTTTTTGCTTTGGCCCTTGGGGCTATAAAAGGATGTAACCTCTCATGAGAACACTTGAGGATTTTGAGTTAATTGAAAATTATTTCTGAAATTTGGTGTCTCCTCCCACCTTTCTCCACCCTCTTCTTCCTCCACCTCTCCTCCACCTCCTCCTTGCCCTAGCTCTAGCCGACCTTCTCTCTCCAGCTGGCTGGCCTCCATCCTGCGGGCGCAGCAGTGCAC
>KE372835.1:266152-276172 GCA_000418225.1 Zizania latifolia | reverse complement strand
TTCAGCTTCACGCACCCGGATTGGACCGGACGCCTCCGCGACCCCTCTGCCCGGCCGACGTCCGTCCGTGTACCTGAGTCGCATGACAGCTCCAACACGGTCGAGTCTTCTCATCCTTTCCTCCTTCATCCTCATCGTCTAATCTTCATCACCCTGTTGACAAGCACTCATCACCTCATGGTTCATACCATGACTCCTCAACCACTCTATAACTATTGTCGCTACCAAAAGTCAGTTGGCCTACCGTTGTAAGACAGTGGCCACACTCGGTCGATCGGTAGCCGAGCTCTACTGAGTGGTAGCCACCACCTCTCGTTTGGCAGACTCTAGTGGATAGTGCCTTCAATTGCCGCCTGCTATTGATTGGTAGCCATTGTCTCATGCTCAGCTACCATGTTCCTATTTGTAGCTTTTGCTTCGCGCACCGCCAGCGTTGTTCACTCGGTAAGGCTGTGTTTGGTTGGGTGTACCAACTCATCCGTGTACCATCCCGTCCTGCATCAGACGCATCTAGCTTGTTTGGTTGCTGGGATTGAACCGTTTCATCCTGGATGGCATGGTACAGATTCTCGAAATATTCTCTTGCTGTCCTGTACGGTATGGTCTGGCCAAAATCATCGCACCAATCCACCAGGGACGAAACTGGACGCGCGGCTGGTTCTCTTCACCGTTCACCGCCCTCTCTCGTGCTCGGTGCTTCTCCTCTCCAGCAGGCCACACCACCGCCGCCCACACCACCGGTAGCCGACTGGCCGGCCACCCTTTCCGTCTCTAGATCCCACCCACCCTCTCCCCTCCTCTTCAGATCCACGCCAAATCCTCTAGATTCCACCCACCCTCTCCCCTCCTCTTCAGATCCGCACCAAATCCTCTCTGCAGTGGTCAGCTCTGGTGTGGCCGTGGCTAGCTCTCTGCAAACGACGGTGAACCGCCCTACTCCGTTGCTGGGTCAGACAAACCGTGGCCCTTCCCTGCTCGCCGGCACCAGTCAGCCACCATATCTGCAAGGTATGAAAGTTTCTCCAAGTTTGTGCATGTTTCCCTGGGAGAATGTCATATAGATTGGTCCTGAACTCAAATAGTTTGGTACTGAACTCAAATAGTTTGCATCTACGCCGGTTCTTTGATAGCTGTAGTGTTCAATTCCTCTTATTAAAGGGAAGTGATTTCAAGTTTACATGTCCCTAGTAGAGTGTAGTCAACTAGAGGGAGAAGTATCATGCTTGATATTCACATGCTGCAAATGCATTAGCAATTTTTGGTGTCTAAAAATACTTCAGGAACTTTCCTTGCTGTGCAGGATATTTTCTGATGTTGTTGGGGATTGATAATATTCATAGATAATAGGATTTGAACTCTCCAATGTAACTCTACCATTACACAACTAATGCTTTTATGTACCTTGTGTTAGTGTTACTACAAGCAAGACAGATTTATGTGACAAAATGTCAAATATAAGAAGGTTAAGTTTAGTTAAAAATGATACTATTTTCCAAAACCTCCTTTTCCAATGATTGATTGGAAATTGTTAGTTATGAGCTTCAGCTCTGCATATGTGAACCGTCTGATGTCGATATGTAGGGGAGTTTCCTCTTCATACATAGTGTAATCTTCTTGTTCTTCTGATTTTCCTGCAAAGTCCCAATTGGGTCTCATTGAACAGAGGCATTAAAGTCTTGATGATTGCCTGCCTATTTGCCCTCTAGTTAACTTATGCAATTTTATGCAATTCTGAGTTTTTTTGGGACCTACAATTTTTATGTATATCTTGGACTCCTTTGGGACATGTAGATGGACAACAGGAAGCATGCTAGGAGAAAATGTTGATGATTATTACTGCTGCTGCAGCATATACAGCCTCATGTATGGTAGCTTTGTTTGTCATATCTAAACTACTCAGAAATAAGAAGCAACGCATTACTTATGATCCGATGGATGAGAGGGATAAGTCAAGGATTGAGTATCTTAACACAAGAATTTATAAGAATGACACAACATGCACAAAAATGATCAGGCTAAAGAGAGCATCGTTTTTCCTGTTGTGCCAAGTTTTAAGGGAACGCTCTTTATTGCGTGACACTAATCATGTATGCATCGAGGAACAGGTTGTCATGTTCTTAAATACAGTTGGCCATAATCTACGAAATAGGTTAGTTGGTACTAATTTTAATAGGTCTGGTGAAACAGTAAGCTGATACTTTGGATTAGTTCTCCATGACATATGTAAGCTAAGGAATGAGCTTATTCGACCACCTTTATTAGAGACTCCAACTAAAATTACAGGAAACTCAAGATGGGATCCATACTTTAAGGTATGAAAAATGAAAAGTCATAGATTAGAGATATATGGTCATAATTTTTGTTTTCTGATTTTTTTATGTCACAAATAGGATTGTATTGGTGTTATTGATGGAACACATATACGAGCATCTGTTAGTAAGTCTATGGAAGCAGCTTTTCTTGGTAGAAAGTTATTTCCCACACAAAATGTGATGGTGGCAGTAGATTTTGACTTGAAATTCACATATGTGTTGGCTGGTTGGGAGGGGACAGCACATGATGCTGTGGTTTTAGCGGATGCTCTAGAGCGGGAGAATGGGCTACAAGTCTATGAAGGTAACATTATTGTATATAAATGTTTATGTTCATACCAATATAAACCTAATTTAATCACTATTTCGGTAATATCTTAGGAAAATTCTACCTTGTTGATGCTAGATATGAAGCCAAACCTAGGATCATGCCACCATTTCGTGGTGTACGATATCACTTGAATGAGTGGGGAATAATTCAGTGCAAAATCCTGAGGAATTGTTCAATCTTAGGCACTCTTCTCTACGGGTGACCATAGAGCGTGCCTTTGGATCACTTAAAAGGAGGTTCAAAATTCTTGATGATGCAAGCCCATTCTTTTCCTTCCCTACTCAAGTTGATACTGTCATAACTTGTTGCATTCTTCACAATTGGGTTCTTTCTCAAGGGACAGACCGTTTCATTCTACCAAAGACCAATTGAACACCTAACCCTCAAACGAGAACTAGGCAACAAGCAAATGACCATAGGTTGATGGTTGACAAGAGGCAATTGATTGCAGAAACAATGTGGGCAAACCGTCAATTCTACTATGGCCATTAACAATATTTTTTTATTGTCAAATTTGTGTACCAGCTATGAACTATTATGTTGTGCCTAGTGACTCCCATCGTGATGTTGTAATATAGATCCTTATAATGTTTAATAAGAATGTTTGTGCTGCTTTATTATAAATTCTTGTGCTGCTATTGTATGTTATAGGAGATGGATCATGAACAACAAGGAGACAACTTGGTTGGACAAGGTGGAGGTGGAATTCAATGGACAAGTGCTATGTCAAGCTTTATGCTCACCTAATTGTCTCAACTTGTGGCTAGTGGCACTAAAACCTCTACAGGTTTCAAGCAAGTTCATCTTAATAGTTGTACAAGAGCATTGAATGAGAACTTGGGCGTTCATGTCACTGGTACTTAGATTAGCAACCATCTCAGGAAGTGGAAAAAAGGTCTTTGGAAAAATTCAGAAGCTGAAAAGTTTGAGTGCAGCTAACTGGAATGCAGAAACTTGCACCATAATCCTTGGACGAGAGCACTACATTAGTCACATTCAGGTGAGTTTACTATATTATGTCCTTTAAAATTGTTTACTATATTAATTCAGTTAATCGGTTGAACCTAAATTCTCATCCATTGTATTGTTTTGTGAACCTAAATTCCATTATTGAAAGCCTTTTATTTGCATTATGTTCACCTCGATTCTGCATCAACTTCTTTGATTTCAGTATTTCACATGCCTTATCCAAGCATGTTAGTGAGCCTAGACTTTACCCTGTAACTTGCTAATTTTGATATACATATTCTTGTTTTGTTACCATTTAATGTCATAAAAGAACGATGCATATTGCATCATCTATGCTAGGCCATAGCTTTCAAGAAATTTGTAAGCAAATTGAATTAATCTGATGAAAAAATAAGCACAAATATTTTACCATATTGAATTCAAGAATCACAAGGAATGAATGACTATTTGTGATACTTTGTCTACTTTCCTGGTCGTTAGTTTCACAACACAGACAAGTATTGTAAGCATCAGGAGTTGGACAGTGAGAAACAAAAGACAAATTGCCATTGTGTCCCATATATGATAATATGTCCCTGAAACTCTAATTTCTGGAAACTTGCAAGCAGCTTCATGCAAGTAGCCATTCTTAGATGTTTTTTATTTCCTGTACTGTCCTAATAGTTGCATGTTTAACCTTGCTAATTTTTATTGAATACATGCAATTTTGTGATAATCTGTTTTTGCCTACTAGGACCACTGTGAGGATGCAAACTATTTGAATACTCCACTTAAGTACTACCATGAGATGCAAACTCTCTTTGATAATAGTTTGGCAACTGGTGCATATGCTAAGGGAGCAAATGACCCTCTTCCTATAGAAGTGACTGAAGATGTTACACCAACAGAAGAACAAGTGTATACAGTGATTGATGAGGTAACTGATTCTGGCAATACTAATGGTGGGGAGTCCTCTGGTAGTAAACCACCAGCAGCGAAGAAGCCAAAGATGACTGTTGAAGACTCTAACATTGCCATGGTGACAATGATCGGCCAAAGTTTAGGAAATCTTGCAACAGCTATAACAAATATGACGAAGGCCTTTAATTCTGATGGTGAGATTCCTGAGAAACTTTATGATACAATGATGAGTATCCCTGTTTTTGATGTGGCACATCTTGATCACTACTATGCTTATTTATGTAACCATCCACCGAAAGCAAGGGCCTTCTACAAGCTGCCACTGTCAAGCAAAATAATATGGGTTGCAAGGTACATCAAGGAGCATCTTTGATGTTCTTTACTTGTTAGGTAATGGTTAGTATTGGTCCTAATATTTTGCTAACCACAAGAACTGAAACTATGATTGCTGATTTTATTTTCAGCAAAACAACTGATTTTATGATGTTTATTATGATTACCATTTCTGTTTATGTTAATGCAAAATGGGTACATCTAGAAATGTGTTAATTTTCTTATGCATGTGAAATGGTGATGGAAGTACCAAACTAGAAAGATCACTAGAGTTGAGCTGAAAATGAACTGAAATGAGCTGAAATTTTCTTATGTTATGTATTATCATAGGGCTGAAATCTCATAAAAACTGTCGCGAATAGACATGGATTTGCAGAATTTTAGAGCAAATGATCAAGCAAGAGAGCTAGAGTGAGGAAGGTGACTCTATCCCATCATATTCAACCAACCAAATATCATTCTATACTATTTCATACAAGCAACCAAACAAAATCATGTACCATCTCATACAAGCAACCAAACAAAATCATGTACCATCTCATACAAGCAACCAAACACCCTACTTATACCATCCTATTCAGGTGAACCATTCCGTACAAGTTCAACTTTATACAAGTAACCAAACATAACCTAAGATGATGGATGCAAGCGATAGTAACTTTTTGGCGGTCGGATCTCTAGCGACGAATGGCAGATGATGGCTGAAGGCGATCGAGGTTGAAACCCATGGCAGGATGGAGAGAACCACAGGAAGAAAGAGCGAGAAAGTGAGGAGAACGAGAGTTGTCTGTCTTTTTGCTGGAAAGAAGAAAAAAAAGGAAAAATTGTGATGGGGCTTATGGGTCAGCCAAATAAAATTTTCACATTTTTTATTTCTGTCGATTTTGCTTCGCTCATAACTTTGTAAAATTTTAATATTTTTAAAAATAAATTTCACTATAAATCATCATAAATCACTGAGTATATATAGTGGAATTTTTCAGAATTTTTCCAAATTCAAATTTAAATTTTGAACCAAATTGATCGATTTGAACTAACCGACCGATGATCGGTAACTTACATGATAACCACTTGGTTACACAAACCTCATTAGGGTTAACGATACCGCTCTTCCACCGCCAATCAGTAAGGGTAAACCGGTTCAAAATTTTAATTTTAATTTGAAAATTTTATACAAATTATTAAAATAAATCTATAAATACCGGATGATTTATGATTATTTTTGGTGAATTGTTTTTAAAATATTAACATTTAAAATAGTTTTAGAGCACAAGATCTATAAATAAAAAAATGGTCTGGCCCAATATCCTAGTTTATTGTTTTTTATTTTTTTTATCAAAAATGACATTACTAAATTTGTGGTTCTCTACCATTTAATTCAACTAAAATATTTTTATACATTTTTACTATATTTTTATAAATTTTTATATGGTTTTTTCTATTTTCTGTATTATTGAAAAATCGATAATTTTCTATGTAAACCGATAAGTTACCATGACTAATCGAGTGGTTCTCGAGTTGAACAACTCAGTTACCATTTACTTCAAAATTTCGAATGACTAATCGAGCGGTTCTCGAGTCGAACAACTGTTGGTGAAGTTTTTGGTCACACGCGTGGCCTGAGAGATCTGCTTAGCTCTAGTGCAGGTCCTAAATTCGTGGTTCGTGGCGTGCCAATCAGTTTGATCATGCAACTGATAAGATAGACAAGAAATATGAACAGTAACGCCTATCGGCTATCGAGCCGATGGTCTTAACGTACATCAAGACATTAAATGAAATGCAATAATGATATAGTAGAAATTATATGACGTGACATATCATGAAGAACAGATTTACCGCGTAACCTATCAGGATAAAGTTATCGGCCTGAATCATCTGACCCATAAAATCAACTAGTATCAGAGCCGATATCGAGACATAAAAGCAGGACGAAATAACGCTAGGCCGATATGGACTGCCCGATTCCGACGCCGATGCCGATGAAACACAGAAAGATAACCCATCGGCTTATACTCCGATAGAATCTGGCTGTAGTATACCTGATCGGTGTTCGCATTATTCTTCACTATGGCCGCAAGATTGGACCGAACCAAGACAGTCGCAAAGCCATAATAAATTATAATACTAAACGAATCAGAACATATTTCATTCAGATGGACGATACGTAATATAAATCAAATACATAAACTAAGATATCGAACTCAACCGATGAAGCCTCAGATTAATACATTTGATCTAAACCACGTATCTGATACAACATGATTAATACATAAACTAAGATGTCGGACCTAACCGATGAAGCCTTAGATCTATTAATCAATACATGTTTGGCGGAACTTACCTCTCGCCGGAGATCGGAGCGATGCAGCCCCGCGAGAGAGCAAGAACTCGTCGGTGGCAAGTTTTGGCGATGCACCGATAGTTTGTTTTGTAGATTGATTTGATGATGCTAAACTGAACTAAACGTTACATATTTATAGTCCGGAGACTTATATCCTACGTAGACACAATTGCAACCGACTCTACCTTTATCTTCATAACGGAATTATTCGGCTCCCTCTATATTTTATCCAGTCACACGTATGATTTACGATCGTGTCTTGACCAGACTCCTCGAATTCCTTCAACCGTGCCGAAACTATATGGGCCCTCCATCAACTGCGCCGAAACTGCATTGGGCTTGGGCTTTACCAAATTTCGTCGTTAACAACAACTCAGTTACCATTTACTTCAAAATTTTGAATTTTGAATTTTGTATGATTTAGACCGTTAACTGACTGGTTACATAGTAACGGACCGTCCTAATTAGGCCGGTTACCTGACCCGAAATAGTTATCTAAACCCTGCTCCAAAACATAGACCTAGAAGAGATAAAGATATAACTGTTATTTAACTAATTATTTAAAACTTTAAAAAATTATAGTAATTTAATAAAAATTCGATAGAAGTAAGGAATATATCCTAGGTCTCAACTGCCTGCCTGGCTGCAGTATCAAAGCAACCCAGGAATCTGTTGGACTTGGATGATGGCCATGACTGAATTTCTGAACTGGAACACGGCAGGCGTTGTTCATGCCGTTCGCCTGGCTTTCCACTCCACTGACGCATAACGGTGGCGTGCTTCTTGTTATCTTGTACAAATTCATCTTCTTGTCCAGTTGAGGATTGCAGTTACACACGAAGCTTATCTGCTCATGTCACCATGCATTTCCGGCAGCATGTCATGCCATTTGCACGACCTGTTCATCATCGGCCGACGCGCACAAGAACACTCAAGAAAGCAAGAGTAATTCGATATCATGCGTTGCCGCTGTATAAACATCGAGCAAGCAAGCGACACATGTCGTCGTCGTGAAGGTGTGCGGTGTCAAGTTGCCGAGCATGTCGCAGCAAGGGCTTGGCAACACGGCACGGAGGTGGAGGGAGCTCCATGGCGAGAACAACTGGGACGGCCTCCTGGACCCGTTCGACCTTGACCTCCGCCGAACCATCATCCGCTACGGCGAGATGGCGCAGGCGACCTACGACGCCTTCAACCGCGAGAAGCTCTCGCCGCACGCCGGCCTTTCGATGTTCGGCAGGCACCGCTTCTTCGAGCGGGCGCAGCTGCCGGACCACGCCGGCTCGTACCGGGTCACAAGGTTCCTCTACGCAACGTCGTCGGTCGCCGTACCGGAGACGTTCATGTTGAGGTCCGTGTCGCGCGGGCTCAGGTGCAGGGAGTCCAACTGGATCGGGTACGTCGCGGTGGCCACCGACGAGGGGAAGGCGGCGCTCGGGCGCCGGGACATCGTCGTCGCGTGGCGCGGCACGCTGCAGGCGTTGGAGTGGATCCACGACATGGAGTTCGTCATGGTTCCACCGAAGGGCATTCTCGGCCGGGACGAAGCATCGGACGCCATGGTGCATCGAGGGTGGTTGTCCATGTACACGTCTAGTGACTCCGAGTCCAGCCACAACAAAGACAGCGCCAGAGATCAGGTAATGGCCGGAGATGTCCGGCACGGTTACCTGTCTTGCTGTCTCATTGTTTACACGACTGAGTTCATGCATGCAGGTGTTGAGCGAGGTGGCGAGGCTAGTGAGCATGTACGAGGACGAGGAGCTCAGCATCACCGTGACGGGCCACAGCCTTGGCGCCGCCCTCGCCACGCTGAACGCGTTCGACATCGCCGCGAACGGCTACAACAGGGCAACGCGCCCCGCGGGGACGGTCTGTCCGGTCACTGCGTTCGCATTCGCCTGCCCGCGAGTTGGCGGCCTCAGCTTCAAGAGGCGGTTCGACGGCGTGAGCGGCCTCCGCCTCCTCCGCGTCCGCAACGCCCGCGACGTCGTCCCCAGGTACCCGGCGCTGCTCTACCACGACGTGGGCGCTGAGTTGACCATCGACACGAGCGAGTCGCCGTACCTGAGGAGCCCAGGGCACGAGCTGTTGTGGCACAACCTGGAGTGCTACCTGCACGGCGTGGCGGGAGCGCGGGGCGGCGCGGCGGGGCGTTTCGAGCTCGTGGTGGAGCGCGACGTGGCGCTGGCGAACAAGGCGTACGGCGCGCTGCGGGACGAGCACGCCGTGCCGGCCGGGTGGTGGATGCCGTGGAACAGGGGCATGGTTAGGAACGCCGCTGGCCGCTGGACTTTGTTGGACTGCGAGGAAGAGGATGACATTGCCGAGTAAATTAACATCTCAATGCTGCATGAACTCGCGCAAACATAAAACAAATAAAAGTTCTACGGATATACAACGATTAAAGTCGAATTTTAGGAACATCACAGATCTACTAGAACGTCTGAAATCAATATGCGTGTCACTAAAAGTGTCCAAACAAACATGCATTTGATTATCTGACTGAAGAGATCATTGTTAATTTACAAATTAAAGAACCAATTCTGTGATTACCCATATATGATCGATGAACATATATATA
The DNA here is from genome assembly GCA_000418225.1 of Zizania latifolia. Taxonomy (NCBI): domain Eukaryota; kingdom Viridiplantae; phylum Streptophyta; class Magnoliopsida; order Poales; family Poaceae; genus Zizania; species Zizania latifolia. The sequence goes on along the minus strand of KE372835.1, from coordinate 266,399 downwards.
GGCAAAGCTATTTTATTCTGAGACTGAGGAATCCACCAGCTGGCTTGCATGACGTGTCAAACCCATGGATGCAATACTTATGTACTAATGTACGAATGCGTTTAGGATATTTTCGACTATGTATATGATGGCAGAGCTTAAATTTGCTTGAAATCCTGCAGCGCCCAGTGGCCGTCGGCGCCCTTCACCATGCACCTGTTCTTGGCGACCCACCACTCCGCCGGCACGGGGTACTTGTCCTTGAGCG
>KE372835.1:252564-265872 GCA_000418225.1 Zizania latifolia | reverse complement strand
GCTCGCGAACACGATGGCCGTCACGGGGCACGGCGGCTGCGACGAGTCGACCGGCGAGCAGTTGACGCCGTTGGCGACGATGTCGACGGCGTTGAGCGTCGCCAGCGACGCGCCCAGGCTGTGCCCGGTGATGGTGATGCTGTTCACCTCGTCCTTGTACAACTGCATCAGCCTCCTCACCTCCTCAAGAACCTGTATGCGTTATAGCGTGAATGGTTAATTAATCGTGATGATTTGATGGCATTTTATGTGATTAGACATCTCTACTACTTTCTCCTTCCCAAAATAACTTATTTCTACTGTATCCCAATTATCCCAAAATATCTTTGAGTCTTATTCCTTCTGTTTTAAAATAACTTTAAATTATTCTAGAAGTAAACTCTTTTTTGAAGGGAGTAAGTATATATATATATATATTGTAAAGTCAAATGCTAACGATAAGGACATTGATTTGAAATCTAAACATTTTGAATAAATTTGAGTAGTAGAAAAACAATCTAGGATAGCACATTTAATTCGGTCAAAGGCAGGTTTGGTGCATCCATCCAAAACAACTAAACGATATCACAATCCTTGATAGGTACTGTTAATGAGAACTATTAGCAATCGAATATATACTTGAAATATCAACAACACGGTGATCAGATTGACGAAGATAATTTTTAAACATTTTTAATATATCTATATTATACTCCATAAAAACACAGGACAACTTCCACGCTCTCAGTAATAATAATAATTTATATATAACTGTATTATAGGGTTAGAATGGTTATCAATTAAACTAACCAGCTTGGAGAAATTAGCATACTATTCATGTCATGAAAACATGTTAATTGGCGTATCAAGTCAACATTTCTAAAATTATATGTATAAGTATGTTTTTAAAAAAAACTTTTGTCTGAATTCGGTAATCTGCTCATTATGAGCTTCGGTAACCATCCTTGATCCTTCGTATTATTCCATTCTTGCTTATATTGTTTTTATAGAATTATATATAATAGCCCATGAACAAAAATGTCCTCTTTTATCGAGAAATTCCGTTCGTCCTAAAAAAATTTAGTTTTGAGATAAAATTGATAAATTAGTAATGAGAATAAAAACAAGAGTATAATAAAAAATAATATTATAAAGTGATAGGTAGAATACAAATAAAGGATATTAAAGAAATAAAACATATTGATTTGTGAAATGAGAATAAGTAAGGAGGTATAAATAAAGTTTTTTTTAACAAGATTGGAGAGCCGATGTATTTTTGGGACATATAAGTACTTTTTTAAGGTAATCAAACCTACTTTTGAGCGAGAGTTGAATGTAAAACTACCTTGCCCTTTCTTTTTAAGACAGAGTAGCTGATTAAGTGGGTTTGCAGCCTGCATATAGTACAGACTACAGACTACAGTCTTCACAAATAATGTGCCAATTAATTGCTTGAAAGCAAGTGATAACAAAACAGAGGCTGACAGGTGGGTCCAATGGAAAAGGGAGTACGTCCGGTATACCTGCGATCTCCTGGCGTCTTCCCTGCTAGTTCACTAATAATGTTTTTCACTTCTGATGAATAATTACCAGATCAGTTGCTAATTAAAGGCGTTAATTGTCTCGACACTTTTGTCTTCTGGGCAAAAGCCTAGATTGAGGAGAAGTACTGAAGGGATATTCACCTGGTCTCTGGCGCTGGCCTGGTTGTACTTGGAGTTGGTGTCGCTCGACCGGTACACGGACAGGAAGCCACGGTGCACGATGGCGAGCGGGTTCGCGGCCGCGGTGGAGCCCAGCACCGGCGCGGCGGACACCGGCGTGAAATCGAAGTCGTTGACCCACTCCAGGTTCTTCACCGTGCCGCGCCACGCCACGACGATGTCGCGCCTCCCCAGCGCGGCCACGCCCTCGTCCGTCGCCACGGCGACGTACCCCATCCAGTTGGACTCCTTGGACCACGCCGCCGGCGCCAGGGATGGCAACGGCAGGAGGACGAACGCGTCCGGCACGGGCAGCCCCGACGTGGCGTACACGAACTTGGTGATCCTGTAGTTGCCCGGCGCGGACACCCCCGTCATAGCGAGAAGGTCGTCGTGGCCGTAAATACACGCGCCGGCGTGCGGCGAGCGCCTCTCCCTGTTGAACGAGTCGTACGTGGCCTGCACGAGCTCGCCGTAGGAGATGATAGAGGCGCGAAGGTCGAGGTCGAGTGGGTCCAGGAGGCCATTCCAGGAGTCCTCGCCATGCAGCTCGCGCCACCGGTCGGCAATGCCTCCAAGCATCGGCGACGGCGACGGCGACGACGACATGGCGCGCGCAACACAGGTCGGTTGGTGCTCGGTTGTTAACCCGCTCGATCGCCGGCCTTGGCTATATACGAGACGAACAAGTGGAGGTAGCTAGCTTACAGGTTTACAGCAACGTTGGTTTTGGCTACGAGCTAGGCTAGGTATTGTGTATTGTGCTTGTTTATTTCAGCTCTGGGTATCTATTTATATAGGCCATTTCGTTGTGATCGATGCGACGATGTGACCAGTGACCTTCAGCTTGTTCTAACCTACGGCTCTTCGGAGTTGTGTACCAGGTGTACATGCATGCCCAAAAGAAGTTTTTTGCCCCACGCGTACATGCATACATGCAAGTATGCAACTTCTACTATATCTACATGACTACATGCGTTCGATGAATCGTCATATATTCATCTGCATGTCTCGACCCTAAGCTCCCTCGTTTTATATTATGGTAAGTCATTTGATTTAAAACCAAAATTTATTAACTTTAATTAAGTTTAAAGAAAAATGCATTAATATTTTACAATATCTAATAAATATCTTATTAATACATATTCTATGATGGATTTAATAAAACTAATTTAATGTTATAGTTTCCTCTATTTCATTATAAGTTGTTTGACTTTTTTTAAACTATTTTTTTAACTTTGGCAAATTTTATTTAAAAATATAATAACAATTATAATGTCAAATTAGTTTATTAAATTGACCATTAATAATATTTTAAGAGTGTATTTCTTTGATATTTTAATGTTAGTATATTTTTATTTAAATTTGGTTATAGTCGAAGAAGTTTGACTTTAAAAAGTTAAACTATTTACCATGTGAACAGTAGTATATTTTATATAAATTAGTTAAAGTTAGAGTAGTTTAACTTATAAAAAATCAAATGAATTATAATAACAAATGAAGTATAATATGTAACGGAGAGATTAGAACACTAGCTGATCGATCATGCGTTTTGGCGTCTGGTTTGCACGAGCGGGACGCCCAGATCGAGCAGCGTAACCAACATCGCAACGCGATTGTGCGTGCGCAGTCTTTCTGTCGAACAATCCATCGTCGATTCGTCGCAACCGGGACCGGCTAAGCATGCACGTACGCTCAGAGTTACGTGTGTTCCGCTGCCAAATATTGCACTTATCTCTTACTGTGTATGATCTACAGGCACTGAGGCACACTGAATTCTGTTTTGGGAGAAAACCAGAGAGTCGGATCAAGCTAGGGAATATATATGCTGACCCTTGTCGTCGCTCATAGGTTGTCAACTTGTCATTTCAGCAGCTGTTTAAAACCCTGATAGTAGCCTGACTTTGACTTCTGTGGCTGGCAAGTGTTTCCATCATGTTACATGTATTTACCTTGGCGTTGAACTTGGTGATTTCCCTGGTTTCAGTGCAAGAGGCAAAAACAGAAGGTAATTCAAGGTATCTCGGCAACTGGCTATGGTGCAGGGTCGCATGCACGGCTTGGTGCGTTAGTCACATCATTGCGTGCAAGCTTTAGTTGCTTGCGGCCACGAACTTCTGACCAGTATTGTCTTGTTATTTTATTTCTTATTGTGTTGTAGATAAACCCAGCAAAAAAAATGACTATCCTCTCAGGGGAAGAGACAGAGGTAGAATAATTATGGCTTAAGCTTTAACTTCTTATTGCTATTATAATTAAAATGAAATTGTATGAAAAACTTTAAATATTTTCAATAATTAGTAAACAGTTGGAATAGCTCTAGATGTGATATATTTTTTTCTCCACCACACTATTCTTAGCGGCAAAAGAAATAAATAGCTAAGCTAGCCGTCGGTCTCAAGCGGCAGCATGACTAGTCTACAAAAAGCATCCAACATAGATTGATATCCTATGTTTACTTTAGTCAGACGAAGGTCTTAATTCTAAGGTCTTCTCCCTGAATTGTAACAGGGATAGAGGCATGATAGCATCCGTCTGTTTCTGACCACTGAAAACGAGCTCTCGTATCCTAAGGTGGTCAAGAGAGTTTTTAGGAAACATGGTAGCTGTTCTTGATAGTCCGTTGGGCCAGAGTTATCACCAGAAGGTCGGTAAGCGCGGTAAACCAGACATAATTCAAATTCAAAATTTTGAACTAAATGGTTATCAAGTGGTTTGGCTCACTAACCACTCGGTTTGGACCGGCTACCGAACAGTTTGGCATCAATAACCCCGTTTAGTTAGCCACAATAATCGTTTGGTTTACATCTAAACCAATCGATTCTAAAAAATACCGAAAAATAGAAAAAAATCATACATGATATAGAAAATTAAGAAAAAAATTAAAAATATGAAAAAAAATCTAGAAAAATATATAAAGTGAAAGAAAATTTATGATACAATGATAAAAATATTTGCTATGATATTTTCTATTTTGGTTAAATTAAATGGTAGAGCATAAGAAATACATTAATGTCATTTTTCCTTAATAAATAAATAAATAATCTGGCTATGATAGGCTATTGGGATGGACCAAATTTTTTTAGTTTTTTATTTTCATCGATTTTATTTTCCTTGTAACTTTATAAAATTTATAAACATTATAAATCACCTAGATGGTAGAGCATGAGAAATACAGTAATGTCATTTTTGCTAAAAATAATAAATAAAAAATCTGGCTATGATAGGCTATTGGGTTGGACCAATTTTTTTTAGTTTTTTATTTTCATCGATTTTATTTTCCTCGCAACTTTATGAAATTTATAATCATTATAAATCACCTAGTATTTATAGATTTTTTTCAAGATTTTTAAATGATTTAGTCAAATTCAAATTTTAAACCGGTGGAACCCTAATTAAGTCAGGCTATACGCTTATAAGGCACATGAAAATGATCTGGGCGCCGGCTTGAAGCGTATATCACGAACTTAAAATTTTGAAATAAGTGCTCGTTCCTAAATGGATAGAATTAATGGTTAAATCTCCTCCCGTAGAGCAGCTAGGAGAAAGTTCAGAGATTGCGAAAGCGTGTAGGACTGTAATCTACCGTGCTTGCTCATGACGTGTAAATATATTGTCCCTATAGAAACAATGCCAAAATGGAAGACAAGAATAGCACTCTGCTACACCAATTCTCGTTCACTGCATGCTCTGGGCAACATAAAATTAGAGTATGTTTGGTTCAAAAGCAACGTGGAATAAAACTATTTGCTAGGTGTTTGATTGAATCAAATGATGAAACTATCCCAACCATCCCGGAGAAATATTCCCTCTAAATTCTAAATTCGAAACAGATTCTTCAAAAAAGCCAAATACAATCGTCCGAGCACGGGCATGCAAATACAATCGTCCGAGCACGGGCATGGTCATACCCATCGGACGTTGCAGCCTCGGTGGCAAATCGACGAAGCTCGACGCAGCAGAGCTCAGAGCTCGCTGACACGATAGACTACGGCACAAGAGAAAAGCTCAAATTCGCAGGCGTGAGAGAAAACGAGCTAGACGGCACATACAAATGCGAACTGCGAACTCGTAGGCATAATAGAAGGCGAGCTTGACAGCATAACAGCATAGGAGAAGGATCTAGACGACAGATATAAGGGATTCTTCAACCAAATAAAAGGATATGGTTACATCCTCAAACCAAACAATCATCCAATTTAGGAATGAAACCATTTCATCACAGAAAAAGAGAATAGATCTCACCTCGGTCCGCAAACAACGCATTCCAACTTCCAACTACTAGCAGTGCCTAGAATGGCAGTGTCGGGTCAGTTTCATGCGATCCCAGGGATGGATCCCAGTGTGGCGTACAACAGTACGCGATGGGGCCATCAAGTTGAACTGACAACATGAGAAATAGCAATCCGTACAACACAAAACCAAATGGAAACATCATTTTTCCGCAGAATCTTCTGTTCGCTTCATGATTCGGGTTCACCGTACGCAGTTTCAGGTACAAGGCGCAAAAGGCACCGGAGTCACTGTTTCAGGTACAAGTTTTGTTCAGGTTGGCAATTTGGCATCAAGCCGCTGAATTTTATTCTGGAGCACAACACCTCAGGGCCCCAGCAGATGGGGGCAGAGCAGCAGTCAAACCAAAAATTCGGGTTCATATTTGAATTGTTCGAATCTGCATAGGTTGCCTAGTTCGCGTGAGCAAACTGGATACCCTTCTCAATGGAAGACTTCAGCTCACCCTTGAGATTCTCCAGACCTTCTTTCTCAAAGTCCGAAAGCTGGCCCAGCCCAAGTACTTCCTCCACTCCGTTCTTCCCAAGCCTTACCTGGAGATGCAACGAAATAGTGTTCAGACCAAGACCAGCTAGCAGTGAAGCAATAGAAAAGCAGATTGTAAATTAAAAGTTTAACCACAAGTGTCTTTAAAGGCATCTTAAAAGCATATTTCATTATTTTGATCCAACCAAAAAAATATATGGTTTGTTGCAACTTACCAAACAAAGCAGGAACCACAACAAATATTGCAAAAGCAAGTAAAGAGGCTACTTTCCAATAGTCATTGGGAGGAAGCTTATGTACTGCTAGTACAAACTATGCATTCAAAGCTTCAAACTATGGCCATGTAATAGAAGTGATTAACAAATGAACACTGCTAGTACTAACCATACTTCAGTCAATGCATATGGTATGACACATCGTAGAACTATCTACAACAGTAGATAACCGTTTTGAAATTTTTTAAAAATGATGTTTATAAAAATACAAGCATACCGCCACATTGATATGTAGGAATGGGAAGCATCAGTAACACATTTAAGCAATTAATAATGTGGGCAAAGAAAGATAAAGCGAGAACTGTGCAGAACTGCAGATCTACAGATTTTTAGCAGCATAACAATGTCAAACAAAAGCAAGAAAAACACCTTTGAGGCAAAGAATGGCAGATCTGTTACTGTTGATTGAACAAAAGAGCATTCTACAACATCAGGAACTCCATTGAGTCCCTTCAAGCACGCATCTGCAAACACTGCACCAGCATATCTAGGGAAAAGGAGAACATATCAGCATGAAGCAAAAAAGCAATGCATTTATTCTAAAAGCAGTAAAGTATTGAATGTTGATGTAATATAAAAGTGTACTACAGAGTTTATGTTTCCAAAATTTGAACATATGTACATTTCACATGAAAGCATCTCTAAAGAACAGCAAGTGCACTGTAGTGATCGGCAGGTTGCAAATCAAAGAACGTCGATTAGGAGAAAATTATTTAGAATGCCCTGGCATTTGATCAAGAATATCATCCTACTATATCTCTACTATATAAAAGACTAGTGGTGGTGGTGAATTGCCACCTATAGGATCTTTTATGGATGAGTAAATATATTATTTGTTTGTGTGGCTTAGCTATTTGTGCATTGATATTTGTGGGTAAATAATATATATTTTACTTTATATATATAATTTTGATTTTTTTTAATCTAATGATATTGTTTTGAAATCTGTTGGAACGCATGGGTATTTAGCTAGTCAACAAATAGACACAATAGCATACTAGTATTGACAGTATAACTAGTAGACTAAGGTCTAAGGATATACTTGGTAAGATTCATGTGCAGACTTACGCCATTGACAATGTTGCAGAGCCCTTCCCAGCCTTCGCTTCAACAACTTCAGTCCCACCATCTTGTGTCCTCTTGGTCAAAGCCTTAATGTCCTCATGCGACAATGCATTACTCGCAGGAGTCGCCTACATCACAAAAAAGATTGATCTGTTAGGAGGTAGGAAGCACATACATACATATATATATATATATGACAGCAGTTGACAAATGACGATTATTAATCCTTCCGTATTAACTCCTATCCACACCTCTTCACTAAATAGTATTCCATTTTTTGACAGCGAGATTAAAAATATTGCATGATTCTACCCTATTCTGAGGGTCTACTGCCATTTGAGTATATTGACAGACGCTGTATGTTCTGAAGCTTAAAGCCTTAAAGTGGGTTACTGCTGAAGGAAATGATGAAGAAGACAGTAAGATATCACACCTGCGAGAACAGTGGCAGGATAGTAATACCAGCATGGCCACCAACAACAGGAACATTCACCTCTGCAGAAGATCAAAGCAATCACTAAGATTGGAAGGGCAGAGATAAACACCACGGTTATCATGTCAATGTCCCTTGAATTTTGAGTACACGATCATGGTCATACCAGTAACTGGTACATTGGCCTTTCCAGCGTAGAAAGTTTTGGCACGCACAACATCAAGTGTGGTCACACCAAACAGTTTCTTCTCATCATAAGTACCAGTCTTCTTGAACACCTCAGCTGCAATTGGGACAGTCGAGTTGACAGGGTTGCTGATCATATTGACGACAGCCTAAAAAGAATACAATGAAAAAGCTTCAAAATTGGATTCATATATATTGAGCCCAATAAACTTTGATAAAATGTCAAATGATGTATGGGAATAGACATGCACCGAGCACACTTAATTACAGTACCAAACTACCAATGATGCCATCTAACATCTAATTCAACCCCAGTAGTACACAATAGAACGGAATAAAGCAAAGCCTGCTGAGAACAAGCTTCCTAGAGAAAGCACACGACATTGAGGTAGACATCTGACACCCAACTTCCTCTCTAAATTCTCAGTGAATTTGGTGAAACAGTTATTTTAGTCTATCAGTTTTGTGCCAGTATCCATCCATAGATCACGAATAAACGCTAGATCTACGCCATGAGCAATCAAGTGCAATTCCAAGCTGTCAACAGAGCAACCAGCATGTTTCGCAACCAAACCATACATCTCACTGCATATCTACAGTGTAAGCGCCTAAGCGGAGTCAGCTCAGTCAGGATGCTTACATTGGGGCAGTACTTGGATATGGCGCTGCAGAGGCCCTTAACAATGCCGGCGTTGATGTTGAAGAGGTCATCCCTGGTCATGCCGGGCTTTCTCGGCACCCCAGCCGGGATGATTACGACATCTGAACCCTCCAAAGCATCTCCGAGCTGCTCTTCCCCGACGAAGCCCTTGACCTGCCGCAGAATTCAAAACCCGGCACCATCAGACGACTATATCCAACCGAGCTAGCTAAGTTTCCCAACGCAGGCGGGTGGAGCCGTACCAGTGCCGGCGCGTTGATGTGGGAGACATCAGCAGCGACGCCGGGCGTGCCGGCGATATCGTATAGGGAGAGTGAGGAGACGAGTGGGTTGAGTTTCATGAGGAGCGCGAGGGGCTGGCCGATGCCGCCCGCCGCGCCGAGGATGGCCACCTTCCGCTCCGGCTGGCTGGCGGCGGCCGCCGAGGAGTAATCGCGGCGGCTGCGGCGGAGGAGCTGGGACGCGGATTTCAGCAAGGACTGCCTCATCTTGGCGTCGGAATCGGGCTCGCCTCCCTCCCTCCACCTGCTCAGGTGCGCGAGTGTGTGTGCGCGCGCCCGGCGCTGTGGTCGTTGGGAGTGAGACGGCGAGAGTGGCGGCGCCGGCTTTAACGGAGGGAGGCGGAAGGGGTGGATGGGATCTAAAGAGAGGTTTCGTGGGTATTGACGTCTCCGCCACGCCGAGCCGATTTTTTTATTCGTTGTGTGGTTATCTGGCCAAGGCCACTTGCGCACTAGAGTTTGCAGCAAGCTTGTAAATATCATGCTGAAGTTTATTTCGGTTTGACTCTAGAAATACAATATTTCGGTATCGGTTAATACCGATATACTATTTTAGAGTTTTAATAAAATAATATAAATTTATTTTATATAATATTTTATTTAACAAACAAACTAATAGAATTAAATATGACACATATATAAATAAGTTTATAACTTCATATCTCAAATATAATTTATGACTTACATGCAACATAATATATAGATTAGTTTAATACTTTAAGTACCATACAAATATATCAAATAAAGTTGAATACGTGGTTTTACATTATATACTTTTCATAAATCAAGAATCAAGATTACAAAATTAAAACATTGAACATTTATATTGTTTGCTTTCTAGCTTGTCTCTTATATTTTTTAGAAATCAAAATTCAAAATTATATTTTAGGCCGGTACCAGAATGACCGGTATAAAGAATTTCGGCCGAAATGACCGGAATGGACCGAAATGACCGAAATGGACCGGTATTTGAACCGGAATAGAACAGCACTTCCTAGGTACCGGTTTAGACACTGGTATGGCACGTACCGGCCATTTCGGCGGTACCGAAACGGTATTGATAACTCTGGTTTGTAGCAACCTGCACCGCGACGGCTTTGGCTGTGCCTTTGCTTTCAGCGCTTGTGAGTTGTGACTTCTCGACCGTTCGAGAAATGTTGCTACTTTATTATAGACTCGTAGTTAGATTGATATCGATGAGTTCGCGTTTAGTTTCGATTAATTTTTAAAATTCTAAAAAATGTTATTGTCAGACTGTGATAACTGCTGCTCTTAGTAACACATCGATAATATATTTATAAACTATAAAAATCATAAATACACGTTTCGAACTAGCCAAGATTGGTGTGTAGTTTGATCCATGACAAATTGACAGCGTTTGGGATTATTTCTGTCGCTGTGCTCCTGCTTCCTACCGGTTCCAGTACTGGAACTCCGGAATGAATGATGCCACCCAACTGCTTTTGAAGCGTTCATCAAATCTTCAAAGCAAGTTCCTTTACTAGGTCCCATGAAATGGTATTTTTTTTTTCTGAACTGACAGATAAAAAGTTGCCAGTGATACACACGACACATTCTCATCTCTACGCGGAGATGCAGCACGCCAGCACGGTTTACCGTTGACCGAACGTGGTTGTTAACGTAATACATAACTACGCAACAGGTTTAAACGTTTAAGAATCTTGAAAGGTTCTTAGTGTAAAGTATGGTTCAAACAGTGCTTTAAGCCTTCGAAAAGATAATAACCTTCGAGCAAGAGTAGTATTGATTTATACTCCGAGAGTTCGATCCCCTCCACCTTGCAAGAGGGAGAGTATTTATAGGTCGTATGTCAGGCGGTCTCGGAGGCCTCGCACATTGCTGACCGAAAGGGGCTTCGTCGAGAGCAAGAGCGAAGTGCCAATCTGATCCTCCGAATGGGGCTTCGTAACTACTGTCATTGGAGCCCTGTTAGGGTAAAGTAATTTCCCCCAACAGTAGCCTCTCGCACGTAGCCCTTCTGCCGAAAGGGTAAAGCGCGCCTTTGACAAATGACACTTCCTTGCGGCTTCCTTCGGAGCCTAAGGTTTCGGAGCTTAAGGCTTCGGCAGCCGTCCTTAGAAACAAACTCACTCCAATCATTAAATGCTTGGCAGGAGCTGATGGGACGTCCTCAAAACCCCAAACGACGACCAGCGCGACCAACGGTCCGAAAACAAACTGTCGCTAAGCAGGGGCACGCTGCCCTATTTCACTTTGGCCCCACCGATCATAGACTCCGGAAGGTGCGCGCGGGGTGGTAGAAAATAGCTTTGGGCAGAGCGCCACGCACTTCTTACTGTCTATATAAGCCGTCTTACTCCCCTAGCTCATTTACGCGCACCAGCATCCTTAGCTCTTGCTCTCGATCTCACTTCATTCTGAGCCCCTAACTCTTCGCCTGCGGAGCTCTTAGCTTCTCTAACCTCCGTCCATTCCTTCGTTTAGACACCAACCCGGACTCACGAAGATGCCGAAGAAGGCTTCGACGGCGAAGAGCCTCTCTCTTGGTGGCGGGTCCAGCTCCGTGCAAGCCCAGGTGGCGGCGGCAGCGGCAGCGACAGTGAAGGCTGCGGCGAAGCACTACAGGCTGTTCGACCTTCGGCCTCCGTTGGAGAAGTTCGAACAGACCCTAGAGTTGAAGAAGATGAGGTCCACACCGGACTCCGCCAACGATGCATGCGCTGGCAAAGTCGTCAAGTCGGTTGACCTCCGCGTCTCGAAGCACGACGCCATCCCCGCTCCATGAGATGACGAGGCTGTGGTCTTCGAGGCCTTTTTCGAGGCGGGGTTAGGGATCCCAGCGGAGGAGCTGCTAGGCGAAGTGCTACTGATGTATAATCTGGAGCTCCCCCAGCTGTCTCTGAACGCCGTAGCTCGGCTCGCCATTTTTGAGTGGGCTATGAGGATGGAGGGGAGCGAGGGTCGCACGGACGTCTTCGTGGCCCTTCATGACACGAACTGCCAGCCCAAGAAGCGGACTTATGAGGATGGAGTCGTCAGGGCTTTGGCCTTCGACAGTGTCAACTTCCAGCTCCACAGGGAGTTCAACGACTCCTTCCCGGCGAGGGCTTCAAATGACCGTTGGTACTTGAGGTGTGACCAGAATTGGTTCTACATCACCGTTGGAGCGGACTCCCCCCTCCGCAGTACCAATGCCCTCATCTCGTATCGCCGCCAGGCCCAAGTGGCAACGGACTTCGCCATTATCAAATCCTGGGTCCAGTTACTGCAGAAGGTGGCTCGAAGGATGAGTATGAGGGACCTCACGGAGGAGTTCATCACCCTCTAGATCAGCCTCCTTGGGCAAAGATAGCCGAAGGGTCTTTTCGTAGACTCCGCAATGGGTGACTTAAAGAAAATCCCTTCGGAGTTCATCGGTGAGACTTCGAACTATAACCCATGAATTCTAGGTACTTTGCTCAACAATCCTAATTATTGAGCTCCGTTGTACTGTAGCCAAGTGGGACATACTGACGCCGGAGGAGGTGGTCAAGGTGGCAGAGCGCGTCGTGGGCGCTTCGACCGTGGATGAGCAAAGCCGACGCCTTGCCCTAGTCGGGACCTGGGAGAGGTATAACCGGATATGGATCCGGCTAGGAGCCAACGAGGTGTCGGTGCTCCCGGAGCTCCCAGACCCCACCCCTTTGGAGAGGAAGAGGAAGAGGACAGATGATGACGACGAGCCTCATGTAGGACCGAAACTAGCGACCAGATGGGGAGGTGAATGGGCGCAAAATAAAATACAGCGAAAAAATAAAACTCCTGAAGCTTGAATATCGGACTTACAAGTGACTTAATGAGATTCAGTCCAAGACTGGACAATAAAAGTCACACCTGGCAAGTCGATACAAAAACTTCAGAAAACTACCTCAAACTCAAGTATTGGACTTGCAAGTGACTTGTTGAGATTTAGCACAAGGCTAGA
>KE372835.1:194530-209694 GCA_000418225.1 Zizania latifolia | reverse complement strand
AATTTAGCCAAGCAACACAAGAATGGAAACAATTAAGTGTCATAACACATACGCTCATATTTCTTTTCAAATTCTCCAGTGAGATGCCTCTTGACAAATGTGGTTTTACCTGCACCAAATATGCTATAGCATCAGAAACCATCCAAAATGATCCTATAGTCAGGTATTCAGTAAAGTTTAATCATGGAAATGAAACCATTTCAGGCATATTCCCTGGCTGAAATAATCAGGCTGCAACACATTTTTGACTAATCTTAAACTGATGAAAAAGCAACAGATGATTTACTCATATGAAGCTATTCATAAAATTTTCATCACATATTATTTTTCCCTTAAATGTAGAGCCCTCTGTGGAGTCAGGAGTATTCCATTGTTAAAGCAATCAGACCACACGAATTTTTCCTCAAATGTGAACCTTATATCAACAGCATAGCAATATGGTTCATTCTGACCTTAATAACATTGGTATCAGTATTTCTTAAATTAGTATATGTTAATCTCTCTTAATCCATAGCATAATCGGTATGTGATTTATGTTCTAGAATAACTCATGATTCCCAGAAAATTTAAATTTAGATGTGATCTAAATCTAGAACAAGTCATCCCAGCGGTCCAATTATTCACAAAATGTAACATGGAAAAACTAAATCTCAGTCTACAGACGAAATAAAAACCCATCGAATTTCAGATGCCACCACAAGTCTTAAAACATCAGATCTCGCAGAAACCATACCGAGTATACGAATCGAACATATCATGACATGCTGTTTCAGAACGATTATGGAACCAAAGTGAAACTGAGAGCTCACCAGTCCCGCCATCGCCGACGATGACCAGCTTGAAGCTGGGGTAGTCCACGGTCCCCTGATTAGGCAGCGCCTGGAAAAGTCAAAATGTCACAGATCAAACACACGCAACCACAGGATCCCGATCAATAGAGGGAGGAATCGAAATCCAGTCGCGTTCTAACCATAGGAGCAAGGCGGCGATGCAAGAGGAGAAGCCGAGGAGGAGAGAACACGGGGGCAACAAAACCCTAGAATTCGAAATGGAATTGGGCGATCCCGTGGAGGCGGAGGGCTTTATAGCGGCGGTGGCGTCAATTTTTTTTCTCGAAGGTTTTATTAGCTTTGGATGGACGCAGGAATTGTGACCGTTGGATCTTGGTCGGCAGGTGTGGATCGGATCCGGCTAGCTTTCGTCCCACGCGAGATTTTCGGCCGTCGGATTCGGAACTCGGAAGGTCCCGTTGGGGCGGGGACATGAACCTAGTGGGCCGGGCTGAATTGGATGGAGGTGGATCAGACTTGGGTCTCTCATTTTCGGAAATAAGTTGTGTGGGGTGAGATTCAAAAGTTATTTTGGTGAGAATTCATTTTATTAGTGTAATATAATATGTATGGAAGACAATTACGTGCAGTCGGGCTACAGGGCCTTGCAGCCCGACCTTCGATTGCTAACACGTGTTATCGCGCAAAATCAAACGACTAGATCACACAAATCGGATGGCGAAGCAACGCCCGGCTCAGCGTCTGCGCCCTCGACAACTCGACCTGGAGATTGAGGCGCTCGCCGACCTTAGCTCTCTCCATGTGCAATGACCAGGACAACTCATCGGTCATCGCCGAGGTGGCGGTGAAGGATGAAGATGATTTCAAGCCGTCGTCCATTGGCCACCGACTTTAACTAATTCATTTTAACTTCGAATTCGACAATTTATATTGTATAATTTTCTATAAAATGAGCTCTACACATTAAAAATATTTTCATACATGTCTTGTTTGATCTATTGTGTTTTTTCTTATTGATTGCCTGTTGCGTGTAGTCCCCGATGTCCTAGAGGAGCCTGTTTTCATTGAGGAAGTGCCTATTTATCTACCAGAGCCGTACGGCAAGTCATTCGAGTCCACCTTTTAAACCCATGTTTTAAAGCTATGCTTTCATTCAAAATATGTATTTATCTTTGAATGACACCGGGAGGGGATTAACCTTCATTAAAGCTCCTATTATTTTATCTCATTCCTTTGAATACCATGGTTTAATATTAACTAGTTAGGTCTATACTATAATCTGACTATATTGATTAGGCCTGCTTAGAAATTAGTATTACTTAAAAAAGGCTCATTAATGTTAGTTTATGGACTAATGTTATTTTAATGAGATTTTTATGGCTATTGATGAATGGTTAATTGTTAATTCCACTAAAATCTTGACTAAGGTGGGTTGTGAGAATATGATTTTGCTGGTCGTACTTATGGCACTTAAGGACCAGTTCACGAGCTACTGTTACAATGACTTACTGCCCTTACCATAAGCTAGTATGGATAATGGTATGATCTATAGATTAGTGATCTTAAGTGGAGTATTGAGACCGTCGATACTTTTCACCCTTCGTGATGACTGCTATGCGGAATAGAGCACCAGGTATGTTCTTCCCGAGGTGGGATTGAATGGTAGCCTGGGAGACGAAACTTAAGGGATCTAAGTGAAAGGGTCGTATCGTAGTCCTCCTCTGAGGTACCCTGGTGGTATTTAGGAGCATGCAGTTAGTATGTATAGGATTGTGTCTTGTGGGTAAAGTTGTACACCTCTGATCAGAGTAAAACTATTCAAATAGCTGTGCCCACGGTTACAGGCGAGCTGCGCAATGTTTTTCATGATTAGTCCCATGTTTACTTAATTAATCTAATGTTTAATACTGTTTAAACCTGGTAAACTCAGGTGTAGGAGTCGGTTTGGTTTGTTTCGGGCCTAATGACCCTAGGTAGGGTTATTCAGTGAATTATTAATGTTGTTTAAGATATTTAACTGCTAGAATACCTTTTAAAATTTGATATTTATTAAAATGTTGTTTTTATGCAAAATAACCATATTATACCTTCCTTTGTAAATCCTCTGTGCATTTGCTATATTGTCCTCGAGTGATTTGTTGAGTATTCAAAATACTCACTCTTGTATTCTCCCAACCAGAAGTGGAGTATGTGAGTGAAGATGAAGATGGAGCCATTTGAGCTGTCCTAGTCAAGATACAGGTGGAGTGAAGTCGTTGCGTTAAATTAGGAGTCGTTTATAATTATTAGTGTTTTGAGATTTCAATCTGCCTCTGTAATAAAGTACTCTTTTATTTCGTTGTAAACAATTTATGCTTTTGATTTTCCAATAATTATCAATTGTGTACATCGGTTGATTCCTGGACTAGTGTTCTTTCTACACAATAAACGTCAGGAAATGATTAGAATTTTCGGACTTGATAGAATAACCCTCTATTATAATGTCCTTTGTTTTCTACTAACCATGGCTATTCAAAGGATCGGATAGATTTCGATGAGTGTGCTTTTAAGGAAGAACTCGTTGATGTCGTCGTACATCAGATACAATTCTAGGAGCAAATTAACACCAGCATGGATGCCATGAGAGTCAGCAGCCAAACTCTCTCTCGGAGGATGGAAGAGTTGGAGATCAATTAGCAGCCACCAAGAGATAACGATGAGCAAGATGATGACGACAATGTGGTATATGATATTAATGGAGACGTCGATCACTGAGCCACATAGGAGCAGCGCCTACGTTGATGCCTTCGCCACAATCAAGCATGTATGGAAGGTCATGTACATCCTAATCGAGTGAATAATGATCCTTTCAGAAAGGTTAAGTTTACTATATGGTAAATATGATACGGAGAAATATCTTGATTGAGAGATGATTGTAGAGCAAAAGTTTAATTCTTATATAATTTCTAAGTGTCAGGGGAATTGATTCCCGCCGTGCTCAGATAATCACCAAGGATTAATTGAGAGCCTGAAGAATCCCTAGAAGAGATGGGCTTCAGCCTACACATGCCGAAGCCCTCTCCGACGTCTGCGCCCTCGATGATACCGTCTCGGAGGCCCCAAACTGCTTTGAAGCCCGAAATCCAAAATCGGGAGTATGTTCGTGCAATCCTAAGCCCTTCGAGGCTCACTAAACCTGTCGTGTAATAATTTATTACACTAATACTAAGCAACATAGAGTAAAACAAGTAACTAGTGAGTATTCGATATGTATTTGTATTTGTATTAAACCTATCATAAAATATGCTTTAATAGTTTACTTATTTATAATTGTAGATATTAATATATATTTTAAACATGGTAAAAAATATAGAAATCTAACTAAAAACCAAAAAACTTATAATATAAAACGAAATATGATATAAAATTATGCGATGCGACGCGGAATAAGCTCAGTGAAGTTAGCTGCGGCCTCGCTTATCGCTGCCTGCGGCGGCCTCGCTTATCCATTCGCGCTGCAGGATCAAGTGGCCACCGGGGCACCACCTCGTCGTCGTCCTCTCCAAACCTCTCCTAAACCCCGCGCCTCCCACGGCCATGCTCGTGCCCGCCTCCCATAATGCTGCCTCCGCCCACTAGAACCCAGCTGAATCCTCCCCTGCTTCTCATCGACTCCCTCCGCACGCCGCAGCCACCCCCGCCGGCGCACAGGCACCTCCCCACGAGGAAGCGTCCCCGCGGTCTCAGCTCCACCGCGCCGCGAGCCGCCGCTCCAGCGGAGGCCACCTCCTCCGACCGGAGTGCGGCGCTGCGTGCGCTCTGCTTACATGGACAGCTGGAGCAGGCGCTCTGGCTTCTCGAGTCTTCCCCGGAGCCGCCCGACGAGGACGCCTACGTCGCACTGTTCCGCCTCTGCGAGTGGCGCCGCGCGGTCGATGCCGGGATGCGCGCGTGCGCGCACGCCGACGCCGAGCACCCGAGCTTCGGGCTACGTCTCGGGAACGCCATGCTTGGCATGCTCGTCAGGTTCGGGGAGACCTGGCACGCGTGGAGGGTGTTCGCCAAAATGCCCGAGCGGGACGTCTTCTCCTGGAACGTCATGGTGGGCGGGTATGGCAAGGCCGGATTCCTCGAGGAGGCGCTGGATTTGTACTATAGGATGCTGTGGGCAGGGGTGAGGCCGGACGTCTACACGTTTCCCTGCGTGCTGCGTACCTGTGGGGGCATTCCGGACTGGAAGATGGGGAGGGAGGTGCATGCTCATGTTCTTCGATTTGGTTTTGGAGCTGAGGTTGACGTATTGAATGCCCTCGTGACTATGTATGCCAAATGTGGGGATGTTGTGGCTGCACGGAAGGTGTTTGACGGCATGGCTGTGGCAGATTGTATATCATGGAATGCGATGATAGCTGGCCATTTTGAGAATCATGAGTGTGAGGCAGGGTTGGAGTTGTTTCTCACCATGCTGGAGAACAGGGTACAGCCAAATCTCATGACTATAACCAGTGTTACTGTTGCATCTGGATTGTTGTCTGTCATAGACTTTGGCAAAGAAATGCATGGGTTTGCTGTAAAGAGAGGTTTTGCCACTGAAGTTGCATTCTGCAACTCACTGATTCAGATGTACACGAATCTTGGGAGGATGGGGGATGCAGGTAAAATATTCTCAAGAATGGATACTAAAGATGCTATGTCATGGACTGCTATGATATCAGGGTATGAGAAAAATGGCTTCCCAGATAAAGCTCTTGAAGTTTATGCGCTGATGGAATTGCATAATGTAAGTCCTGATGATGTTACTATTGTAAGTGCCCTTGCCGCTTGTGCCTGTTTGGGTCGGATAGATGTAGGTATCAAATTGCATGAGCTTGCTCAGAGCAAGGGATTCATCAGGTACATCGTAGTTGCTAACACACTCATTGAAATGTATGCTAAATCGAAACACATTGATAAGGCTATTGAAATATTTAGGTGCATGGCTGAGAAGGATGTAGTATCATGGAGTTCAATGATTGCTGGATTTTGCTTTAACCACAGGAGCTTTGAGGCTTTGTACTATTTCCAACATATGCTAGCACATGTAAAACCCAATTCTGTTACTTTCATCACTGCTCTAAGTGCCTGTGCTGCTACCGGGGCTTTGAGGTCTGGAAAGGAGATCCATGCACATGTTTTAAGGAGTGGTATTGGATCTGAAGGTTATTTACCCAATGCTCTTCTAGACTTTTATGTGAAATGTGGCCAGACAGGCTATGCTTGGGCGCAGTTCAGTGCACATGGTGAAAAGGATGTTGTATCTTGGAATATCATGCTTTCTGGTTTTGTTGCCCATGGACATGGAGATGTTGCTTTATCATTCTTCAATCAAATGGTAGAGATTGGTAAGCAGCCGGATGAAGTTACATTTATTGCGCTATTGTGTGCTTGTAGTAGGGCTGGAATGGTTAGTCAAGGTTGGGAGCTTTTTCACACGATGACCGAGAAATACTCAATAATTCAAAATCTCAAGCACTATGCATGTATGGTAGATCTACTGAGTCGTGTTGGTAGATTGACAGAAGCTTACAACTTCATAAATAGAATGCCTATTAAACCAGATGCTGCAGTGTGGGGAGCCTTGTTGAATGGATGCCGGATACACCGGCATGTTGAACTTGGGGAGCTTGCTGCAAAATTTATCCTTGAGTTGGAACCTAATGATGTTGGATATCATGTTCTTTTGTGTGATTTATATACTGATGCTGGCAGATGGGCTCAAGTGGCTAGAGTGAGAAAAATCATGCAAGAGAAGGGATTGGAGCAAGATCATGGGTGTAGCTGGGTTGAGGTTAAAGGAGTAACTCATGCATTTCTTACAGATGATGAATCACATCCACAGATCAAAGAAATAAATGCTGTTTTACATGGCATATATGAGCGGATGAAAGCATCTGGTTTTGCTCCTGTTGACTATTCAGAAGATAAAGAAGTATCTGAGGACGACATCTTTTGCGGTCACAGTGAAAGATTAGCTGTTGCTTTTGGTTTGATCAATACGACACCTGGTACCTCTATTTCTGTCACAAAGAACAGGTACACTTGCCAGAGTTGTCATATGATTTTGAAGATGATTTCCAATATTGTTCGGAGAGAGATAGCTGTTAGGGACACTAAGCAATTACACCACTTCAAGGATGGAAGCTGTTCATGTGGAGATGTAGAATACGGATGAAGAAGTTGTTGAAATAGGCTATATGACAATACAAGATGTGGCCATGCGCTATATGCATCTGCAGCAAGCAAAGCTACAGAAATCTTTTGCAGCAATCATTATTTATACAATCGCTCACTAGCAGGTAGCAGGACAATTTGTATAATGCAAGAAGCTCACCAGCCACACTGCTTGGATCAGCACTTCAGCTGAGTTGATTTTCGGTTATCTGTAGCAGGTTCATGCAGATTTTCAGCTTACTACACGGCAAAGAATGCTGAAAACCTAACTGCAATACTGCCACATCAGTTTCTGTCATATCTCGAGCGCACAAAGGTACTGTATTTTTTGGCTCTATCTGTTGGATTACAAGTCTTTTCTTGTTTTTCTTACATTTTTTAATGTTTCTTCCTTGCAGTCTCATTAAGTGGTGCTTCCTGCTAACAATCTTTGCTTCCAATCCAATGACCTTCCAAGAAATATCCAATTAAGCGTAGCTTTAGAGTGAGTTTAAATAGGAGTAGCAGCAACTATAGGCTACAGAGTGTTGCCTGTACCAGTGGGAGTACTTTTACCTGGCACTAAAAACAAGTCAGATAACAAGTGGTCATTGATATAGTTTGAAAAAATGGCTAACAAGGCATTCAAATAAAAAAAGAGAATTTACAATTTTGATTTTCATATGGACCTAACATTGCCGGAAACCGTGGAAATACTTACCAACCTCCTATGTGCCACACACGTGCCACACTTGCAACCTAGTTTTGAACAATCGTTAGGATTGCTGTTACTTGGCTTCATCTCTTCTCACAGCATTTGGTATCCTCTCCGTTCCATATCATATTTTATTAGTTAAATTATAGAAATATATACCGATAATTTTGACATTAAATTACACCCTTTGTTTTATATTATATGTTGTTTGGCTTTGACCGATTGCGTAGAAAATATAACAACTACAACATCAAATTAATTTACCTTACTATATAATTGGCAAAGTGTCTACATGACTAGCCATCTATTCAATCCCATTCATGCTGATCTGGCCCACGAGGCCATGACTCCACTCCTCCCCTCAGAACCGCACGCCTAGGGTCCCCGCCTACATGCGTCGTAGTGCAGGTTGGCCGTTTCGCTACGGATTTTAGGATAACAAGCCGAGCGGAACGCTCGCCCGTGCTGTGTTCTCTCTCCATCTTGAGCGTGATGGTGAGCGGCGGGGCAGTTGGGCAGCAAGTCGTAAGCTTCCTCCTCCGTTCTCTCTCTCCCCCTTTCCTCCTCGGGGCTCCGATCTCTCCTCATGGCGCCGTACTTTTCCCTTCCACCGGTTGGTTGGGTTGGTTTCTTCTTCCCGTCCTTCTTGTGTGGTTTCCTTGAGTTTTATTGCTGTCAAATTCACTAACTTTCTTGCCTTTTCTTTGTTTTTTCTTTTCTCGTCTTGCAGGATCATGGAGTGCGTCCGCTCCGAGGTTCTTGATCTCAGGTGCTCTGCGCAGTTCTCGGGGAAGAAGGGTGGATCGACTACGTGAGTGATTCTTGATCTCAAGCACTCCCCGCCCCCCGCCGCTGCGATTCATTCATGTTCCTTTTCTTGTGAGGAGTACGTGATCTGTAATCTCGATGGAGGGTTTGGTACGGACTAGAACTTGCTGTCGTTTTATTCCAGCGCGGTGTTGCGATCACCATCTGTCTTTTTTTTCTTCAGGAAAACATATTACATCCAGAATTTAATTGGTCTCTTGATGATGCAGAATGTTTTTTCTAGATCATAAAACATGTTAATAAATCCGTGTGGTTGGGTTGGGAGAACTGCTAAAGGTTCAAATGGCCTGGAAGAAAGCTAATTGCGAAGCTATCAATATTTTTATTTAATGTGTACAAGTACAACATAGACGGATCTGAAGCCCATGTATATAAAAAGGCACTTTGCTATGATTATAACTCATCAATGAAGTTATAAATCAAATTGTCTGTCAGTAGAGATTTTGAAGTGAATTCACAATGAATTTGATGGTGTCGTTGACTTTAATAGTTGCCACCATTAACAGGTCATGTAGTAGATCAAGTTCTACATATCTTGTTTTCTCTACCAAATATCATCACAACTTGCAATTAGCAGCAAGGAGATCCTCTTATTTGGTTTACAGAAGTTCAGTGCCTAAGCAGCTACAGAATTAATCTATGAGGTCTAGCTCTGCGGATGTATGTACTACTTTTGATGAAAATATTAGAGGTGTATCTTCACATGCTGCTGAAGAAAAGATTGGAGTACTCTTATTAAACCTTGGTGGCCCATAGAGATTGGATGATGTTCAACCATTTTTATTCAACCTGTTTGCTTACCCAGTAAGTGATTATGCCACATGCTTATACTTTTGACTCCCATTTTATTTTCACATGTTTATTACTGATTATTTGTAGCCAATTTGCCAATGCTGTTTGGTAACTTTCACAATGGGTATAGCTTGTATGCATGAGTTCATTTTAGTATATCATTGTATATTTGTGGACAAAGATGTTCATGAAAAATAAGAATCTTTAATCTAATTGTTGGCTAATTGCATTGTATCCTGGACTTTTCTTGTGGTTAAAGATGAAGCCATGTCAGATGAAGTAGAAGTAACTAGTATAATGATATGTGTTGTGCATTGTGTGAATTTGGTAGTTTTTTTTGAAGAAAGTGTAATAGGTAGTTGTATATTTGTGCCCGTCTCATGTTTTCTTCTTGCCTGTTGGAGTTGGATGGTCTGTGTGTAGCTCAAATCCCATCGCGTCGGATGTCATCGGCATCGATTTGGGAACGGTGAATTCCCGTGTCTCCGTTATGGAAGGAAAGGTATACTCTTTTCTCTTGTTCTATCCAATATTTGTCATTTTCTCTTATTTGCAAGACAATTGTCGTATCCATTTGTTATTGATTACATTATTATGTCTTTGAACCATATGATAGTTGTTGAATCCATCTGTGAATAATAGGATATGCACATTTCCTGTGAACTCTTTAGTTCAGATGTTGATACATTCAATTGGTAGTGGATTAGTGATGCTGCTAATATAAAATGATGAATCTTTTTGTGCAGTTATGCTGCTAGAATAAAAATAGCGAATCGTTTTATGCAGGCACCGCGAGTGATTGAGAATGCTGAAGGCACGAGGTCGACACCCTCAATTGTTTCCAAGAACCAAAACGGTGACCTCCTGATTGGCATCACTACAAGTCGGCAGGCAGTGACCAATGCCTAGAACACAATCCGAGGGTTAAAGCGCTTGATTGGTAGAACTTTTGATGCTCCTCAGACTCAGAAAGAGATGAAGATGGTGCCTTACAAGATTGTCAGGGCACCAAATGGTGATGCTTGGGTGGAGATGTGTGGGCATTGTTTGCATGGTTGTTTGTTAGCTTTTATCCTACCACTTTTCTTTCTAAAGTAAAGATGTATATGTACAACCAATCTAACTTTATTTTAATTTAGATTATGATCACCTCAAATTATGTTATGTAATATAAATGTTTTGGGCATCAATGGAAACTTTTATTTCTGATTCATATACAGTTCACTTCCTTAATCAACTGTAGTCATTTCTTGCAGCCAAACAGGTTCCTAAGGACTTTCTTCATATCAATGATTTTGACAAGTTTACAATCATGAAGATCCTTAATCGAGCAATTGAGGTTAAAGCAATAATAAAGTCAGGAGATAGGAGTTCCCAACCGTTTAAAGGAAAGTTGATGCTATGATATTTGCCGAGCCATCAATGAGAACCCGTGTTTCATTTGAGACATGATTCTTCTTACTTCGAGGGCATGTCATCTATTCGGGTCCTGATGATATCCAGATGGGCAAGCGTGGGGAGACATGTGATTGCAAAGGTTATTGTAGTTTTGTGTACTTCAGTAAGAAACATAAAACTAACATTGGTGATCTGATTGTAAAGTTGTCCCTGCATTGCTGATGGATTCCTCCCTTCTATTTCAGTGTAATCCTCTTTCCAATTGCAGTTACATTCTACATCACATGGTGGTTGTTTCGCTTTGTGGATGGATTTTTCTCACCAATATATGCTCATCTTGGAATCAATATATTTGGTATGCATGATACTTGAACTACGCTGTATTTTTTCTCAGACATTGAAGGCTTGGGTTTAGATCGGAGAAGATTTGTAGGACCTTCAATGCTGCAACTAATAAGGCTGATGCAATAGCACTTGTCTTGGTGCTGAAACATGCACATTAGATTGATATAATTAAAATGTCAGTGCAAAGTATCTGTTTCAGTATTTATACAACTTTTTCTCGCCTAGTCCTTTTTAAGCTGTTGCATTTTCAATAGTCAAAACATTGTCTTTAGCTGAGCATAGTATGATGCATGGATAACACTCATTGATATATGACTGTCAAAACTGAAATTTTGTTATAGTGAATTCAATATTTCAATCACCTCTTCTTGGTGTACATGATCCAGGGTACCATGGACAATTGGTTTGTTTGGTTTCTAACAAATTCAGTTTTCAGGAAAGAGAAATCAAACAATAGTCTAAAATAGTAAAAAACAAAATAAAAAACTAAAATAACTTTGTCCGGTTTTTTGTTTCTGGTTTTAACCTAATCTGCAATGTCACACTGATTTCGCCTCATGAAATTGAATAACCAGGAATGTCAAGCATTAGCACAGTTGTGTCATGCGTAAATTGACATCTAAAGGTTTTGGATCAGGGTTACAGATCTTCTGCTAAAAAATGTTTGAGTTCCTTGACCTTGAGGCATAGGATGGGATAAGGATGCCCTGGAATGTTATTCCGGGCACAAGGGAGGATTCTGTGAGCTATGTTGTACCAATTTCTGCTATCTATACTCCTCTGAAATCAGTTCTTGATATCCCAGTTCTCCCCTCCGCTGCCGCATGTGCCGTTCCATCCTCAACCCTTTCTCCATTGTCGATTATGTCGTAAAGATTTGGGTCTGTCCGTTTTGCTTTCAGCGCAATAACTTCCCACAACATTACTCGTCGATCTCAGAAAACAACATCCCTACAGAACTTTTTCCTCAGTATACCACAGTTAAATACATATCCACTTCTGAAACAGGTCCTGCAGTGCCACCAGTTTTCATGTTTGTTGTCGATACTTGCATGATTGAGAAAGAAATTGGTTATTTGAAGTCTGCACTTGCACAAGTTGTCGAGCTATTATCAGATAATTCTCTTGTTGGATTCATCACTTTTGGGACATATGTGCAGGTGGGTCATTGTGCTCTCACGAATGATCCATTCTTAATTGTTTTATGCAATGGCTAATTTGATAATATTTTATATATTAGCTATGAATTTAATAATATAATAACTCGTCGTCGATCTCTTTTGACGTGAATCTTAATTTATCTTATTATTCGCTTCAAGTCAACATATTTATTGTCTTTTAATTTTTACCGTAGCGTTAGCATGGACACGCTACTAGTTTAATTAAATACAACATGAAACATGCCTTGATATTATATTTATTTCATATTGTATATGTTAATAAATTTTCATATTAACTTGGTTAGTGTTAGAGAAGTTTGCCTTGAACAAAAATCAAACAACTTATAATATAAAATAGAGGGTGGTATTTTCATTAAATCTATCATAAAATATGTCTTAATAGTGTAATTATTTGATATTATATATGTTAATATAATTTTCTTTACATTTGATCAAATTTAAAGAAATTTGACTTAAAAAATCAAAAAAATTATAGTACGAAACGGAGGGACTAAATTAACATGTAGACATTTTTATTTCCAATATTATTGTTGTAAGATTAAAAAAAGAGAGTATTGGTTGCTCTATGATTTTCATTTTGCTTAAATCTAGGATGAAATTGGACTGAGGCCTAAAATATCCTAGCCTAGCCCACATAGGCAATCGAAAAGGACAAAATAAGCTTGACCCACTGCGCCAAAATCCAATCGAAACGCGCTCGTCTTCTTCAGTGCTTCTTCGTTCTGCCCAAAGCTTCCCCGTTTGCCTGTTGGTATGCCACGACGTTGCTTGCCCCGCTCCGAAACTATAGCCATGTCCCATGTCATCGCTAGGGTTTCATTCCCATCCGACGTAGGAGGTGAAGGCGATGTCATACTAATGGGGACCTGGGAGTACATGAGAAGGAGACCTGGGAGTATATGAGAAGGATAACATCACATTAATGATTCGACTACAATCGTAGCGTCTGTCTTAGTGGTAAAAAATGTTAAATATCAAATAGGAAACAAAAGCATTAGTGTGGAAGATTGGGGAAAAAATCTTAGACAGTTCGATTTCTTCCTTATGTATAATCTGGGATGGTCATTTTATTCTTTGCGGTAGTCATTTGGCATAGTGCAAACTATATGTTACTTCCTCCGTCCCAAAATGTAGCAATTTAGGACTATCCAGATTCGTTGTCCTAGAAAATGTCACATCCGGTCTAAGGTTGCTATATTATGGGATGGATGGAGTACAATTCAAACTTATGGTTATGTAATATTCTACTGTAGGATGCATTTGCACATAAAAATATCGCTATGTTTCATTCTGAATTATTGAAAGTCACAATCTCATTGAAGACAACGAAACTGGTTCACCTACATATGACAATATGACATATCCGCTGGCAGTTATATATCTGCCTTGTGTATATGGTACTTGAATACACATAGTGAGTTGGTATATCATTCCTAAAAAGATGACCACATCACTTTGCACATTACTTTACATTATTGCTACTGTGGTATTTGCTCTTGTAGAACATGCTATGCAACAAATTTAATAAAATAAAACCTTCAGGTTAATCTCATGTTGACTACAATTTTTAGGAGGGACAATTTGCCAGCGCCATGGCATATAGTTGAAATGTTTCTTTCCTCAACCTTCAGGCATCAGACACACCATTAACTCCATGCACTTTGACACTAATAGTGACATAGTGCATTGTTAGCATATAAATGAATGCATTATATATGAATGTTTCTGAAAGTTCTATGCAAACCTAAAAGGGCAGTTCCTCAACCTCTAGGCATCAAACCCACCATTCCTTGGATGTTTGCGAAGCATCAAATTTTTAAGCGTAGAGCTCACTGTATATTCTACACCGGAACATACAGTTGGTGTTTGCAAATGAATCCTCCCAATGGCAGCGCGTTGATGGACAGTATAGTGACCGTAGCGTTATTCAATTAGTAGAAGTTAACGAAATTAGTATTAGTTTTGCCGTTCGTAATATAATTCTTTTTTTGCAGTTGCAAGTTCATGATTTCTAGTCGCTAGAAATCTGGATAGGCTTTAGCTCCAGGAATGAGATTGTACATGTGAGGTTGTTTACCGTTACTTTCTGACCAATTCTTGTCAACGCTTTAATGTAACCTAGTTATTAACATTTTTTTGTCCAAATGCCCATTAACAATATATACCATACAAACCCATTAATTGTAAGTATAATATATTAATTATAAGTATAATATAACTATATTTAATATAGGGCAAAATAAATAATATACATATTGAGAAATCAAAACACCGATAATTAAGGAACCGGAGCGAGTAATGCCCCACCTTTACTGACTCAAGGCCCTTTTACGGGTAGATATCTCAGATGAAATGGGCCTGTAGCAAGAATAGTTTGGACCGTGAACAGGTCAAATGGACCATAGCTCTTAACTGATTGGGCCCGAAAAGGGACCTATACAAATTACAAAAGAAAGATTGGTCCCTAAATGGGTCAACTTCTGATTGGGCCGTAATGGTACCACCGCCAACACGTTTCGAAGCATTGTGGGAAAACATCCTTGTTCACGGCCCATATCAGGCCCAATGAGTCAGTACTTTCAGTCCATTTATGGCGCATTAAGTCATGAACCGAGGCCCATCACTAGCCCATTTTTTTGGCAATGTCTACCAAAATCAGACCTAAATTTTTTAAAAATAACACATTTTTTATTTAAAATTTTATTTCTGGTACGTGGATTTTAAAAATTACAAAAATAGCCTACTGTCGGTGACTTTTTCAATTTCTATCGGTAGACATCTACCGATAGAGGCCTAGTCAGCATGATAGAGGCTCTATCGACACATGGTCTGTCGATAGAGGCTCTATCGGTAGACCATCTGTCGACAGAGGAACAGACCTCGCTCGTGCTCCCGTGTCACACCACGACCGCGCCCATTAGCGTGGTGTGCCCACGCCACGCCCGC
>KE372835.1:140768-156072 GCA_000418225.1 Zizania latifolia | reverse complement strand
CTTGTAATTAGGGATTTAGCACCCGAGTTTAATAGGCAATCCTAGATCGACTCAGGATAGAGTCCTGGGTTGTTGGGTTCACCTCCTGAGTGTATAAAAGAGGCGGGAACTCCCTAGAGGCATCTAATCCAATATTCACATCATAAAGCTTTTCAGCATATTTTCTTGATTTCGACGCCCCAAGCCTTCATAGCTTGATTGCGTCATACTGTAAGATCCACCATCATAGTACACACCAGAATACTAGACATAGGAAGCAGCAATTTCTAGAGCGTATTCCCAGAAGGACAATGGAAGATCAGATTGACTCATCATTGACCGGACCATATCTAACAAAGTTCAGTTCCTCCGCTCGGACACCCCATTCCATTGAGGCGTGTCTGGTGGAGTCAGCTGTGGAACAATTCAACATTGCTTTAGATGATCGATGAACTCATGGCTCAAATATTCACCTCCACGATCTGATCACAGAAATTTAATTGTCTTGCCTATATGATTTTGTACCTCATTCTGGAACTCCTTGAACTTTTCAAAAGATTCAGACTTATGCCTCATTAAGTAGATATAACCAAATCTACTAAAGTCATCGGTAAAAGTAATAAAGTACTGAAAACCACCTCTGGCCATAGAACTCATTGTCCACATACATCTGTATGTACAAGGGCCAACAATTCATTTGCCCTCTCACTTTGACCAGTGAAAGGCGTCTTAGTCATTTTGCTAAGTAAAAAAGACTCGCATGTATCAAATGATTCAAAATCAAATGACTCCAGAAGCCCATCTTTATGGAGCTTCTGCATGCGCTTCTCATTTATATGACCTAGACGATAATGCCAAATATAAGTGGGATTCAAATCATTAAGCCGATGCTTCTTCGTATTAATGTTATAAATATGTGTATCCTCAAGATTCAGAATATATAATCCATTCAACATTAGACAAGTACCATAGAGCATACCATTCAAAAATATCGAACAACACTTGTTCTTTATTATGAATTCATAACCATCTTCCTCCAAACATGAAGAAGAGATAATGTTTCTGCTCAAGGCAGGAATGTAATAACAATTATTCAATTTCAAAACTAATCCTGAGGGTAGTGACAAAGAATAAACGCCGACGGCCAACGCAGCAAATCTTGCACCATTGCTAACGCGCACATCCAATTCACCTCTTGCATACTTCCTTGTCCTATTCAGTCCTTGCAACGATTTGCAAGTATGAATCATTGATCCGGTATCAAATACCCGTGAATCACTTAGATGAGTAGCAAGATTAATTTCAATAACATTTATACCTGAAGTGAAAGTCTTGCTTCCCTTCTTCTTCTTGAGTTCTTCCAAGTATAACTTGTAATTCCTCCGCCAATGACCAATCTTATGGCAGTGGTGGCAAGTGTCAGAAGTAGCAGGGCCAACCTTGGACTTTCCAACAGGTTTAGGCTTAGAGCTTGAGATCTCATCTAAAGCTTTAGCCTTGCCATTATATTTTCTCTTCTTGCTATCCTTCTGAACCATCATCATATGACTGGAGCTTTTCTTAATGCTTTCCTCAGCAGTCTTTAGCATCCCATGTAATTCAGCCATGCTTTTCACCATGCTGTTCATATGAAAATTCAAGATGAACGGCTCGAAGCTCGCAGGGAGCGACTGGAGAATCACATCCATAGCCAACTCTTGGCCAAGGGGAAAACAAAGTTTTTCCAGGCTCTCAATGTAACCAATCATCTTGATCATATGAGGATTGATTGGACTGCTTTCTGCCAACCTGCACGCAAATAAGGACTTTGAGGTATTGTATCTCTCGGCCTGAGCTTGGGTCTCAAACATGTCTTTGAGTCCCACGATCATATCATAGGCATCACTATTCTCATATTGCTTCTGAAGCTCAGAGGACATACAAGCAAGCATGAGACAGCTAACATCAATTGAATAGTTAGCGTGCTTCTCATAAGCCCTCTGATCCACGGCAGATGCATTATCAGCTGGTTCATCAAGATGGGGCTCCTCTAGAACATATTCTTTTTTCTTTTGTTTGAGAACAATTCTCAAGTTTCTATGCCAATCAATAAAGTTTGTTCCAGAAAGCTTTTCATTTTCAAGAATTGATCGCAAATTAAAACTGAAAGTGTTACTAGCAGTAGGTGCCATGATCTACAAGAAAAATGTAAGTTTTAGCACTATGCTATGTGAATCTTCTATCAAATAAAAGATGCTCCACTCTATCCTGAGGCGAAATCTTGGATATCTGTAATTGCCTACCGAACTTGGGTGCTAATTCCTTAATTATAAGGATTCTAGTATAAGCATATCTCTTCATATATCTAGGGCTCGGTTTCCTGATAAGAACTTAGCTTTCCTTATCGGAACCAAACTCTCTTCATGGGCCATACTAGACTTCAAT
The DNA here is from genome assembly GCA_000418225.1 of Zizania latifolia. Lineage (NCBI taxonomy): Eukaryota > Viridiplantae > Streptophyta > Magnoliopsida > Poales > Poaceae > Zizania > Zizania latifolia. The sequence goes on along the minus strand of KE372835.1, from coordinate 153,669 downwards.
GATAGAGGAGTTGAAGTTCTTTCTAGGATTTCAAATCAAGCAACTCAAAAAAAGAAACATTCATTAGTCAAACGAAGTACATTAAGGACATGCTTAAGAAGTTTGACATAGAGAATGCCAAACCCATCAAAACCCCCATGCAAACCAACGAGCATCTTGATCTAAATCAAGAAGAAACTGACGTTGACCAAAAGGTATACTGCTCCATGATTGGTTCCTTATTGTATTTATGTGCATCTTGGCCCAATATAATACTTAGCGTTTGCATGTGCGCAAGATTTAAAGTAGCACCAAAAGAATGTTATTTGGTTGCTGTTAAGAGAATCTTGAGATATTTGGTTCATACTCCAAACCTAGGGCTTTGGTACCCAAAAGGCTTAACCTTTGATCTTATCGGCTATTCAGACTCCAATTATACCGGTTACAAAGTGGATAGAAAAAGCACCACCGGAACATGCCAATTTCTTAGAAGATCACTTGCTTCATGGTCTTCTAAGAAACAAAATTCTGTAGCTCTATCCATAGCCGAAGCCAAATATGTAGCAGCCAGTAGCTGTTGTGCTCAACTCCTTTAGATGAAATAAGCCTTGAAAGACTTTGGGCACCACGTCACCAAAATCCTATTGTTGTGTGACAATGAGAGCGACATCAAAATAGCCAGCAACCCAGTTCAACACTCAAGAACCAACCACTTGATATTCTCCATCATTTCTTGAGAGACCATGAGATCAAGAGAGATATTAGCCTAACCCACGTGAGAACAGATAAATAGCTTACTGATATTTTTACCAAGCCTTTAGATAAGCATCGGTTTTGTGAGTTAAGAAATGAACTAAATATCCTTGATTCTCGCAACATAGCTTGATACACTTGCATATAAATTGCCCATGTTAGAAATGAGAAGGTAAACTAATTGCCTCCCTCATATGAAATGGGCTACATTTTAAATAAATTTGCAAAACCTTCATATTCATTTTTATAATTTTAAGCTATTCCATGTTGATGTATATACTTATCTTGCCATGTTTTATTTATATCTATATGTGTCTAAAATGCTTGTGATGAAATATCTTTGTTAAGTCAAATGTTCTTGGCACTTGTCATCCTTGAATTCCTTGTGAGCAGAGATTTCTGGAGGACCTAGATCATCCGGCTCAACCTGGATGCTCTGGGCCTGGGACTCATTTTGAAGTTTGTTCTGGTGCACCCAGATTATCCGAATCCATCCGAATAGTCTGGATCACACAGAATTCTAGATACTCTAGATCATCTTGGAGTGTCCAGAGCGGGCTTTAAAAATAGGATCCAGACCCTCCGCGTCTCTCTCTCCTCCACTTCTTCTCTTCAACCCCTCACTCCAACCCTAGATTCCATCGGCTTTTCTTTGAAATCCGTCTGTGGGAATCGCGAGATCCATTGAGGGGGAGCCTATGACCCCTTTGGAAGCACCGATCTTCTCCTCAAATCCTCCGTGTCCTTCTTTTGAGGTATTCCTCATTTTTCCCTAGATCGACTGCTTTCCTCTAGTCTTTGATTAAATCTTGAATCTTTTTAGCTAGAATTAGTCCTAGTCTTATTGTTTAGATGTACCCTAGCCACATTATCGAGATTAGATGGTTTCTATTTTGTGGAACCCGGATGATCTGGATCAGTCTGGATAGTCTCGGTCCTAGAGGCTCCGGTTAAAAGTTGCATTCCTTGATTCAGTCCTTGATTCAACTTTTGATCCTTTGCTTCCTTGTAGCAGTCGTCGCCATGTCTGATGGAAAGCGCAAGAAGGCTAGGCACGACCCGAAGAATCCCTCTAGTGACGATAGCGACACCGGGGTTCTCCTCAGCAGGGTTCTCCTCCGTGGGGTTCTGGTGCTAGGCATCCAACCTTCAGTCACGTAAAGAGGCCAGCGTCCAGAGGTCGCCAGCCATGTATCTAGTTCTCATACATTGGCATCCAAGTTCCTGCTACCCCTGCTGTGAGGCCTCCAACTCCAGACAAGGGCAAGAAGCCTGCCTCTAGATCATCCAGTTTAAGTGATGACCTCCTTCAGCTAGTTTGGAGGAAAGTCCAAGAGCCTCCTCAAGTTAGCGGGGTCACTCCTTGATCCGAAGTCAACTACATGAGACGGACTCTTGAGGTAGGGCGGGAACGCAATCAAGATCCTCGTGACTATATCAGAGATGCCTTAGATTACCGCTTTCACTCTGGGTTTCATCAAGACTACTACAAAAGTATCATGCTTCCCAAGCGGCACCTAGTGGTGGAGATGCAGTGGATCAACTAGACTTCTATGAAGAAGAAGAACAACTCAGTGTTCAATTAAGTGATCCAAATCTGCTAGGCCAAGAATCTCTATGGCCTCATGGAGATGCAGCAGAATTGGTGCGAGGAAGCCATCTGCTAATTCCACTCTACTCTCTTCTAGACTATAGACAACGAAGAGCCCACTTTCCATTGGAGGCTAGAGGGAGTTGAGTATGAGGTCACTCTCAGTGACTTCGTTGCTATCCTTGGCCTGGATGGCAATGATCTCTCAGCATATCACCTAGATCAAGAACCCGAGCTGGCAGCTGATGCAATATCTTTTCTGTATGAGTTGGGTAATTTCTTTGGAGGCAAGATAGAGGGTCTTTCACCGTTCTTCGCAGTGCTCAATAGCATTTTCCGGAAGACCCTTCTGCCAAAGCTTGGGGACTCATCGTCATTGCTGGGCAATGCCCGCAACTTGCTATCGATCATGAGGGAGACAAAGGGCTGTTCAGTGTATCTCACTTCCTCTGGAGTGAGATTTGGACAACCTTAGTCTCTCTGACTAAGAGTTACGTGTATGCCCTATACATCCAACTTGTGATAGATCGAGTCACCCACCGAAAGATTATCCAAAAGGTAGAGCACCGAGGGTACACTCCTCAGGCACCATCTTTCAGAGCTCCTCCTGGCTAGTCCTCCTCAGCAGCCCAGTCTCCTCCTCCTGCTGGCTCTCGGCATGCTCCCACCTCTCGAAGGACCTTGCCTTAGTCAAGCCCCTCCAGCTCACCGATCAAGCGGATCCTTTTGGCAATCTTCACGATGTGCCGAAACAGCAATCGAAGGTGAGCTAAGGAGGATGAGAGGAGGAACAAGACGATCAATCTGCGGCTTCAGCAATCAGGACATCCTCCCATAGAGCCTTTGTCTGATTCTGATGAGGAGTTCAATCCAAATGTGTTCGTAGACTGCACCGACTCGTACACACACTTCTTTGGATCTGGCATAGGGTCTTCCTAGCAGCAGCAGCAGCCTCCTCCGCAACAATCTTTCGTCTAATGATGATGATGAGGACGATGGGAGCGAGGATGACTCCGAGTGAGCCGTTTTGCTGTTTTTCTCTCTTTTTGGTGTCTTTGATGCCAAAGGGGGAGAGAATTCAAAGAAGCCGTCTTGTTGCTTAGCTCCTTAGTATTTCTCACTTTTGATTCCAATATTATAATCCATGTCATGAACAATTGGCTTGTAATAATGTCTTATCACTCTTATGCTTTGATGTATGACATGGATGATATGATGTAATGAACAATTTGCTTAAAACTAATGTTTAATTATGTTTATTTCACTCTGAAGCCCTAAATGTGATATATGCTATGTTTATTGTTATCATGATGATGCATGTATTTAGGGGAGCTTTACTATCAATATTCATTTCTTATGTAATATTTGTCACTTCTTTGATCATATTGTCATCAATCACCAAAAATGATGAGATTGAAAGTGCATCTTGATGCATCTAGGCCTCTAATTTGTTTTGTTGTATTAATGACAATCATGATCAAATGCTACTGATCATGTTGCTAAGATGTATGTAGAAATTGAAAAACAAAGCAGCGTTGCAATTCAATCAAGTATGGAGAAAACACTCCTTTTAGTGCAATATAGGCTCAATGGTGCGAATGTTTACTTTTCATAAGAAATTGAGTCTAGGTGTGCTGTACTATCAAGAGGAATGCGTTGAAACAGTGTTCCAAAACTTAGTGCTCAAAAGAAAAGAGTTTTGGAAAAGTTTTGGAATTATTCTAAGTTGAATTTTGTTTTTTTAGCAAAGCCGGATAATCTCGATCAGTCCAGAGTATCCAAAAACTTGGTTTTGTTCCACATTTTTTTGTACGACGGAGTATCTGGGTCAAGCCGAATAATCCAAAAACAGTGTTCTGTTTGGATTGTTTCTAAAGTCCGGAACATCTGGACTCATCCGAATGATTCAAGAATTGTGTTCTGTTGAAATTATTTTTGTGAGTCAGAACATCCAGACAATGCCAGATGGTTCGAAAATTTCTTTCTGTTGGATTTTATTCTAAGGCCCGGAACATCCGGACAATACTAGATGGTCCGAAAATTCCTTTCTGTTCAAATTTATTTTGAGACCCGGAATATCCGGTCAAAGCTAGATAATCCAAAACAATCGTGTCTCGTTCGGATGAACAGTGCACGATTTTTATTCCCAACGGTAGTTTTGGGAAAGGGGTATAAATATCTCCTCTCATAATAGAGGCATGTTTCCCAAATCCTAGCAGTCATTTCTTTACACCCTCTCTCTCTCATTCTTGTGCTAGATCTAGAACGAATCATTGGGATTCAAGTTGAGAGTTCTTCACAAAACTTCTAGAGTTCTTCGTGTTTCATTCTCGTGGAAGTTTGTGTGAGGGTGTGCGTATTGGTTTTCTTGGGAAATTTTGAGCACAAAGTGTTTGGATCGTGCTCGTTTTCAACGGATCTACTACTCTTGGAGGTAATTACTCCTAGACGGCTAGGCATTGATCTGCGAGCATCTAAAGGATTGTGGGTGTCCGGTCAAGTTTGTACAAGGCTTCGCCTTGGCTTCAAAGAGGTAACGAGTGAAAACCAAGGCCAACCTCGGTGAACACTTGGTGAGGAAGAGGGTTGAAAGAGACCCGGCCTTTTGGGGTTCCTCAACGAGACGTAGGATCGTGGGATCCGAATTCCGGTAAAAATCATCGTGTTTATATTTTGTACTTGCTAATCTTCATTTACTTATTGCCCTATCTGTTAACTAGCAAATGTCTTTTACATTGAATTTTCACAATCATAGATTGTTGGCTAGGTTTAATTCTGTAGATATTTTTGTTAATCTGGAGTGTCCAGATCATCCGAATAAACCCAAATAATCTAGACCCTCGGATAGTCTAATTTTCCTCTGGTCTCTGGAGTATTTGACTAAGCCCGGATAGTCTGGGTCTAGGATGTGTAAGCTGATCATTTTCTTTGAGAATTTTAAGATTGCATATTCACCACCCTCTAGGTAACTTTCAGGCTCTGGATTTTGTTAAGTCATTCGCATAGCTAAGGACAGGTCTCGAGCCCCCGGTATAGCCATATAGTCTTAGGTGCGGGGAACTGATGCCACTTATGTGCCAACCCGGCATCAGGCATCATGAGTTCTTGAGACACTTGAGGCTTTGGCAAAGTTAGGGCTAAGAACTCGAGTCTCTGAGGGTCTTAGCAAGCTATCGGGTGCCGAGAAGGGCGCTAACACTAGCTCTTCTTCACTCGCATGGTTGCTAGCACCAAACCCAAAGTTGCTTCATAGGGGCATAACCGTTTGAGCTAGGCGTACAATGTTTTACATCAACGGGAGAGGGTTCGACCCTAGCGGGTCAACGATAAAAATGTATGATGTAGTTTTGCACGAAGCAAAATTTTGATTTTATTTTATATAAGGCAAAAGAGTACATAGCTGGGCAAAGAGAAGAACTTGAGTTGGCTGGTGTTCAGCGCTCTTGACAAAATTTGGAGTGGCGTTAGATTGTGGCTGCCGAGGATGGTCTAGCCCGGCGTCGATTCTTGCTAGTCCGCCATCTTTGAGATCCTAGTCCGCTACTCCTCCTGCATTGGGATGTCCTTGCTGGTCTTCTTGTGCTACGTCCTCCTAGGGATGGCAATTAGGTAGCGCCAGTATGAGTAGTGCATACTATTGGTGAATCACCAAGTAGTCTATCCAAGGAGGTACCCGAGGTGGTGATTAAATGTGTGTAAGGGAAGTGCATCGCCTTCGAACTCGATGGTCGACTCTAGAACACAAGAGCCAAGATTTATACTGGTTCGGGTCTCCTAGAGGATAATAACCCTACGTCCAGTGTTTTGGTGTATAATATGATGGTAGAGCTTACAATACGACGCAATCAAGCTATGGAGGCTTAATGCGTCGAAAGCAAGAAAAATAGCTTGGGTGCTAAAGTCTTAGATGAACAAATAGATGCCTCTAGAGTGCCTCGCCTCCTTTATATACTCAAGAGGTAAGCCTAACAACCTAGGACTCTACCCGAGTTGATCTAGGATTGGCTAGCAAACTTGGATGCTAAATCCCTAATTACATGGATTCTAGTACAAACATATCTTTTTATGTCATATCTAGAGTTTAGCCACCCGATAAGGACTCAACGTTTCTTATCAGGATCGAACCCCCATTCATGGGCCATACCGGACAGTAATGCTAGACTTGGCCTGCTCTCGGTCTGGACTAATAAGCCCAATTGTGAGGTACCCGGGGGTCACATCCCCAACAGTAGCCCCCGAGCTCTTCTTAGCTTGGTTGAAAATCTTCGACTAAACCAGCTAGGAGGAGCTCTCTTTTAATCTGAAACCTTGATACTTCCACTGAATTCTGATAATCTTGAAAAAAGCTTTGATTTCCTTCTTTTGTGCGAGGTGCACCGCATAGGTGCACCCACACGGTGTAGCCCCCGAACCTTGAGGTAAATGAAACATTTAGCTCGAGGGTCAAAAAATAATCTGCAAGAAAAGCCTTCTCATATCTTGGTAAAATTTTTCAAGGAACTTCCTTGAAATTTTGTCGATGAACTTATCTTCTAGGATTGTTGGCGTTGAGGCCTCGTTGGGAGGAGGCCATCAAGAGCACAATTCCTTGGGTGCGCAGATCCTTGAGTAGGCGAGGCCCCAGGCTTGAGGGTCCTCGAGCGCGCGAGCCCCCAAGCATGGGACCCACGGGCGTAGGTGAACCCAAATGTCACGGACTCCGCCAGTGTGCTCAAAAAGACAATTTTAGCCTACTCCATCTGCAATTAATGCGCGGTGGTTCGAAGTGATAGAGAGGACATTCCTTCTCTGATAGGCCCACGCACAGGCATAGTCGGTGGGTGGAGAAGTGGATCCGTCAGGCCACCTCAGCCACAACAAACATGACGACCGAGGGGGCGCTTCAGTCATGGCAATTGTGCCTCACACCGGGGCGATAGTTGCGGGATTATTTAAGCCACTTCATTTGCCACTACGCCATATGCTGCCGGTTTGAATCCTTGCCTTCTGCAACCATCAGCTTTCATTCCCTTCTCCTTTTTCGTTTAACCTACTAGCTCCTCGCCGGCTGGGTCGCCACTGTGGTTGTGTAGTCTGCTACCAAAATCTCACTGCCTCTTCCAACTCAAGCGATGGCCTCTACGGGTTCGCCGCCGTTGCCACCTCCACCGTTGGGGTGGGAGAAGTCTACGATGTCTAGGGGCAAGCTGTGTGACCTGGTGATGATCGGATTTCTTTAGAAGCAAGCAGTGTCTAGGTGGCATGTGGTGAAGGGCGAGGAGTTCCCAACGCTAGACACCCGTGAAATCATCTTGTTCAAGTCCTTTCTCGAGCATGGGCTTGGCCTATCCACGTACCCATTCCTCCGGGGTCTCCTGCATCATTATGGGGTCGCCCATGGCCATCTTACCCCTAACTCAATACTCCACATCGCCGTCTTCGTTCACCTATGCGAGGCATACCTAGGAAGTGGATCCACATTGGAACCTCTTCCGGTACTACTATGTTCTCTGCTAGTCGTTGAGGTCCAAGGTGATCAGTAGGACCACGCTCCATCTTCACACCACCAGGTACGGTGAGTACCTAAAGATGCATGTCACCTCATCGAACAAGGGGTGGAGGGCAGAGTGGTTCTACGAGATGAACCACCCACCGGCCATCGAAGTGACCATCGGCCCAAAGCCAGACCCCTTGACTAGCTGGGGCGACCAGGCCCTCTCATCCGATGAGGACCAAGTTCGGGAGCTGGTCGAGCTGGTGAAGGACTTCTGGGAGAACAGGCTGACCGTGGTCGGGGTCAGCGCTTGCTTTTTGTTGTGGTGGATATTTCCGCTGTGGCTCTAGGACAAGGCGGCCTATGAGATGATCAGGCCCTTCGACCCGAACACTCCATACCCCGAGTCGATGCCTCAGGCTGAGGTCACCAAGTGCCTCAACTCCTCCACCGGGAAGCCCTGCTTCCTAGCTTACCATCCACGCGGTGTGATGTGCCCTAGCCATAGGGTAATGCAGTGTACTTCTCATAGGCGCTGCTCCCTAAGCACCCCAAGGGTGTCGACCCACCTTGCCACCTACCGATCTAAGGTGGCGCTGGGCCATCTCTTCCGCTCCCAAAGCAGAAGGGGAAGGAACTTGGTGGGACGAGCAAGCGCTCGAAGCCCACTAAGGTTGGGGTGGATAGGGCTTTGGCGATCAGAAGGCATCGGTTGATCCTCGATATGGAGGAGGGCAATGCCATGATCTCCGCCACGGCATTAGCCTCTCCTCGCCTCATTCTGGTGAAGGCACCAAATCATCTGGCTGCCTAGATGTACCGCATCGAGTCGAGGTGAGGCTCGAGCTTGTGTGCACATTGTTGCTTCTGCCTTTCTATTGATCTTTGGATGTTGCGACTTGCAGGGTGGCTAGGGTCGACCTCCTATTGGGACTGTTAGTGAACCAGCCACCGACGGCCTTGACCACAGAGGTGGAGTCATCGGTTGCGACGGCAGCCGAGGCATTGGGTGCTGTGGCACCTAAGGATGGTGGTGCGGCCCATACCTCATGGGCACCATGGATTTTGGAGTGGCACTGGCCCTAGCTCCGGGCGGCGATGATGCCTCCTTGGCGTTAGTAGAGGCGACGGTCGATCCTTCGGCCGAGGGAGTGGCGGTTGGAGATAGTGCCTTGCAGTCCGTGGTGCTCGAGGTGGAGATTGTCGATCTCCTAGAGGGGGATGCTCCGATTGTGAGTCCCTTTGTCATTTGGTTGATTCTTTCTTATCCTGTGCTACCGCTTTAATAGTCACCGTGTCTTGCAGCTACTCTGAGTGCAGCATGCGCCAGACGTGGACCGAGTAGCGGCCCTCGAGGCCAAGGTCGAGTCGCTCCATTGTGAGCGTGCCGACCTTCTGGTCCTAAACACAGAGTAGACATGGAGGGCCACTATGGCCAAGACTTCGACAGGCGCCGTGGTGGTGACGGCCAATAATGCCACCCGTATGGCCGAGGAGGCCGATTGCCAAGCGAAGCGGCTACATCTACCACTGAGGCGGCGAAGGAGACTGAGAGGATCCTCCGGAGTACCACAGGGAGTTCTTGGAACCACCTCCCAGTGTACTTCCATAAGGGGTCGAAGATCCGGGCTTTTAGACCTTGGAGGATCATCCCATTGGTGCGCTCACATTGCCCATTGACCTAAGGGTGTGTGACCGACGCGTACTTGATGTCGATCAGTCTATCTTCACAGAAGTCCCAGAAATTATTTGCTATGAATTGAGTCCCGAGGTCAGTTATGATTTGGTTTAGGATGCCAAACCGATAGGTGACTCATTCGATGAACTGTGCTGCTTTTTTAGCGGTGCAATTTTTTAGTGGCATCATTTCTATCCACTTGGTGAATTTTTCGATGGCCACTAGCAGCCGGTCGATTCCTTGGGGAGCCTTCTGGAAGGGGCTGATCATATCAAGCCTCTAGCAAGTGAAGGGCCAAGTTGGTAGGATTGTTTGAAGGGCCAGGTGACTCTGCTTGGTGAAGAACTGGCATTCTATGTACTTTTTGACTAGCTCTTTAGCGTCGTTATTGGCCATCGGCCAATAAAAGCATGAACGGAAGGCCTTTCTGACCAGTGTTCTGGCCCCGACGTTATTGCTGCATGCTCCCGCGTAGACTTCGTTAAGGATCTGGAGGCCTTCGCTTGTACAGTTTGTCCTCAACAACTACGTATTGTTTGCTTCATCATGTTAGGCGCTCGGCCAGGGTTTTGTCTTCTAGAATTGTGCCTTTTAAGATGTGTTCAATGATGGGCCACCACCAATCATCGATATCTTCAGCCATGGCAATGATTACCGGTGGGTTAGTGGCCTGGTGCTCATCATCTTTGATTGATGGTTTGGTGAGCTCTTGAATGAACACGCCCTTTGGGACCATCGCTCGAGAGGACCCAAGGCGTGCTAGGGCGTCAGCTGATGATTTATCGTTATGGGGGATGTGGTGAAACTCAGGCCAAAGAACTTGCCTTTGAGTTTTTGAACCTCGGCGCAATAGGCATCCATCTTATTACAGATACAAGACCAATCCTTGTTAACCTGGCTAATAGCTAGCTTGGAGTCTCCATATACCATGAGACACTTCACCCCAAGCGATACTAGTATCCGGAGGCCATGTATCATGGCCTCACACTCGGCCGCATTATTGGAAGCCTTGAATAGTAGCTGTAGCACGTAACGTAGCTCTTCCCCCTTTGGAGATATAAGGAGAATTCCTGCGTCAGCGCCATCTATGTTGAGGGAGCCATCGAAGTACATCGTCCAATACTCCTTTTCCTCTTGGCTTGCAGGTAATTGGATCTCGGTCCACTTGGCGATGAAGTTGACTAGAGCCTAAGATTTAATGGCAGTGCGGGATCGAAACTCCATCGTATATTTTCCCAGCTCGACGGCCCATTTTATGATTTGCTCGGTTGCGTCACGATTGTGGAGTATGTCACCCAGAGGGTATTCCATGATGACCATGATTTTGTGGGCTTAGAAGTAATGCTTCAGCTTTTGGGCGGTGAGCAGGACGGCGTAGAGGAGCTTCTGTACGTACGGATAACTTGCCTTGGATAGGCCAAGGACTTCTGATATGAAGTATACTAGCCGTTGGACCAAGAAAACATGTCCCTCCTCGGGCTGCTCAACTACCATTGCAGTGCTGACGACGTTAGTTGTGGCGGCGATATAGAGGAGAAGGGCCTCCTCTGGATTTGGAGCTGTAAGGATCAGAGGCGAGGTTAAAAATTTCTTCAGTGCTGAAAATGCCTTGTCGGCCTCGGTCATCCATTGAAAATCTTCCTCTTTCTTCAACAGTTTGAAGAAAGGGGCTCCCCTTTCTCCTAGTTGAGAGATGAATCTCCTGAGGGCCATCATGCAGCCCATAAGTTTTTGAACTTTTTTGGCATTATTAGGTTTCTCCATCTTCATTGTTGTAGCTACCTTGTCTAGGTTGGCCTCGATACCCCGGTTGCTGATGATGAACACATTTATCGAGGTTGAGCTTTCCTTAGAACTTGCGTAGGTTCTATAATGTCTCGGTGATGTCGTTGATAAGGTTACCTTCTTCTTTGGATTTTATGACCACGTCATCAACATAGGCTTCAACGTTATGGCTGATTTGATCCGAGAGACATCGCTGGATGGCCCACTGGTACGTTGCCCCTGTGTTTTTGAGCCCAAATGACATAGTGGTATAACAGTATGCTCCGAAGGGCGTGATAAAAGATGTTTTCTTCTAGACTTCTTCTTTAGGCCGATTTGGTGATATCCAGAATAGCAGTCGAGAAAACACAGGAGAGAACACCCCACTGTTGAGTCGATGACTTGATCTATCCGAGGCAACCCAAAGAGGTCCTTCGGGTAGAGCTTGTTTAAGTCGGTGTAGTCGACGCACAGTTGCCATTGGTCCGTCTTCTTTCTTACCAAGACTGGGTTGGCAAGCCACACTGGGTGGTAGACTTCACCGATGAATCCTGCTGCTAGGAGGTGGGTGATCTCGATCTTGATTGCCTCTTTCCTGTCCTATGTGAACCTTCGTAACTTCTGCTTTATTGGCTTGACAGTTGGGTATACATGGAGTTCGTGCTCGATTAGCTCCTAAGGAATCCCATGCATGTCAGAGGGTTTCTATGCGAAGATGTCTATGTTAGAGCAAAGGAAGCTGACGAGCGTGATTTCCTATTTGGGTCAAGCCTCACCCCGATGGTTGCTGTCTTTGATGCGTCGGCCTCAGAGAAGATGATTTTCTTGGTGCTCGAGGGCACGGTAGAGATCCCTAAGGAGGAGGATGCTTTAGCTGGTACCTCCGAGGCTTTAGGGGGATCTGCCCGGACTTGTCTGAGGGTTTCCTCCATGCGAGCCAACAGGTCGACAGCCTCAGCTAGGGCGAGACTATCTTTTTTGCATGCGCGAGAAGTGCCGATGTTTTCCCACACAGTAATTGAGGAGCCATGGTGAATACCATGGAGATGATGAGTGATTGTCAATGGGAGAGATGAAGATGAGGAGAAGTCCGCCGAGGGGAAGCACAGTGACTTGCCGTGATGGAGCTCGCGTGTGACTCAGGTACACAGACGGACGTTCGTCGGACAGAGGGGTCGCGAGGACGTGCCGGTCCAATCTGGATGCATGGAGCAGAAGCGGCAAGCGGACGTGATCCGTCATGGTGTCGACCGGTGCGACTCAGGTACACGGACAACCGACCGCCGGGCTGAGGAGTCGCGGGGTCAGATCAGTCCAATCCGGGTGCACGGTGCGTAGGCGATGGACGCTTTGACGGCTTCGGCTTAAAACCGTCAACCTGCTAACGGAAAGGGAGTTCGACGCTAAAGACAGCGGTGTCGTGACGGCTACGAAAAGTTCGACACCGAATAAATATCTGTAGTGTCATTTTACGTTTTTGCCCCGTGGGCCGGAGTCTGTAGCGAACCTTCGCGAAGAGGGTAGTTGCGTCTTTTCCTTTGGTCCATTGGGCTATTTAAAGGGGGCTAACCCCTCTTGTAAGACTTGAGGATTTTGGAATTAATTTGAAAATTACCTTTGCTTTGAGGTGCTTCTTCTTCCTCCCACCTCTTTCTCTTTCTTC
>KE372835.1:114161-130485 GCA_000418225.1 Zizania latifolia | reverse complement strand
GGCCGACGCCCGTCCGTGTACCTGAGTCGCACGACAGCTCCGTCACGGTCGAGTCTTCTCATCCTTTTCTTCTCATCCTCATCCTCTTCATCACATCGTCTTCTCTTCATCTCCCCGGTTGACAAGCACTCATCACCTCATGGTGGCTACCATGACTCCTCACCAGGGCGCTAAGAAGACCCACATCATCGAGGCTCTCCCTCTCGAGCCCAGGAAGACATCCCTGAACACGTGGGAGGGTGGCTCACTAGTCAGCTCACTCTGCCCTATGCCAAAGTGATTGATGAGAGCCCCACGATGCCCGAGGCCAGCTCGAGATAGTGCACTAGGTCAACAGGGCACCAAGGCGGAGACTTTCGAAGCTCATAGTCGACTCGGCTCCATTTGGAGGTCTACCGAGTTGACACTAGGTGCGACAGCACTCCTCAGGATCCCACCGTTGAGATCAACTTGATCCATGAGACCCTTGCTAGGATGCCATAGACCTCGGGCCTTCGGAAAGCAAGCACTACCCTCCAGGAGGCTACCTGACAACTCAAATGGTCAGGAAAGACGGGTCAGGGCAACCTCTCGGGGCAAACTTGGCAACAGTGCCATGAAGCCCGTAAACAAGAGTGGCGCCAAAAGTTTCTTATGACGAAGGAGCATCATGATGCGAGGCGGATGATGGCTTAGGGTCACAAATGCGATGGCGCCGACACCTAAAGACCGGCCCCGAGACTGATCCTTTTTGACGCCACGTCTAGCGACACATTTTTGCAGAAATCTCAAGCTTCGCCGAATCCAAGTTTTTCTTCCCATTCAGCTATGTACTCATTTACCTTAGTCCTTGAGTAAATAAAGCTAAACTTTATTTTACACACTTCGTATATCTTTTCATCGTTGACCAGCAAGGCTCTACCCTCTTTGAGTTGATGCAAAATGTCGTACGCCTAGCCTATAGGTTGTGTCCCTATGAAACAGCTCTGGGTTTAGTGCTAGCAACCATGTGGGTGAAAAAGAGCTGGTAGTAGCGCACCTCTCGGTATCTGACTTATTGCTAAGATCCTCAACTTTGCTAAAGCCTCGAAGGTCTCGAGAATTCGTGATGTCTGATATCGGGTTCACGTGTATGTGGCATTAGATCCCTGTGTCTAAGACTATATGGCTATACCGAGGGCTCAGGACCCGACCATAGCCTCGCAAAGGACTTAACCAAAAATCTAGAGTTTAGAAGCTCTTAGGAACTTCTTGGTGCCTGATGTCGGTAAGCGTGCATGTGGCATTAGATCCCTGTGCTGAGTAGTATATGGCTAACTCAAGGTTTCCTAAGACGCTGACAAATTTTGTTGCATAAAAATCCAAGTCAAGCAAAAGAGGATTTCATTCACAGAGACAAGTATTTTACAAAAAGACTTGGTCTAATCATCTACTACTATTTTAATAGATGTTATTTACACTACTCCTCAGGGGGTGGCAGTTGCTCCAGGTCACCGACGAGTGGAAGAAGATGGGGGTCCTCATCTATGGTCACAGCGAGTCCCTCTACTCCTTGCCGAAGAGAGCAAGGTCCTCCTCCAGGGACACACCAGCAGGGAACCCAACCGCCATCAGCTTGAGGTCCATGTCGGGGAAGTGCACGCGGACATGGGCCAAGGCATGCTCAACCCTGTTCCACACCACATCCATGATGAAGACCCGAAGCTACACTTAGAGGCCCTCAAGCCTCCCTGAGAACTCCTCGTCCAAAGTGCTCAGGCCTGATGGGTCGTCCACCAGCAGATAATGGAGCCGGTCGACCACCGAGCGGGCTCGACCTGCCTCCCCCCTTAAAGTCATCACTCTGGCCTTAAACTCAGCAATCTAAGCCTCGGCCCGAGCATGATGCTCTGAACAAAGAAGAAAAGAAGACAGCGTCAAGGCCAAAACAAAGAAAAGGGGTCAGGACCAAAGCAGACAAGCAGAAGGACTTACCGCCATGATCACTGATGGCATTCTGTATCACCGCCTTGGCCATCTTGTAGGCGCCACACAGCACCTCCATGGCGGTCCAATTGGCCTCCTCTGAACCCCTCATAGCCTCTACGGTGGACTTAGCAGCCTCTTCTCACCGTATGGCCTCCTCGGCCATCTTGGTGGCATCATCAGCAGCCACCACCGCTGTAGCAGTGTCAGGGATATGATCCTCGGGTACCCCGTGCATGGCTTATCAGCCCAGACCAAGAGTAGGCCAAGCCCAATATTAGAGTTCGGTATGGCCTATAAAGAGGGGTTTAGTTTTGATAAGGAATATTAGATTCTTTTCGGGTAACCGAGCTCTAAATTTAGAATAAAGAGATATGTTTATAACATAATCCTTCTAATTAGGCATAAGGACCTGGGTTCGGTATGTAATCCTGGACATAAGAAAAACTGACTCACGATAGAGTTATCGATTGTTGGGCTCGCTCCTTGACTATATAAGGGGGGCGAGGCACCCCCAAAGGCATTATATTCTTCAGGCTTTTATGCTCTCATTGCATAATCACCTAGCTTTGTAAGCTTAGACACCATATAATCCACCAAAACACTAGACGTAGGGCAATTATCTCTCGGGAGGCCTAAACCAGTATAAATCTTGGCTCTTGTTATCTAGAGTTGACCATCGGATTTGAGAGTGCCACGCTTCCATAGATCTCTATTCACCACCTCAGGTATCCCTTGGGTGGACTGCTGGCAATTCACCAACAAGAAGATGCCAGGAAAAGAGAACAAGAAATAAAGGCCGAGGCTCACTGCCAGCCACCTAGCTAGTTGGGCGCTAATCTCGTTGAGGGCCACCCCCTTCGAGGACTCTGACGCCTTGACCTCAGCCAGTCGGGCAATGATTCCCAACACGCTCTCGGGCACTATGGCCGATACTTGGTTGGGCACTCACACCACCACTTGAAGATTAGCAAGGGCCATCGATGGCCCAGCCCTGATCGCCATCGCCTACCAGGCTGGTGGATCCTTCACAGTCACCACCTCCACTACCACCGGACCGACAACCTCTACCACAGATGCCGTAGCATATTCCACTACAATATCTCACCCACCGATGGTGTGGCGGACACCAAGACTGGGTCCACTGCAGCATCCATGGCAAGGACAGCGACGTTGGGATTCACATCATCCCTGATAACTGGGGCAGGAGCGCTAGAGGCAGGATCTACAATATTCCCGACAAGATGCCCACCGATGCAATCCTTGACCGGCACCGGGTCCGAGGACCCGACTGCTACCCCCATGTCCGGCGAGGATGATGTTGCCATCACCCCCAAAGGGAGAGCTCCCCTAGGGACCCTACAGGTCACAAAATTAGATATTAAAGACAAATAAAGACTAAAATAAAGTCCATGGCCGCCAGTCGGTAAGAGCCCACAAACTGGCGCCTGATCGCCCCCTTCGCCGGAGGAGGAGCGGGCGTCGCCATGGCATCGGTGTCGGGGATATGACCCCTAGGTACCCCACAGTTAGGCTTACCAGACCGAAGCAAGGGAAGGCCAAGACCAGCATTGATCATTCGGTATGGCCTATAAACAGGGGTTTGATAACGATAAGGAAAGATGAGTCCTTATCGGGTAGTTAAGCTCTAGATATGATATCTAGAGGTTTATTTATACCGGAATCCTTGTAATTAGGGATTTAGTACCTGAGTTTGGTAGGCAATTCAAGTCCTACTCGGTATAGAGTCCTGGGTTGTTAGGCTCACCTCCTGAGTATATAAAGGAGGCGAGACCCCCAAAGGACAAGTTTTTCAGCATATTTTTCTTGGTTTTGATGCCCCAAACCTCCATAGCTTGATTACGTCATATTGTAAGATCCACCATCATAGTACACGCCAAAACACTGGACATTAGGCTATTATCCTCCAAAAAGCCTAAACTAGTATAAACCTTGGCGCTTGTATTCTAGAGCTGACCATCGGGTTCGAAGGTGTTGTGCTTCCCTTACACACATTAAATCACCATCTCAGGTACCCCCTTGGGCGGACTTATCGGTGATTCACCGATAGTTGGCGTGCCAGGTAGGGCTACGTCGCTTTCACCAGGATCCGATGGCACTTGTTTTGGATTTTCTCATCCCTGTCGGCTCCGTCTTCATATTCGGGAGTCTGACATTCATCGGGGATCCAGAGGGATGGTTCGTCTTGTTGAGTCCCTCGATGAGGCAAATGGACGGATGGTCAGGTTGACTTTAGGATCTGGCTGGCTCCAAACACTACATCATCTTCTTTAGCAAAAAGGGGCGAACGATTCGGCGTCGGTGGGCGGAGACCGGGCAGCTTGATAGGTTCGAGGATAATCGGTGGCTCCTAGCCAATCTTGTTATGATGGCCGAGGGGGCGCTATCCACTACTAGCAGTGAGAGGCGGCGCCGTGCTGAAGGCAATCAGGTTGAACAAGACAATGGGGTCTGCCGAAACCTTGAAGATGAATTCACCCTAGAGTTCGATGGAGAGAAGGTCTTCAAAACTCTGGCTACCAACCTGATGGTCATTGAGAGGGCTCTTAGCTCTCTTCCTGAGACCCTAGAGCTACGACGAGCCAAAGCGCTTGTTCAGGTGATAGCAACTCAGATCAACACCCCGGCTCCAGGTCTAGCTTGACCACCGACTCCTTCCCCAGAAGACAAGGAGGACGATGGTTAGGACCGATACCAACCGTCACACAGCCAAAACCCGCCTGTTGATAGCCCGCATGGCGACCACTTACAACTGCCGCCCACAGAAAGGCGGAACAGGTTGCGTTCTGAGATCCACAGGTAGACCAACAATCAAGGTGACATCGAAAACAGCCACAGTAGTATTGGCAGCAGCACTGACCATGACGACTCGACTGGAGGCCAGAACCCCCATAATCGCAGAAGTAGAAGCCGAGATGACCGTGGCGGTTTCCCTGCATTCACTTGGCGCCTGAGGCAAGTCAGATGGCCGAGGTCCTTCCGTCCAACGGGAATCGAACCATATGATGGTAAAACGGATCCCACGCAGTGGTTATGACTCTACTACACCGCTGTTTGGGTGGCAGGAGGGGATGTGGGGTCATGGCTAACAACCTCCCGGTCATGCTCTTCTCGTCTACCAATAATTGGCTCTCAAGCCTACCAAGGAACTCTATCGATTTCTGAGCTCAACTCCGTTCAGCCTTTATCGACAACTATCAAGGAAAGTGGCAGAAGCTTGGGACCCGATACGACCTCCAACAATTGCGATAAAAGGAGGATGAGACGCTCCACAACTTTATCCAAAGGTTCTCGGAGAAGAGGACTACGGTCATGGATATTGATGAGAGGGACATCATCAATTGATTCATCAATGCCCTGCACCACTCTTCCGAGTTGCACGGGGCCCTCGTGAGAAAAAAAGCCAAAGACCATAGCTCGGATGATCTCCATTGTAGAAAGCTACACCGACTGCGAAAATGCTCAAAGGGAAAAGATAGAGCAGTCAAGCCATGAGAGTCAATCTTGTCGGAACAAAGACGACCGACCTCAGTTCCCCCAATGAGATGACGACCGATCGAGATCCTCTTGGGGCAAACAAGAGCAAAAAAGGAAGACAGAGAGAACTGTAGCGGCCGCCTATAGTTTACGACACCAAGTGGATAGAAGTCATGCCCCTAAAGAACTGCATGGCCATGAAAGCAGCACAATTCATCGAAGGAATCACTAATCGGTTTGGCATCCCAAACCAAATAATAATCAACCTCAAGACTCAGTTCACAGCAAACGATTTCTAGGATTTTTGCGAGGAATGACTAATCGAGGTCAAGTATGCATCGGTCGCTCATCCTTAGGCCAATGGACAGTGTGAGCGCGCCAACAGGATGATCCTACAAGGTTTAAAGATCCAAATTTGTGATCCTTTGCAAAAATACGCTGGGAGGTGGCTCTAAGAACTACCTGCAGTACTCTGGGGGCTCCGCACATAGCCAAACCAAGGCACAGGTCAGACACCCTCCTTACTAGTCTATGGCTCTGAAGCAATCCTACCAAGTGATATGCTACACAACTCCCCCCGAGTTCAATATTATGACAAAGGAACCGCGGAACAAACAAGGGCTGAAGACATTAACTCCATCGAAGAAGCTCAGATAGCGGCCACAGTTTAGTCAGATCGGTACTAATAAACCCTTCGGGGATATCATGACCATAACATGCAAAACAGAAGTGTCAAAGTAGGTGACTTGGTACTTCGCTGAGTAAAATCAACCATCGAGATGCACAAACTCTCTACCCCCGGGAGAGTCCTTTATTATCTTTGAAGTAACAAGGCCAGGGGCATATAGATAGCGTGAGAAGATGGGCAAGCAGTACCGAACTCTTAGAATATCGTACACCTTCGTTGGTTTTATGCTTAACAATATTTTATTAATAATCTTCTTCGATGATACATGTCTAGGCACTCGTCAACCATAGGACGTCGTTTTCTTCATCGACACTGCCGATTACTTCCCCCAAGACATGCATCTAGGTTAGGAAGAGGTCAGCCCTTGGGCTGTATACCCACAGTCGAGCATTACTTTCGTCGACCTCACCGACTACTTCCCCCCTAGGCATGCAACTAGGCCAGGAAGGGGTCAGCCCTCGGTCTGTACACCCATAGTCGAGCATTACTCTCGTTGACATATGCCGATTACATCCCCCTCCATGTTGGGTGCCAGATGGCTACCGTACATGCAACTGGTTCAAGGAGAGGGTCGACTGTTTAGTCATACACCTGCAATTGTGCACCTTGAAGAACTCACCGACTCATGCCGGTTACATCCCCCTCTGTATTGGGCACTCGATAGCCATCACCAGAGGAGATCATCACCGACCCTAAGAGACCAGCACAAAGGGAGAGCAGTATTGGCCTGACCTCGGAGGTGGGGTCAGATACCTTCCCAGGGTGCCTACGCCAGCGGACGTCTCTAGCTCTTCCCATAGGGTCAAGCCTCTACCTTGGCATCCATACATCAAGACAGGTGACACAGGAGCACCAGATGGTAGCATGTTAGCAGAAAGATCTACGCCACCAAAAGGTCTCGAGAAGGATATGGCATCCTGTTGCGACGATGAAGCCAAGAGTCATGTACCACACGAGTGAAGACGAAACAAATTCACCCAAGGATCAACATACCAGATGAACCCGACGGTTTGAGATTAGAGGAGCCAGTTCCGTGGTCAAGCTAGCACATCGCAGATCCATGAAGCAACAAGCGACATCAACAATCTCTTCCCTGTAGGTGTGAAGAGGAAGGAATCTCAAAGCAGAAGAGAAAGAACCAGGAGGACCCATTGCCTAAACTCAGAATGGGGACGTTGGCTTAAATAGAGATGCTCCGCCAACCGCCCGCGCCCACAGCCACAGCGAATAGCACTTCGATTACCACAAGCTTTATGGCGGAGAAGGCAAAGCGACTCTCACTGCATTATCTCCACCAGTGCCCAACATGCTGCG
Source organism: Zizania latifolia (assembly GCA_000418225.1). Lineage (NCBI taxonomy): Eukaryota > Viridiplantae > Streptophyta > Magnoliopsida > Poales > Poaceae > Zizania > Zizania latifolia. The sequence goes on along the minus strand of KE372835.1, from coordinate 123,041 downwards.
TGTGGCTCTGTCAGAAGCAGGACGTCTTTTTAGCCTTTTCGTCTGCCACGCGTTAACCACGGACAGGAGAAGGAATTATTAAACAGCCTTTTCTGGTGCAACGGATGAAGTCCACAATGGTTGAGGTTCTTCGCACTGGGGGGTCCCACTCTTGGGGGCTCGCACACGTTCAAAGGTCTTCACACTCGAGGACTCTCATGCTCAGGGGCTCACCTGATCCAAAATATGAGTTCCTAGGGACTAAAGGTCCTCGAGAGCTTGCAAGCTCAACAGGCCTCAACCTCTTGGGCGTCTGAATGGATAAGAGACCCGAACAACAGGATATCAAATTTCAAGACCAATCTCCTTCCAGTTCATCACAAGTTCAAGACTTCAAGCATGACTTTTTTTCATCGAGGTGTCAACGATGACAGAAGACAAGATTATGAGGTGAAAGGTTATTCTTTGTAGGATATTCTTGGACTCTCGAGTAAAATATTCCATTTAACTCTAGGCTCAGGGGCTACACCGTGTGGGTGCACCTCACACAAAGGAAGGAGATCAAAAGCTTTTTAAGAGACATCAAGGTTTGATTAAGATGTTGAACTTCCAGATCAAAGGAGAGCTCCTCCTAGCTTGTTTTTGCCAAAGATTTCTTCAACTAAGCTGAGAAGAGCTCAGGGGCTGCTGTCGGGGATATGACTCCCGGGTACCCTGTAGTTGGGCTTATCAGACCAGACCAAGGGCAGGCCAAGATCAGCATTGACCCCCTAGAGGATAAGCTTTTCAGCATATTTTTCTTGGTTTCGACGCCCCAAGTCTCCATAGCTTGATCGCGTCGTATCGTAAGATCCACCATCATAGTATACATCAAAACACTAGACGTAGGGCTATTATCCTCCGGGAGGCCTGAACCAGTATAAATATTGGCTCTTCTATTCTAGAATCGACCATCGGGTTCGAAGACATTGCGCTTTCCTTATACACATCTAATCACTACCTCGGGTACCCCCATTGGGTAGACTGATCAGTGATTCACCGATAGTCGGAGATAGAGATGTTTGCCTCACTGTCTGACTCATCCGAGATGGGTAGTATTAGACACCGGGTCCCAATCGGTGCTGCCCCATCCTTCCTGACCATCGCTGGCCTTGAGCACTTGCTCATCCTAGCCAGCTCCTTCCCTTCCTCTTCGGAATTGGGGGAGGCATGTCAGAGTCGCTCGAGGGTGGCGTGCGCCGTGGTGGGTCGACACCCACCGGGTGCTCAAAAAGTGGCGGCTGTGAGAAAAACATAGCATGACCCTGCAGGTAGGCCATGTTACACCGTGTGGGTGGTCGGGCATCAGCAATAACTTCAAGACAACAAATGCCAACAATAATGAAGATAGACAAGCCGAGGAGGAACTTACCGATGGCAGTGGGTTCGTGACACAGTACATCATGAACACGATGTTTGCCAGGAAGCTAGGCTTCATGCTGAAGAAATAGCAGAGGAGCTTGATGACCACCCCTGGTCATCCACTCCCCTGATGGGTTGTTTGGGTCCCATAGCCCGAATGCCGCATAAGCTGGCGTCGCCCGCTCCTTTAGCGAGAACATCCACCGCGTCAGGAAGTAGGCTGTTATGTCGATCCCACTTAGCCCATCGTGATGGAGCTTTATCACTAGCCCCACCAACTCTCAGACGTAGTCTAGCTCTGATGAGCCACCCTGGTCCATCTACAGGAGGGAGGCCTCTGGGTGCCGGTCGATCTCGACTGGAAGGGCTGGCTTGTTGTTCATGATGTAGAACCAGTCAGTGCGCCAACCTTTTTTTGAGGTAGTCAGTGGCATCTCTAGGTACTTTGTTGCCTTTCCTTCATGGAGCTAGAGCACCGCGCCACCAACCACCTTGTTCCCTGCCATGCGGTGGAGACAGAAGAAGTACTGGAAGAGGTTCCAGTGAGGATCCAATCCTAAGTACGCTTCGCACAGATGTACGAAGATGGAGATTTAGAGGATAGAGTTGGGGTTGAGATTGATGAGGGAGATCTTATAGTGATGGAGAAGGTCATGGAGGAAGGAATGCGCGGTGAGGCCAAGCCCACGGAGGATGAAGGACTCGAACAACACCACCTCATTAGAGTTTGGCGTTGGGAAGCTTTAATTTTTCCCATCGCCACGCGCTAGCCCGAGATCGCCTGGGGCGGCAGGAGCTACGCTGCTTCAAGCGCCACAAGCTTCATCGGCATCATCACCGACACCTGCCACTCGTCAGACCGAACTAGGCTGCTGGGAGCTATCAGCTTCAGTAGAAAAAGGCTGTGGGTGATGCGACAATAGACTACACAGTAGTAGTGGCACCCTGGAAGATGGGAAGCCAGCGAAAGAGAAGGCTGAGGAAGAAGATGGACGGTTGCAGCAAGGCGTGGGCAAGTATTTGAACCAGTAGCGTGCGAACGAAGAGGGGGGAAAGACTTAAATAGTCACATAGTCACCACTGTGACATTAGCCATGATCTCCGTGAGCCGGTGTCACTTTGGTTGCCACGCGTGCCTCAGTCATGCTGACAAGATGGTTCTGCCTCCTTATTTGTGCCCGGTGACTACTTTTATAACTATCCAGTTACATAATAACGTTTGGTAGTCCTAAAAAAGCTACTACACATGTTGGGAACCATGATGATCTCAGGTCTAAGGACTTTACATAAACACTACTGAGACCTACCGATGACACATCGAATCTCAATAGTGTCTCATAGTGGGTCTATCCAATATATGTTCTCTAACATACGTCCATGTTATTGAGTTGATATCTCCATACCCATGATCCATGAGACATGATCATCAATCAATACACATGTGGATCTCAGTCATATTTGTTCCATATATGACTAAAAACTGATCAGGGATCATTTAGAAATAGTCGCATTACGAGTCTCATGAATAAGTCATGTACTTGTTGATTCATAATGACAATCTATTTCAAGAAACAATATAGTATTTCATAAATATAGTATACCTCGTACAACATCACCATGTTGACTCTAGGGCATAATGCTAATAATCTCCCACTTACACTAGAGTCAATTATGTAGGTATCTAATACCCATAGACCTAGTTTGTATATCATGTTTGGGCTGTGAGAGCGACTTTGTCAACAGATTTACAATATTCAGATCGGTCTGCACTTTGCATATCTTCACATCTCTCCTATCCACTATCTCGTGGATCAGATGATATCACCGAAGTATGTGTTTGGGCTTCTGGTGTGATCTAGGCTGCTTAGCTTGTGCGATAGCACCACTATTATCACAATAGAGGTCTATCGGACTAGAAGCGTTAGAGATGGCACCAAGCTTAGAAACAAATTTCTTGATCCAAACAGCCTCCTTAGCGGCTTTTGAAGCAGCTATGTACTCGACTTCTGTTGTAGAGTCAGCTACCGTCTCTTGCTTGGAACTCTTCTAGCTCATTGCTCCACCATTAAGGAAGAAAACAAATCTAGATTGTGATCTATAGTCATCCTTGTCGGTCTAGAAGCTTGCATCGATGTAACCACTTACAAGGAGTTCTTCCTCACCTCTATAAACTAGGAACACATCTTTAGTCCTTCTCAAGTACTTTAAGATGTTCTTTACAACTATCCAGTGACTCTCACCTGAATCCGATTGGTATCTGCTCGTTATGCTCAAAGTATACGAGACATCTAGACATGTACATAACATGGCATACATGATGGATCCAATTGCCGAAGCATATGAAATCCCATTTATCTTATCTCGCTCATTAGGTGTATTCGGACATTAAGTCTTGCTGAGATTTGTGCCATGTGACATAGGTAAGAAACATTTCTTAGAATCCTGCATGTTGAATCTCTTCAACACCTTGTCAATATGCGTATCCTGGCTTATTCTAATTAGCCTCCTTGATCTATCTTTATAGATCTTGATACCTAGAATATATGCTGCTTCTTCTAAGTCCTTCACAGAAAAACTATTTTTCAATAAAGACTTAATAGACTCCAGCATAGGTATATTATTTCCGATCAACAATATGTTATCCACATATAAGATCAAAAATACAAGCACGCTTTCACTAGTCTTCTTGTAAACACAAGACTCTTTTTTATTTTTTACGAAACCAAACCCTTTGATCACATCATCAAAATGAATGTTCCAACTCTGAGATGTTTGCTTCAATTCATAAATGGATTTCTGCAGTTTGCATACCTTTCTAGGTGATTGTGGTTCGATAAAACCGGTTGGCTGTGTCATGTACACATCCTCGCTCAGGTTTCTATTAAGAGAAGCTGTTTTGACATCCATCTGCCATATTTCGTAATCAAAATATACAACAATCGCTACAATGATCTGGATAGACTTTAGCATTACGACGAGCAAGAAGGTTTCATCATAATCAACACCTTGAATCTACTTGAAACCTTTAGCCTCCAATCGTGCTTTATAGAAGTACATATTTCCATCTATGTCTATCTTCTTCTTGAAAACCCATTTACAATCAATGGTTTTTACACCATCGCGTGGATCAACCATGTTCTAAACTTGATTGCTATTCATAGATTCAAGCTTAGATCTTATGGCTCTAAGCCATTTCTCATAGTCTAGTCCCCACCATCGCTTCTTCATAGATCTTGGGCTCATCATTGTCCAACAACAATACATCCCAATCACGAGTGATCGAGAACATGTACCTCTTAGGTACATGGCGCAACCTCTCTAACCTATGTGGTGCAATAGGTTCTTCAACACCTTGATTATCCTGTTATAGTTCTATGAGAGTTGAAACATTTTCAGGTGTTTCTTGAACTTCTTTTTCTCAGAATACGCCATGTCGGGCGATAAACACTTTTCCAAGTTCCTTGTTATAGAAACAATATCCTTTAGTTTCCTGAGGATATCTGATAAAGACTCACTTGTCAGATTTGGGAGTAAGCTTATCGGACTGTAAATGCTTTACATAAGCTTCACAACCCCAAATTTTAAGAAAAGATAGATTAGGACGACGTCTTGTATATATCTGTTGGTGAAGTTTTTGGTCACACGCGTGATCTGAGAGATCTGCTTAACTCTAGTGCTGGTCCTAAATTTGTGGTTCATGGCGTGCCAATCAGTTTGATCCTGCAACTGATAAGATAGACAAGAAAAACGTAAGCAGTAACGCCTATCGGCTGTTGAGCCGATGGTTTCAACGCGTATTGGATGACTATAAATAAAATGTAATAAGAACATGATGAGGACTCATCAACGCGGCATATTAGATGTACGATGTACAAGAAATGTATTTATTATGAAACCTATTGAAATATCGGCATCGGCCTAAACTAACTAATCTGTGAAAGCAATTGAAAGTAATGCTAGAGCCGATATCGGGATGTGACAGCAAGATATGTAATAATGCTAGGCCGATGTGTATCGCCCGATTCCGATACCCGATACAACGATGAGATTAAAACGCAGAAAGATAACCTATCGGCTTATACCCCGATAGAATCTGGCATCAACATGTCCGATCTGTGTTCGCATTATCACTCGCTATAACCACAAGATTGGACCGAACCAAGACAGTCGCTAAATTACAGCAAACCATAATGCTAAACATATCGGAACACATTTCATACAAATGAATCAAATACATAGACTAAGATGTCGAACTTAACCGATGAAGTCTTAGATTAATATATTTGATCTGAACCATGCACCTGATACAACATGAATGATATATAGACTAAGATGTCAGACCTAACCGATGAAGCCTTAGATCTACTAATCAATACATGTTTGGCGAAACTTACCTCTCGCCGGAGATCGAAGCGATGCAGCCCCGTGAGAAAGCAAGAACTCGCCGGTGGCAAGTTTGGCGATGCGCCGAGAGTTGTTTGTTAATCTGTTTGATGATTCTAAACTAAACCTAAGCGTTACATATTTATTGTCTGAAGACTTGTTGTCCTACGTGGATACGACTATAACTGAAAAATCTATCTTCCCTTTTTATTGGCTTCTTCATATCTTTATCCGATCAAATACGCGTATTATGGTTGGGCTTCACTGACCATGCTTTGACCGGATTCCTTGATTTTCATGGGCTGTGCCGAAACTGTGTTGGGCTTGGGCTTTACCAAATTTTGCCGTTAACAATATCTCATATGGATTCTTTTCGACCGACTTTGATGAAACCCTATTAAGTGTGAAAGTGGTTGTTCAAGAGCATATCCCTTGAAGGATAATGGAACATCACATTGGCTCAGTATTGATCGGACCATATCTAATAAGATATGATTTCTTCGCTCAGACACCCTGTTCCACTGAGGTGTATCAGGGGAAGTCAATTGTGGAATAATTTCATAATCTTTTAGATGATTACCAAACTCAAGACTACGATCCGATCGTAGAAATTTGATTGTCTTGCCTAAATGATTATGTACTTCATTCTGGAATTCTTTGAACTTTTCAAAGGACTCGGATTTATGCCACATAAAATAGATATACCCATATCTACTAAAGTCATTGGTAAAAGTTATGAAGTACTGAAAACCAATTCTAGCAGATGAACTCATCGGACCACATACATCACTACGTACTAATCTCAATAAGTCACTTGCCCTTTCACTTTGACTTGTAAAAGACACCTTTGTCATCTTGCCGAGTAAACAAGATTCATATGTCTCAAATGATTCAAAATCAAAAGAGTCATGAAGACCATCTCTATGGAGCTTCTCCATGTATCTCTTATTTATATGACCTAAACGACAATGCTAGATAAATGTGAGATTCTAATCATTAAGACATTATCTTTTCGTATTAATGTTATAGACAAATGATCTTCAAAACGTATAATCTATTCACCAATGGAATATGACAATAGAACATATCTCTAAGATAAACTGAACAACTATTGTTCATTAATCTAAAGTCATAACCTTCTGCTTGCAAATATGAAACAGAAATTATGTTTTTACATAGAGATAGAACACAATAACAATTATTTAGTTCTAAAACTAGTCCTAAAGGTAGTGAGAATGGCATTGTTTCCATAGCAACCGTAGCAACTATTGCCCCATTGCCCATGTGAAGATCCACTTCACTCTTCATCAAACTCTAACTACTTCTCAGACCCTGCAATGACTTACAGATGTGAGCAACTGATCTAGTATCAAATACATAAGAATCAGAAGTTGAAGTAGCAATATTTATTTCCATAACATTTATCCCTGAAGTGGAAGTCGTACTTCCCTTCTTCTTAAGATCTTCCAAGTATTTCTTGCAATTCCTTTTCCAGTGACCCGACTCCTTGTAGTAAAAGCAAACCACATCTTGAGTCACCCCTTTCTTGTCATGCTTGGTCTTGGAAGTACTCGTGATCTCATCGGAAGTCAACTTTCTTTTGACTGCACACTTCTTTACTCGGGGTTGACATTTGCCTTTTGCAGCATCATCACATGAGTACTATTTTTCTTAATGCCCTCCTTGGTAGTTTTTAGCATCCCATGTAGTTTCATCAAGGTTTTATACATGCTATTCATATGATAATTCAGTATGAATGGTTCAAAACTGGATGGCAGGGATTGAAGAATCAGATCAGTAGCCAACTCTTGGCTAAGGAGAAAACCAAGCTTTTCTAGACTCTCAATATAGCTAATCATCTTGATAACATGGGGACTGATGGAATTCCCTTCTACAAGCCTGCACGCAAACAAGGACTTTGAGGTGTTGAACCTCTTGGCCCTCGCTTGGTTCTCAAACATGCCACGTAGACCTATAATAATATTGTAAGCATCTGTGTTCTCATATTGCTTCTGAAGCTCAGAGGATATTGTGGCAAGCATGAGACAGCTTACATCAAGGACATCATTAGTGTGCTTCTCATAAACATGCCGTGGGCCACAGTAGCATTATCTGGCAAATCATCAGGGTAAGGACTTTCAAGAACGTACTCCTTTTGCTATTGTTTGAGAATAATTCCCAAATTTCTATACCAATCCATAAAGTTTGTTCCATTAAGCTTTTCTTTCTCAAGGATAGATCACAAATTAAAAGAACTAGATGTGGTAGAGGCTGACACGATCTAAAACATAAGAAATACAAAGTATAGCACATTTGTTTATGTTAATCTTTCATTAAACTACTTAATATTAATAAAAGATTCTCCCGCTATATTTTGGTAACCAATAACGTCCCTCTAGGTTACATAATGGGTCAGGATCCTCATTTCACTAATTACTAGTGAGCTTTGGTATCACTGCTAGAAATTAATAACATGAGATAAGAAACACCTTGCTACTCACATCTTCACGTGACTCCTGTTTTTTGGGTTAACATCACCATGCTCTGGCCTCAACCCGATGCTCTAAGGTGCAAAACTATTTTGATAACCTTATTAAGCAAACCAAAAGCCTCCGCATATAGATATCTGACATCTATCCTAACTAGCAATGGTAATCGCCAGCATTCTGCTTTGGTATCCCCACCAAACAATGAACACTGCCATGTTAGGTGCAGCAATTAAAAAGGCATCAAAGCTTAATTTTTCTGAGGGATTCTATCCTATCATGGTAACATATCAAACATGATATAGCATGAAAATAAGATAGAAAACATAATAGATAAACACTTTTAACTGTGAATTAGTATGGCCTAACATATGGTGATCTCCATCTCTATATTGATGTAGACGATCTTCATCCTCCACATCTTTCCTTGGGCCATCATGCTTGATATCCTGCAATCTTATGTCTAGGCTACGATAGCTAGAAATAAAAGATTACAAATCAAACATCTAGGTCAACACGCAGGTCACAAATAAAGAAGAGATAGCTATCAAATAGCCAAAGATCATGGTATGCAAGCCATGCATAAGAGTTATATGCATCACACACATCTCTTACAAATCATATAGGGCCA